>JAECUM010000400.1:0-290118 GCA_016617855.1 Megalonaias nervosa | reverse complement strand
ATATACCTGATATTTCATTATTAACTTCAACTGTCAACTGTTTGCCGTCCATCATTAGATATTTGATCTTGCAATTGTAGCTATTTGTCACTGTCAAATTTTCAAACATTATTTTTAAAGTTTAGATAAAATTTCATACCCTAGCCGTCGAATATGATATCAAGTATAGATCTATCATCGTGTCAATACCCAAGTGCAAATGTATCTACTCATTTTCGCAATAACGTTTGTCACCAAAGTTACTTAAACCGCGTTTGATAATGACATCTGTTTCGAGTTTATGATGATTTGTTCGAATAGCCATTGCTCTTATAAAACTAACACCGCCGTCAAGTGCGTACTTGTAATCATCAAATTTCATAAACTTTTTAACGAAATCGCGAGGCAGACCTTTTGCTTTTTTCGTTATTTTATTATTGTCAAGCAATACGGCGTATATTTTACTGCGCAATCCGATAAAGTATTTGATGATGCTCGAGTTCCTTTCATCTTTGAACTTACCAATAACCTTTTTGTTTGTGTCGTCATGAAATTTACTGCCATGAGGGTAATCGGAAAGATCAAACAGATGTCGATTGTCGTATATACCTGATAGACGTCCTCACATTCAGTTTCATACGCGAGCGAGTCGGTATCAGTAAACAATAGTCTACTTGACGGCCACTGATTTTTAACAAAATTATAATGAAAATCGTACATGAGCCACTTCGATAAATCTAACACGGAAGCTCCAACGTAAATCGGCTTGTTAGTTTTAGATTTGATTTTCTTCTTTGTATCGCGACAAGATTTTCATTAAAAAATTTCATACTAACAAAATCATCATCTGTCACAAGTTTATTTCTGCGATTGATATCATTAACTATCTCGATATTTACCCGTTTTCTAATATTTTTCATCGTCTTACCAAAAACGGAATTGTTCATAAGCTTAAAGAAGTTTTTTTCAAAATCAGTTTTCGCCACAGCTCTTCTCGAAGTGTTCGAGTTAATATAACCTCTCATCCATGGCGACTGATTAAACTTTAAAACTCTATGAACTTTCCTCAACACAAGACCAGCATCTACTGCTTGTTTTAAAACTTTATAATGCAAAACATAATTTCGCTTATTGCGTAAATTTGGTACTAGTGTTTTTACCATAGAATTTTGTCTTGGTGATGCTGTCGCTTGTTGTTCTTGAGATAACATACTATAATTAATGATCATTGATTCCGCACAGAAAGGATAATCGTTGTGTAAATTGTGTAGCCAAGTTGGATAATCGAGATCAACTTCAACGAAACACGAAACATCATCAGGTATCTTCTTTTCTGTCTCCGATAGAAATTGTTCAGCCGCAATCCAACGAAATCCACCAAAGGGCATTGGTTCGGCCATAGAATAACCATATAAAATATTATTACAATCTAGATAAATTATATACTTTGAAGAAAGCTTAGGATTGTACTCTTTCAAGTATTTGTTGTTTGTTTCAGCATATTTCTTTGTTATCACGCTAATACCGCCTCGGATACCTTTTTCGATAAAATTAAACATATCAACGTCAGTCAGTAATTCTAACCTTACTTTACTAAACTTTAACAGAGCGTCCCATGACAGCCCGGGAGCAGAATAATACCAACAAGGATCTAGTCCATAATTGCTATAGCTTACTCGACGAAAACTTTCAAAAACATCTGCTAGTAATAAAACATCTGTTTTCAAATATAAATCATGATAATCATCAAATGTTCTGTAGTTAAATTTATTCCAAATATCTTGTGCATATTTGTACTCGTCATCGGTTGTATTTTCATTTTTAAGTTGCGAATAAAATTTGTCTTTGCTAGGCAGAGAAGTTTCATCAAATCTGCTCCAGTCGTCGAGATACTCGTACGGAAATACTCCTTTTTTAGTCAGTAGATTAAATTTATCTCCAAAACAATCTTGTAAGTTATCAAACGCGCTACAATCTTTCACTAGCTCATCCAGTGATGCTGCCATAAACTGTAGGCTGTCAATAAAACGGAACTTACCTAAAGTAACTGACATATACTTTTCAAAATTATTTGGAATGCATTTGATTACGTTATCAAGTTTTAAACGAGATATTATGTCGGGATCACCAAAAGCTTCTACGATAATATGGCTATCATATCCTCGGAAGTTGTGAAGAACAAGAGGAATAGAATCTGGAGCGTGAAATTTTAAATTACACTGATCATGAGCCGCTCCACGATACTGTCCTGTTAGATGACAATGGTCACGTACGTTTTTATTATCAGGCGAGTCAAAAGCTTTTTCACAAATATGACAAAATTCCGCTTGCTCGTGATCAGATTCTTGTTGAGATGTCAGTTTTATCATTGGAATTATTCTTTTTAAACGATTAAATATCTTATCAACTTCGCTAATTAACTGCTTGAGGAGCCAAACAGCTGGAGTTTCACCACGATATAATTTGATTGGTTTGGATAATCTCGAATCAGTACAACAAACTATCTTATACGCTATCTCACATGGAACATGATTTTGAGTTTTTCTTGTACTCGATTGGTTAGGATTACTTTCTACGCCAAGTACAGGCTGAAGTAAGCATTCGAAATCAGCGTATATGACGAAAGGAATTTTTAGTTTGTGATTGTGATTGACAAACTGCAATAAACTATTTTCTTTGGACGGCATTGCTATTCGTTGTACGTCACTACAGTACTGCAAATGCTTTTGTAATGTTTCATTGTCTTTACAACCGTGCAAGCAGCGATAACAAAAGAACGTTTTTTTATTTCGTTTATTATACTGTCTGCCAACAAGTCCATTAAAGTTCTTAATCCAAACGTAATGATTCCTGTAGAACAGCAAGTTTATCGTCGATTGTGAAGCTTTTTCTGAAATATATCTCGGATAGACGTTTTCTTTTTCATCTAGTCCGAAAACATTTACTGAAACATTATTTGCTTTTCAAACTTTGGTATCTGATTTTCTGCAACTGGAAAGTCGATGCCATTAAAATTTAATTTTGATACGTGACTAATATACTTGTCAACACGATCAGCGTGTTTTTCTGCTGGAAATAGCGCAGAAAGAATAGCCCACTGAAAACATCTGTTATCGACGTTCTTTACGTTTATACAGCATTTTTTATTTTTTATTTTTTTGTGGTAGGTCAGTATATGAACTACCGCATAATACGTTATATTTTATTGTGTGAAATAAAATTTCAGCAATAATTTCAAACTTCCAACCCGAACCCGATTCGATAAATTCTTCTATCTTTTTCCAAATTTCCTGGTGTATTTCATTAGCTAGTGACAAAAGATCAGTCCCAAGCAAAACACGCCTTGATTTTGCATTAATGTAAGGGTCTGCAATTTCTTTGTCAGTCGATTCTTCCGTCACAAGTAGCTTTGAAAATATAACGTGATATTGCACTAATATTCTTAGACCCTTATGTTTTTCAAGTACACGTTTTACAGTTCGCTCTAGCAAATGATAGAGATTTGTTGCAGTGAAATTTACTGGTACGATTTGTTTATCAAACCGATAACTGTTGTCAAATCCTGCAAAGGCAGTCGCTATTTTTTCAGGTTCTCCCATAAGGCTCTTCTTGGCTATATCACGTAATTTCAGCATTGCCTTATAATAGTGGAATATTATATCTCTAATTGTTTATTCGATCGATAACTCACAGCGCGCCAAGTTGAACAATCAATTAGAGATATAAAAATCTTTATAGTATAATGACAGAAATTCTGAGATACATTAGATTGACAGCGGAAGAGCAAGAAACTTATCATGTTCCGAAGTATAACCTATATGCTGGAAATGCATTAGGTTCGGTTATTGACATAAAATCTAAAAAAATTATTGGCAGAGCAACTCCGGTTGGTATCATAATTTCAGTGAAAGGTGATGACACAGATATCACCGAAATGTTTAGAAAAGATTTTATCTATACTTTGTTCTGCGATGATATTCCAGAAGGACGAGTATATAGAGTAAATAATTCTATTAGCGATGATAATATTGAAAATTTACCTTTACAAGATGAGTATCAACCTCATCCGGTATTTGGTTCATATGAAGCTAATGATCGCGGGATAATTCGACATATAGGAACAAAATATGTTATTGGTTTTATGCAAAACAGCGGCTATTTGTGTGTAACGGTACGTAAAACTAAAAATGACTATGTTTGTTATCTATCACATCGTTTTGTGTACGAAACATTTAATGGCGCTATTTTAAATAATTTAGTTATTGATCATATTAACAGAATTAAAACCGACAATCGTTTAGAAAATTTAGATTTAGTCACATTAAAAGAAAATACCCGACGTGGAGTTGGTGCAAATAATTTTAAAAATCCGACTAGACAAATAATTTCAACAAATTTAGAAACCGGAGAAAAAATTAAATTTAAATCGATCAAGCTGCTGCAAAATATCATAAAATTGACAACAAATCAGTAAAAGATGTCGCCGACGGCAAAACTAAAACAGCAACGTCAATGTCAACTTTTGATAAATTTAGTTTTAAATATGATGATTAATTATATTTCGTAATTCTGTCTTAGTAAGACAGCTATGAGCAAACATCAAAACATCATCGCGATCAAATTTTAATGTTATAAAAGCACTATCATTAAGTTTATTTTTTTCTGTCGCTGTTAGCAATATTTTATCATTTCGCCAGGCATTACCATAACGTCAACGGAATATGCACTATAACCCGACAGACATTTTCTCACTGCTTCGGCTAGTTCGTTGTAATTTAATATATTAACTTTTTGGTGATATTTTACTTCGGGAGATTTCGTTTGGCTGGTCATTATTATTATAAATTATATAAAAGTATATCATAATATGAACTTGATGAAAAGACTTGCTGAAATATACGCGGAAGATACAATCGCAACTGATACAATCACTAAAAATAAAGTCGCAGACAAAATTACAATCACCAGTGATATAATAGACAAATCTGCTGGTTATAGCGAAGATGATATTTTGTACAACAACGAATCTGACGATGAAGATGAAATAGTCGCCGTCGCTGATAGAAAAAAATTACAGCAGACCGACAACTGGACGATATAATGTTAAGTATCACATTGCCAAAAAAATAATAAAATTTAATTTTACAGTAGATGAAAGTCAATCATTTTGGCAGCTTATCAAACCTTTTTTAAATATTAAAATTCCAGGCCGACAGAAAAATATAAAATTTGATTTTATATTTGTCAAGATTTTTAACTTAATGACGATCTCTGACGATCGCAGACAATATCTAATATCGTTATGTAAACCAGTAAAATGTAAATCTATCAAACGTAAGTACGAGGAAATCTATAGAAACATTATTTCATAATTTGTTTCGTTGGGATTCAACTATTAAATTTATCGCTATACCCACGCCACTTAACTAAACTTTTATTGCCTTTTTTCCTAATCACTTTTTCGATAACGAAAACATCTTGTTCAGTTTTTTGTAGTTCTTGTTCATAAAAACTACCAATGATCGGTTCCCCTGCCAGATCTTTTAGCGCGTATGTTACAGGTATTTTTAAAAGTACTTTATCAACCACAAATACTTTTTCGCTCCAGTTTGGAGTAAATCCTTTTTCAAATACTTTCTTCTTCAGAGAAATTCTAACTTTATCACCCACTTTAAATTTATGTCTGCGGTACATGTTTTCATTCGCTAATATTGGATTTTTGATTGCGTTGCATGGCGACAATTTAGTGGTTCGATGTTTCGTGTTATTATATTCGTCAACTATCTGCGGAAGCTCATCGACATATCTGTTTGTGTTTTTAGCTGTCAAATATTTGTGTATTTTTTCGTTTAGCGTGCGATTAAATCGCTCGACGACAACGCTTTTTCCCTCATTTCCTGTAACATACTTTTTAATATTATTTTGTTCTAAAAACTGCTCAAATTTTTTATTGAAAAACTCTGCTCCATGATCGGTCCAGATTCTGTTCGGGTTCTTTCAGTACTTGTTATTATTTGTTTTAACGCGTCAGTCATTGACGTTCCTATTTTATCTGAAACAGGTACGCTAAAAGCATATTTACTAAAAACATCTACAACGTTAGACAAATATTTCTTATTGTCATTAAATTGAGCAAGATTTGACACATCAACTAAATCTATCGCCCAGATATCATCAACGGCATTTGCGACAACTTTACGTCGCGGAAACGTTTTTTTTAGGTTTGTGTAGTTTAGCTGCAAGATCATCGTATAATTCTTTCCCAAGTCCTAATTTATATTTTGCTCCAGTAAAACCCTGCACCAGCCTTCTATCAAAACGTTCTCGCATGTTTGTCGGTTTCATATGACGAAGTTCGTCTAACATTACTTTATCACAACCAGCCTTATCTTGCTCGTTGTCACGATAACAAATGTCATGACGCATCGCTATTGCATCAACTTGATTGTAAGGTTCTTGTCCTGGCAGCGGATTATCGTTTTCATCTAGTTGTTTATCGAGAGGATTATAAGGTCCAGTATATTTATGGCTTGGCAATGTCCAACCGCCTTTTGGTTTTGGTAATTTGCCAATCAATTTGTGAATGTCAATTCCGCTGCCAATTACCTCACGGCGATTGCATGATTTACAGTACGTGACGATTTTATCTTGTTCGATACAAAGATCTTTATCACAATCACAGTTGCATTTCATTTTATTTTATTATGTTTCATAAAAAATCGATTAATCGATTAATCAACTAAAATAACCTTATCTATCCCAGATCCTGTCGTCTCCGCTACTTGTTTTTTCAGAAACATACTTTTCTTCCTACCACAAACACATACTTTTTAGCATTATTCTATTATTTTTTGTTTTTTCCGTCGTCTCATCTTTATTTTCTGTTTTAGTTCTACAATTGAGACAGTATGTTGACATTTATACTTGTAATTTAGATAAAATTAACTGCAATCTCATCGTTTGCGTGAGAAGGTTGCTTATCAAATTGTAAAATAAACTTTAAAAAATTAGGATCTTTTGACATTTGTTGGACAAACATAATACAATAATAACCACAAGCTGATGTTCTGATCGGCTGTAGTTGATTAGACGAATAATTATATTTTTTAAATTTTTTAAAAATATATTTTTTTATAAGATCGCTCGGAGGAAGTCCGAACGAATCAAAATAATTATTATCGTAGACAGCAACCCAGTGAGTGCCTGACCCATCGTTAAAATTTTCTATATTTACGACGCACGAACCACCTGCTGGTACGTCATCGAGTTCGTCCTTAGAAAATACTCTGCGAAATCCAACAACGTCATTCAATTTTTCAATTATATCAAAATTACTCAATAGCGTCTGGTACCTTGCAGAGTCATTCCACGTCCGATTCCTAATAGGTTTGGTAGTATACTTCCCGCTAGTCCCGCTAAAAGTGGAGCGAAAGGAATAAATCCTCCTTGTTTTGTTCGATTGCGTTTTGTTGTTTTCTTTTTTTCCGATGATTTTGTTTTTCTAGCTGAAATTTATTTTATATTGTTACATAAAACTGAGTGACAAAGTCACTAACGATAGATTTGTTTGATTCCACGACCTTCAACTGCTTTTTCCGTTGCGTCAGATATTGCCCCTGACGCAGCCGCCAGTCATAATGTACCAAGTACTGGCAAAAGTTTTGGTAGTATTGTGCTAGCTAATACTGATAGTGCCGGACCGAAGAAACCACCTTGTTTTGACATTGCTGTTACTTGCGAAACAGATAGTTTAAGAACAAACGGTTTTCCTTTATCGAGTTTATCGGTTTGTTGTCGCGTCAGCATTAATTTAACCGCTGTTTTATTTGAAGTCCCCAGGGATATCATTAAAGAAACAGAACGGCGTTGAGCAACAGCTGCTTATAATTTTTCAACTTGACCGGATGTTAGATATATTTCTCTAGTTGTATACTTGGTTTTCATCATTTTATATCAAGGTTGTTAGACTAAACTTGTACAGTCATTCTTCCTTTGGGCGCGTCAATTGTCAAGGATCTATCACTGACAACTAGCGCATATACGTTATACTGTTCGACTGGCAGCGCGCCAAGTGTCCAGGTGACCTCAATATCAGCAGTTGATCCGATAGCTCGTTCAGAATGCTTCGATATGTCAAAATAAAAGATAGGATAGAGTGATCGAAACTCTTCTACTGATATTTGAGATCCACTGTCCGCGTCCTGATATTTTTGCATAGCTTCCATAAGGTACATATACGGCCGAGATATGTTTCTGGTGGCGTCTACAGCAAAATTGCATTCGATTGCACGTTCGAGATATTGTTTAGAATTTACTCTAACAAATATTCGTCTAACATCTGGGTTATCAAATACGGAGTTGTTCATTTCTTGATCATTACGACGTGCCTGTCGTTGAAATACGACTAACAAATGTCGAGATAGTTGTTCGCTGTGCGTAGTTGTAACACGCCATGTGTAATCAGTTGCGTTAGGAATTGCTGTTTGATAAATTCTGTTTTGCTGGAAGTGTATCTTTTTTGTCCAGTTGGTCAATAATGATTCGAGTTCCATTGTTTGAGCTATAGAGGGAACAACTCGTGGCATCCACAGTGCTAATCTTGTAATAGCAAACTGTCCTTCAGCCACTACATGCTTTTCGTTTGGCAAACCCTTCATTATATTGCTGTCGTCTTATTCTTGTGACTGCCAATCTTATCGCGTCTCCAATATTGCCGGCTGCGTTATTAGCCGGATTGGCGATTAGATTATTGTTATCTGCAGCAGGAACACCAGCACCAGTACGAAACTCACTCGAAACAGCTGTCCCGAATGAGGTATCTTTAAACCACATCATGTTTGTGGCAACTGATCTAGAATAATCATCGCTAAATGAAACAATGTTAAGCATTGTACTTGCTATAGGCAAGTGCATTGAAATATCTTCTACAATTTGACTAGCCAGTTGGTATCGTGCACTTTTAAACAAGCTCCAACCGTTATTGACAAGCGAAATTTCTGCACCAGCTGCAATATCACCACCTATCGCAGTTAATATTTGGCCACGCACTTCTAACACTGTCTTATGCGGCAGTAGAAACATGTCCTCGTCGCGTGTATTAAAAGTTCTAACACCGGTTTTATTTGATTCGTTTGAGTTTTCATCGAGATACTCGACGTATTCGAATTCTGTTACGGCGTCGTCAGTATCGTATTCTTCAGCAAGATCAAGATAATTTTTAGCTGACATTTATTCTATAATCGCTACACAAAATTAAAAGGCAGCAGGAGTTATCGGCTTTGTTTTATTTACAAGTTTACGTACTATTTCTTCACCATGTGGCGATAATAATTTTTTTGTTGTAGCTATCATAGCTCGCTTTTTTTCTTTTGTTGGCGCAATATCTGATATTGCTCGTTTTATTTCCAGTGTTGAAGGTCCTCTGATCTTATCAGCGATCTTTTGTCCTACTGCAGTGCCCGCCGAAGAAGCTACCCCCGTTACCCCCGTCGCAAAGCTTTACCTGCGTCAAGTGCGATTGGTGCTACTTTACGCGCAATTCCTGGGACATTTTCTATAATTTTAGTAAATATGTTTCCAAGAAATCCACCTACTATTTTTCTCCTATAAGTTTTTCTTTGTCTCATCTTTGTCTATAAAATGTAGGCTCACAAAATTGACGTCGACAACTACGTTGTTGCGCGCCTACGCAATGCATAGGTGTAAATAATACGTGATAATTTCGTTGTTGAGATCTATTTGTCTACCCGATTGATCTGTTAATTGCATTGTTATATTTGTTATTTGATTTTCAAGATTAATCGGATAATAAATAACTTGACGTGGACTAATTTGCATGATCGATCCTGGTGGAACGTCCGGTGAAAAGCTATATATCGTTTGTCCTCTACTACCCTGGGCTGAGTAAGATCCAGAAGCAATAGAGCAATTTATCAATATTGTGTTTACGTCAGTTATAATTACCGGTAGTTCACCGTCAAATGATAAAGTTTCTCTTGGCATTAAAGGTCCATAAATAT
This sequence comes from Megalonaias nervosa, assembly GCA_016617855.1. Taxonomy (NCBI): domain Eukaryota; kingdom Metazoa; phylum Mollusca; class Bivalvia; order Unionida; family Unionidae; genus Megalonaias; species Megalonaias nervosa. Next base: position 280,120 of record JAECUM010000400.1, on the reverse strand, counting down.
GGTGATCAAATCCGATCAGCGATGCAATACTTGATGCTGATGAAAAAGCGACTAACATATTGTTTTTTAATGTTATACTGGCTCGTAATATGTTATAATTTGGTGTTAGCTCAAAATTATTAGCTATACCGCCCGCCTTTGTTATCAGCTCCTTTATCGTCTTATTTAGATCAGTAAGATTATAAGATCCTCGTGGAATTTTAAATGTTTTCCATTGGTCTCTTATTATATTTGGAATGTAAAATGTAAATTCATCGTTTACTCCAGTTTTCACGTTAGCTATAGAATTCCATGCTGTACAGGAAATTAATCCAATCTCATACTGTTTTTCAGGATCTAGTTGTATTGGCGGATTGTAATAAACAGAAAAGTTTGCGCTGTTTCCTGTTGTCTGTGACGAATCAAGTAATAATATTGTTGATTTTAGTGACATTATATTAATATTTTTAGATAAGATCGCTATGCAAAATTTCATACTCGGATGATGTCAGTAATCCGCTCGATCTAAGATGATCTAGTATATCAACAATTTCGTTATCGATCTCTGCGCTTTCATTACCAGCTTCTTTTGATGATATCAACAACATAAGTCGGTCGACTATTTCTGCGTTTGATGTAAACACTTTAACTCCAGATCCGGTGGTTTCCTCTGGTAATGTTACATTTCGTTCTCCTTCGTACTTATTAAGTAGTCTTTTAAAAGTCCAGCCCTTAGTATAACCTCCTGGTTTATTTCGATATCGATTTGCTGTTTTTAATAAATTTTCAGCAATAATTCCTTCTCTTATTGTAACTAACAGAGGTAATACTTCTCCTTCTTCTTTTCTAGCATTTTTAATTTCTTCATCAGCTTTCAAAAAATCATCATATACTTTTTGTAAAATATGTGTCAGTTTTTTGTAATCATCTTCTGACCAATTTCTAATGTTATTAAGATATTTTAGATTTTCTTCTGTTAAATATTTTTCAATAAATTCGTCATACTCAGCATCATATATTTTTGCTCTAGCTTGTTTTCTGTAAAATTTTATAGATTCTCCTACGGGTAATATTATTATCACACTTTCTTAGATCATTTTTTGTTGCTCCGACACATCTTCTATTAACCTCTTTAGCTCAGCTGGATTAACCGTCATTCTTGCTATAGCACGCTGAAGCGCAAGAGGATAGCTCATTTGCATGTCAAATTCGGCCTGTCGTGCAACGGGATCAGCAATGTGTCTTACAAGTTCGTTTACAATTTTTATGGTTTCTTCTTTCGATCTTTCTCCAAGTAAACCTAACAAACCTTTTTCTTGTAATCTTTTAAGTTCGTCTGTGGATAATGTTGATATTTCTGGTTGCTTGCCAAGTACTGCTTCGGTAACAGGTTTGAAAAGTTTAGCAGTTTCTTCCTCTGCTTGAACTTGTCCATGTCGAGCTTCTTCTACTTTTTTCTTAAAAGCTGCTCGAGTTTCAATAAATTTCTTTAGCAATTCGATTTTTTGTTGATGCTTGTCCATTATTTTTTATACGCTTTATAAAATTCACCTCTAGAAACGTGTTAATACAACAACGAAACTTTTTAGCCGGATCACGCGCTAGTTTGTCAAATAAAAAGACATTGTATTTGTCTTTGGTTGCTTGATGATATAATTCAATAAATTTATCTTTTGTTACATCACCGTATTGCTCGTTTGCAATATTTCTTACATCAACATTATCCAGTCCGGGAAATAATATAAAACAACCAGTATTTCGTCGAATAAATCTATCGACGTTGTAAAAGCTTTGGGCGAGATAAACAGAATTACATCTTTTATTACGCGACAATGAAAAATAAGATCTGATTTTGTTCATCTCCTCGTTGTTTAGCGGAATATCGTCAAATACAATTATTTTATGTTCAGATGAATCAAGTTCGTTCACTGGAATTAGTTCTTCTGGTTGTCTTATTAAAAATATATCATCGCCAGCGTTAAGTTCATCACGAAGTTTATCGTTATAATCGCTCAGTAGATCATACTTATCCTGCTGTGGGTTAATTGTGTAAATATATACCTTGTCATAGTTAAAGTTATTGTTGAGCAAAAGATTTAATAACAAATTTGTTTTACCTGATCCTGTACGACCGACAATAAGAAAATGGCAATCCGGAAGTTTGTTATTATGTCTATGATTAATCAATCGTTCGGTGTCAAAATTTAATATCTCCGCCATTGTTGTTATATAATTTTATGTAATATAAAAATTGTATAACAATGAAATATAATGAGCTACTATACAAAATTTGGAACATTATTAGTAGATTCATCGGCTGAAGGTCAGCAAGGTGACTTATCTAGATACGCAACTCTTGATCAGCTCAGAAATGAAATCAGTAATTTATTAAATATCACAAATGTAGATCAAAATGAAGTCGTCGTTTTCCAGGACAAACAAGGACGATTGAAGACAAGTAATGTACAACTGTCAGATGTACTTATACGAATTCCTACCGCGGTTGTTAATAATATCGTTACTTTTACTGGCCAAGGTAAAATAAAAGATTCCGGTAACTCGGTTAACGATTATGTCAAAAAAGCTGGTGATTCGTTCAGTGGTAACATTATCATGAATACAAATAAAATTATAGACCTTGGAAACCCAACCGCAGATAATGATGCCGCAACGAAAAAATACGTCGATGATCAAGAATCTAAGTACGTATTAGCCAAAGGCGGTGTAATGCGTGCCTTTCTCAACATGAATAATAATGGTATTAGTAATCTTAGAAAACCAGAATCAGATTTTGATGCTGCAACGAAAAAATACGTCGATGATAGCAATATCCCGATGACGACGTCATTAAAAACAATCAATGATGAAATGACTACATTAAATATTAATTTTTCTAGTCACGTACAACTGTTTATGAACTTTCGCAGAAACGTGAACAGAACTACTAACGATTTTTTTGGAAGTCCACCAACTGTTGACATAAAACTCGCTGACATTAACGCAAGACTCAACGATATTGCCAGTGGCATTCCTAATATCATTACTAAACGAATCTGATTAAAATTCCTCACAAGCAGATTATCAATGCGGTATACACAGTAGCATCAGGATCAGCAACATGGACACTGGAAAATAACACTATCAAACATACCGAAGAAGTCACTGGTGTATATAGGCTGTCCGTATTTAGTAGTGCAAAATTTAGTATATTTACCACATATTTATGGCGTCATTCAAGCGATGCTTTCTCTGGAGTTGTATCTATAATGTTAAATAAAGATACTGAAGAAACGTTTATGCTGGTAGCATGTGATAAAAAATTAACCGCAGCGTCCTACTGGTGGTGTCTGGAATTTGTAGCTGAAACTCATCAATTAATCACTTAATCAAACCACTATTGTAAACAAATATTATATAATGAAAAAAAGTATAGTTGATTTTAATCATATTTCAGATAAAATTCCAAAACAAGATGTGGACGCTCTAATGCAATATTACGGATATTATCATAAAAAACTTTGGTGCGTGAAAAAATGTTATAAATACTATAACAAAATACTTCGGATAATATCATATTTACCGTTATTGATGACCGGCTCTGGTATAATTTCAAGTGGAGCATCATTAAATCCGTTTTTGTTAATAATATCGGGCATTGGTGTTTCTCTTGCAACAGCGTGTAAAAAAATTGAACCTCGGTTTGTGACTAAAAAAAGTGCCTGCAAAACAGCTAGTATCACCTACAAAAAATTACTTGATCAGATACGATCTTACTTACGGGGTATAAAATATGATATGGACGATTTAATACGCGAGTTTCGTACTATTGACAGTATGTTAACAGATATTCTACCAATGAGAGTCAGCAGGTATGAAAAAGATTATCAAAAAAGTATAGTGAAATAAATAATCTTCACTTACCTGTTCGCTCGGTGAAGATGTCCTCTTGAAGTGCAGCAGTGCAATGGCTAGAAGAAAATTCTGACCGCCTTTTATACTGCTGTTCTGGAAAATCCGTTTGGAAATTCCCTATCTTTTACCTGATCTAGAACATTCTAGAAAATCACGTGATTGAGTCATTCTGGAAATTCCCTATCTTCTGCTTGATTCTAGAACATTCTAGAAAATCACGTGATTGAGTATTATGGAAATTCCCTATCTTTTACCTGATTCTAGAACATTCTGGAAAATCTATTGGAAATTCCCTATCTTTTGCCTGATTTGAAAACAATTATCAAAAAAGTATTGCAATAATAGGTATGAAATTTTGTCTAAACTTTATGAATAATCTTAGTGAAATTTTGTCTAAACTTTATAAATACTATTGGTGAAATCTTCAGTAGTAAGGAAAAGTGCTGGTTATGGATCAGAGATCCTAAAATGCCTCCAAACAAATACGGATCGGGGGTGGGGAGTGGGGGTGGCGGGGGGTGCCGATCCGTATTTGTTTGGGGGTGTTTTAGGAGTCTCTGGGCCAGAACCAGCACTTTTCCTTACTACTGAGAACAGTTATTGCACTATTTAAATAATAATAATAATAATAATAATAATAATAATAATAATAATAATAATCTTTATTTCACCAGGAGAACACATTTCGTCATTAAAGACCATCTGATATCTATGTGGTAATACATTTTTAACAGGTTGTGCTACTTCCACACATTCATGTATGCTCGTATATACACTCAAACAGTTTTAAAAAAGGACTCGTATCTGTAGCTATAGTGGTCAGAGGGTACATATATGAACAATACACATTTCAGCAAGCCACAAGTCATATACGCATAGATAGAATTAAAAAAAAAAAACACGTATAGAAATATATCTGAATACAATGATAACATTATGTATTGGAAGGCGTTTAATACATCATTGCAGCTGCTCAAGAATTAATTGTGAATGAGGCTTTAAAAGAAGGAAGGAAATTTTAATTGTGTATCATCAGGGCTAAGGAAATCCTAAAAGGTAGGTGCTGATATGATGAAAGAGCTTTAGAAATCGTTGGTTTTCGACTGTGGAATCTGGAGTTCGTTATGAGTTGTTGGTCGGAGATTACGTTTCAGTATTTGATGATCTTCGTTTTATTAGGTTGTTGATTAATTCTGCAGTAAGATTGTTTAGAGACTTATATGTTACGCAATACTACTTAATAATGTCTTGGCAAAACTAAATAAAATGTTTTTATGGTGAGTACAATTATTATGCAATGGTTTCTTTCCTGCTATAAACCAAAATAGTCTGTATCATTTTTGGAGTACGGGAATATTCTTTGTGACAACAGCAGTTAGTATAAAACAAATAAACTAGACAAATTCTAACTGAAGCAGGAAGACTCATTTTTGAAGCAACAGAATCTACTTTATATGCAAGAATTTTGCCCCCCACCCCCACCCCCGGGAAAGGACTTGAAATAAGGCGCAAAAAAAAAACAACATGATCACTATATTTAAGATACAGGGTGGTGCGACTCCAAGATACCTGTGGATCTTGTTCTTACCACTGTGTCCAGCATGTAAGTAATAGATAACATCGTGATAGATCTAACCTCCAAACGCCTTTATTACGACTAACCTGGATCAAAATCCATTTTACCAGAGTATACAAGTGAATGGAATCTTCTCCCATTGCAGAATAGTAACAAACCATCAATGTATTCCGTTAAGTTATACTTAAATAGGAATGTAGAAATGCCCCAGAATATTTCTATGAAGGTGAGAGATTAGTATAAAGTTTACATTCAAGGCTTTAGCTTGGTTGTAGCACATTAAACGATGAGCTATTTAGACATAAATTCCAATTAAACAATATTTTGTTAATAAGGCGGAACAAGAGCGGCAAAACGTTTTCTTTTAGATTTGGTAGCCCCTTGTAATCTCATCAAGCAAACGAGTTGATATTCAATCTGTTTTATGTCTTCAGTCTTTCCTGGAATGACCTTTAGTGCGCATGTTTATGTATCTCACATACATCATCTGAGTTTAAGTTAAAATCCACTAAATCCCCCCCACCAACTCAGCCCAGCACCATTTGTTTTTCGTATCTTGTCTGTTTGCACGTAGCAATATGGTTTTTTTTTTTTGTAGTCAGTGTTTGAGTTACTATCTAGCGCTATCAGAATAGGGTTTGCACGATTTTCTTGTAATATTTATATAACTTGTTGTCTTTCGTTCCCACGTCAGTCAGATCCTCTCAGCGAGGATTATTGTTCATGAAGAGTGAGCATGAAATAAGTTTAAGCTAATTGTTCAATCCTTTATTTAATTTCTGTCACGATGTTTGAAATAAATACGGTTTAAACCAACTATCCTTTACGAGCAGCTGCAATCTTTCTCGCGCCAACATTGGTAGAGAAAACGAGATATAGCATGATTTTGCAATTATCTTTACTGCGGCGGAGGCGGCAACAGTTTTGTTCATGTTTTGGTTAAAGATTTAATTTGCCAATATTATCTTAACCCCATGATGGAACAAAGTGGGATATGTCACTATGATGCAAACAAACTTCATTCCGCGACAAAGTCGCAAGCCTCTTTGACCTAGGAGAAAACTTCAAAGACATAGAAAATTTGTGTTTGGTTAACGTTTTCGTTCATTTTTGCTTTCATTTCACTACATTTCTTTAAACCGCTTCATGGACTATTTTCATACTTGAAATCTGTAACCTTGAAGCAAATGCAATTCATTCCGCGACTCACGAGTTCGCCCTCTTGACCTTGAAGTTAAGGCAACAACACATGCCACATTTCAGTCTGGAAGTTAAGGTCACACGTGCAGAACTGCGTTAAAGTGTTTGCAGCAGTTTGTTTTTGTTTATTTTTCTCTTATCTCTTGATGGATCTTGTTCATATTTGGGATTCTCACAACGAATCAAGACAATTCATTCTGCGACATATTCATTCACCATGTTGACCTTAGGATTTATTCACCATGTTGACCTTAGGATCAATGTGACATACAAGAGGCTCGTCAATCCATTTCGTTTCACACCGACCCTTGCCAATAGTATCTGTCCTTGATTCGATACAGCTGAAAGAAACTGGGCAAACTAGATCACTCGTATTTATCTAGCAAGATAGTTGTGAATAATCAGAGGTCTCCATAGGCAACGTTGTTGTTGTTTGGGATTAACGCATGACAGGTTTTTTCAGCCTCAGGACGACACATGATGAAAACACTATTTCTGCTACATGTGCATAAGGTCGATGTGAAACGATGTTAATAGTGGTTAGCGACGATGGTGCTGGACATGTATGCCCTGAAGATTTTTTTTTTTTTATTGTAGGTTGTTTGTTTGTTTTGATTTGCTTTTAAACGATGTTGATATTGGTTAGCGACGATGGGGCTGGACATGTATGCCCTGGAGATTTTTTATTGTAGGTTGTTTGTTTCGATTTGCTTTTTTTATTTCTTTCGTTTTGTTTGTGGTCTTTTGGGGCACTCATTGCACTACTACTACTACTACGACTACGACCTCGAAGAAGATGAAGAAGAGAGGAGAAGAAGAAACATTTATTGTCGAATTAATTATTTCGTGTTATCGCAAAATTGCCGCTGTTCTGTAACATCAATAACACATTACACGGCTGTGAGATTTGTGTTTGATGATGTATTTACCATTCACACACCCCCCTCCACCTCTACCTGTACCACAACCAAATAACCGTATTTCCTTATAACGCCACATACCTGTATTATCTAGAACAGTTATCGGATCACTTTTTCCAACACGTCAACAGTCAAGATGATCAGATCATAAAAACAGCTCATCTTCCGCTGGTTATATTGATATAACACCGTGCAATTTTCCTTCATTCTTTTTAAAAAAAATATACTTTCATTAATGATTTATAAATAAGTCTGCAAGCAAATTTTGCTATAGCAACATATAGATAAAATTTAAACTTATTCGTAAGATTGCTCAGTACAGTAACAGCATTTGACTGGATAGCTGTATGTTAGAGAGCTTAGTGCCACGTGCAATTGTAGAGTTTACCATTTGCCTAAATGCTTGTGCCGTTAGCATCAAACTTACAGCGCTCCAAAGTGTAAAAACAATACTTACACAAATATGATTAAAAAAGATAATATGATTTATAACAAAACATACATGTAAAATTAGAATAACAAGTAGGGTGAACAGAGTGGAGAGACCAACAATATCATTTTGTATTTACATTTCGTACAACTTGAGTACGTAGGTCCTGACGGAAAATGCATTTTGCCGATTGTACCGAGATACAAGCACAGTTCATACCATCAAGGCTTATGTTCCAAGACTGATCATTACACCATGAATTTTGATCATACGACTTAAGATGAACACAGCAGAGACTATACATTTTAATTAAGTACAATTGCTATTAGTAGATAGTTTACATTACAGCAAAAATATGCCATAAATTAGAACTAAAACAATTGATTTTTGAAGTTTCTAAAACTTCTGAAAAGATTATATTCCAGCGCATTTTAACTTTTTTTTAAACAACCTAATACATATACACGCCACAGTGCTCATGTATTGAAACCGTGATTAACTTCATCTTCACAACTACAAATGTAGAGCTTATGTTCCCATTTTGGACATTACACCGCGTGTTATGACTACGTGACTTCTAACGCGCACAGGAAGATCTCATTCACTCAATCGAATAAATGCATTTTTTTTTTAAGTTTGGAGACTTTTTATGGTAAATGTGGGAGTTTAATTATTATTCATTGGTGTTTTGAGAACTCATCGACTATGATGACAAATAAAGTCAAAACTTGTGTGTGTGTGTGTGTGTGTGTGTGTGTGTGAGAGAGAGAGAGAGAGAGAGAGAGAGAGAGAGAGAGATTTATATCTAACCAGACCTCACTTCAAAGGATCTTGTTTTTGTGAATTTTTTTTTAAATAATGGCAAACTGATGAGATAGAAAAATATTAAAACAAAAATAACTGCAATAACATGTCTTAAAGATTTAGCGGGACTAAAATGATATGGTGCAATTTTATTTTATCTTTACGTCTCTTATTGTGTCTCCACGCCAATATAACGAAATTTCAACTTGCGGTATCGCAGCAGAGGTTATCAAAAGGGCAATATAACATGATAGGTTGTCTATGTTGGGTACTGTAACAACATGCACACATTACCTGCTGAGTGATTTTCGGCACAAGGTGCCTTTTCCAGCTGGCAGAATCATTTTTCTCATCTCAGAAAAAAATGTTGCAACGTATAATCTTGTTGAGAGATGGAGGCAGAATTTACAAATGGAGAAGGTAAAATACAAACAAACACTCATCAGCTGCTGTATGGCATTGATATCATACAACTTTACATGTATGAGATTTTAACTTAAAGCTCATTTGCTAAAATCACAGTTACCTCAAATTAAAAGGCCAAAATTTGCAGGAGTACCTGAGAGGAGTAAAGTGGTCACACTTAAAATTTTAACGTATTAATCGTCGGTAAGTTAGGATACGTTTGATCTCGAAGTTCAAAGTCAACGTTAAATTACAGTCTGACGTTATATAGGGAGGAGACCAAATATAAGACAGAAAAGTATATTGCTTCGAAAATTCATTCCTAATTGCCCCTACCAGCCACCCCTACCCAGCAAAATGCATTCTTTACTTTCCCCTACCATCCACCCCTCTCTAGCACATTCAGGGTGGTGATATGTAAAGTTACGATACATAAAACACAAATGTTTGACACAGTATTTCAGAATATTATTTGGGGGCGTTCAGATTACGGTTGTTTTCATTAGTTATTCATGATTTACATAAAATATTGGCAATGATTTGTAGAGTGTTCGGTGTATGTGCCTTAAGAAGGATTACAGCCAATTGCAACTCTAATTATAAAAGCAATGTACTTTTACTTATAATGCTCTCTTTATATAAGGCATTGTCAAAATATAACATTTATTTTTCAGGATTATACAAAAAAGTCATGATAATAATAATTACATATATGTGTTAATTTTAAAAAGGATCCATATGTAAACTTCGTATGTCCATACATATGCGGGCGAATTATGCGATGGCAGATTTGGATCTATGCTATTTGCAGATGGGTCCGATTGAAGCGGAAGTATATATACGGTAATATGAATCTGTTTTGACAAATTATACATCAGCAGTTGAGAAAAGGAGGTCAAACGGAAAAAGGATAATACACGGGCCTTGGGCTAATTCTACGCAAGTGATCTAGCATGGAGACTTATATCCACAGGAGGTGAGCAGGCCTTACACCTTTGCTTATGGGGGATGTTTTTTTGTTTGGTTTTTGTTGTTGTTTTTTTTACATTTCTTTGTTTACTATCAACTGTTTAGAAGAGTTCTTCAAAAGCAAAGGCCGTCGACAGCCTGTAATTGGCTTTCAGTCATTTACGACCAAAGGAGTGCGCTTGAAGACTGGTTTTAATCAAAAGGAATAGTTGCCTGATGTTTAAAAAGCGTAAGTGTGTAAACACATTCAGTGGCTTCAGATAAGGCTACGCAATCAGCTTGGACCCTGTCAAATTTCTATTATGTGATTTTGTTTCAGCTATTATTGTTTAAGAATGAAAGACATGGATATATTTGTGAAACATGTGTCTCGTGATTGTGTTGTTCTTGAAATGAATGCGAGGCGAGGCATGTACACCTCTCGTAACTTCGCAGTGTGTAGACAGTGAAATACCGATGGTCGGCGAGGAAGCAGAACCAGCCACCCACAGAAGTAGATAGGGGTTCTAGGCAAGTAGAATATCTCAAAAACGGCCTGGATCACAACTTTTTTTAATTGCATCAAGTTGTTTAGTACACTTTTTTTTCTTGAGAATTATCACCCATGGAAAGGGTTTGTGTTTGAACTGTGATCAGCACCTTGTTTCAAAATATTTGACCTTCGGACATGAAAAATGCAATTATAAATTGGGCGTTGGGGGTGAATAAACTTCTTTTCCAATGAACTTCCATTGAACTGTCAGGTCAAGCGAACTAAATTCTTATTTTTTGTTTTATTATAGCTGTCCAAAAATATGAACCTTTTTGACATCGCTTGTGTATTTTTAATACGAATTTTTATGTACTGAGCAAGTGGATACGGCATTTAATTTGTGCTTAAAAACTGCCTTTTGTAGCCCAAGATCATAACAAATATTTATTGATCTCAAGAGGCTTTGCAAGGTTAACTTGGCGCAAATGTACAGATGCATTCAGTGACATTAAATGAGGCTAAATAAGGTCAACTTAAAGTAAGTATACAAAAACACTGAGTGAACTTTATGCAAGGTCAACTTAACGCAAGTGTACAAAAAACATTGAGTGATCATAAATGAGGCTGTGCAAGGTCCACTTAACGCAAGTGTACAGAATTTATTCAGTGAACTTAAATGAGGCTATGAAAGGTTAATACATTAAGCGAACTTAAATGAGGCTGTGGAATGTCGTTTTCGCATTATGTCAATTATACTAGGAATACAAAATCAAGGTCAAATATACTTCTTCGATAAGGTGATAAACTTTCGTTACTTTGGTGAACAGGTGCGATGTTGAGTTAAATAATCGTTGTAACATAACTGTTAGCACAAGTTCATTTACGTTTTCCACGTCATTAGTGTGCTTATTGCCTCGTATACTTGAATTCGGTTAACGGCAGTTGCTGCCTGAAATTCACGTTGAATACCAAAGGCAAATTTCGTGCTAACAAATAGTCAAGTCCTATCTTTTGATACTGTAATATCGCATAATTTCCGCTTTTAAAGTATTAGTTTTTGTTTCTTTTACAAATCCTTTGCATCTCTTTTCAAAGAAAATTCCCCAGAATCAAGAGACCAGAGTGTTCATCTAAGTGGTTCTGATTCGTAGTACTGGGTTCATTATCCATTTTTGCCATTCTAGCAATCAATCTGTGTTGAAGTGTCTAAAATACGCATTTAGCTAAGGTATGCATAGGATGTAGCGAAATCTGGCTGCTTATCAAAAAATACACATAAATGAAATCGTTTGTAAAACTCTGGATGAGTTTCAAAGACAATGATACTCCCCCCAGTCAAGTAATTTCGGAGGTTATATTATAAACGGATTCGCTCTGAAGCTGCCATCTTGTGACAGTGAAAGATAGATATCTGTGAACAACTGAGAGGGAGGGGGGAGAGATACATCCCAGTTTCGGGAAAAGAATAAGGATACCATGTAATCATTTCCTACATGCAAGACGTTCTTGTTTGTTATGAATATGTCATCTACTCACGTTTGATAAATAAAATATTACGGTAGCATACCCACAGAAAATAGACATGTTTTGACTAGTCATTCGGGATTTTAACATTTTAAACAGGATTCATACACTTTCACAGTGTACATAAGAAGAAGGAGTAATCTATACTTCCAAACCACAGCAAAATATAGTTAGAAGGATCTGATACCACCCCCACCCCCCATCAGCCCCTGGACCCTGGAAGCATCTTGACAGAAATAGTCCAATATTTCCTAATGATCTCCTGAAGGGGGGGGGGTTGGGTTTAAGTTTTGCCATGGGGAAATAAAAGTTTGGGTAAAGGATGGACTTACAGAGAATTCAACATGGCGAAACTGAAGAATTGCGAGTAGCAAACAGGGACCATCTGGGACCACAGTTTAAGGGACCATCTGGGACCATAGTTTAAGGGCACATAGTTAACAAGTGTACCTATTTTTTAATCACTTGAATAGTTTTGAAGTTATGCTCCTGAAACAAAAAGTGTTAGTGATGGATATACGAACAAACGAATAAAAATGCCCCAAAAAATGTGTTGAAACTGTTGAATTCTGAACAGCAAAAGGCACATCTGAACCAATGATGTAATAGTTCACAAAATGTTCCAGATGATAGGGAAGACACAAATAAAAATGTAAAAATGCATAAAAAACGATACTCACTACACATGGGTTTCTTCCTAAATCCAACAGTTTAGAACAAGCGAAAGATTTATAAAACGTGTAATATATTTAGAAGGCCACTGTCTCAAAAACTGCTACCTTCCTCTCATTCTACATTACCAACAAGCACAACTTCTGTTCAGTACTAGTTCCCACCTATTCTTATCATGCTGTCTTGTTCATGATATTTAAATACAACACCTTGTTGGAATACGTGGTAAAGTGTCTAGTATGGGCCCTCCCGCGGAAACAACGCATTAAGTCGTGCGCTTCTTGCGGGATCCTCGTAATGATGCGTAGATTGTTTTCTAAAAACTCAAGCATCTACTGCAGGAACTTTCTGCGGCTTTCAACTGTAAGATATAACTACATGATGAATAAATGAAATTCCATCCCGACTTTCAGAGATTGATATCCTATTTCTCATCAAAACGGTGGTGTTCGAGATGACATAAGCTGGCGGGTTTATGGAAGCCATCCAGAATGATATTTACACAGCAGAGAGAGCGAAGACTGAAGGAGATCACTTTTTTCTCCGCTTTCGCTGGAAAGTGCGTGCAGCTTTTTGCCCTTAAAAAGTGTCATACAAGATCGCTGACAAGTAATACAAGATCGTCGACAAGTCATACAAGATCGCTGCTTAATCTATTTGTCTCAAGTTGTGACTGATGAGCCATGATTGAAAACAGGAAATAATTATAACAATAGAAACTTATAAATGCTGATAATATTACTAAAATAAACTTAGAAAGCCGAAGGTATACATTTATTTCCAGGACTGAGTGATCGTGTCATACATTACATTGAACTGAAACAGCTAAAACCTTTTAAGTAAGAAAAATCAGCTTCCTTATATGTACACTATTGCAGACTGCAGATAAAGTCTGAGTGTGGCCAAAATGAATTGCACTGTCGGTATTTTAAAAACAAAGACTGCACGAATTATGTAATTCAACAGTGGGTGACTTGAAACTTTTTTTTTCCCGAAACAAAATTTATATTTGAATCCGACACTTAAACTGTATTTAATACTTTACACCTTCCTTTACCAAAAAAATCTATAGAAGCCCGTCAAGCATATTTGTTTTTGCTTTCTTTCTTTTACTCTTTTGTTTTATTGGAAATTGCTGCGTGTCTCTCTTTCCATTAAAATAACGTTGTTTTAGCATCACAATATCGATGATACAATAATGGTGCACTTTACAATTCACAATTCCGAACGTTTGTCATAATACATATCTAATAAATAAATAAATGGTATCACTTTATGACACAAAATGTCTAAACAACACGTATAAAATGCAGAGTCCTTGCATCACATGTAGCTTCATCAAATGTTCCTAATTTGTTATATTCACTGCGTCATCCTCCATAATCCGGTGGATTAAATGACTGACTTAAAGGGAAAATTCTTGAATATGGGGGTCATGGTTTTGAGCCCAGAAGGCAGTGATATGATGCTGACCGTGCTTTTTCTAAAATTTGACTAATAGATGCATATGTAGTACTAGAGGAAAAGTAGATCCATTTCTCACTAATATGTGTGGCTACATATAAAAAAGTAATAAGTAAAAACGCAATAAGTAAATAAGTAATTAGTAAAAAAGCTGAACGCAATGCTAAGCGTTGTCATAAAAGAAGCCAAAACTGTTAAAATATTACACTTACTTCCAAAAGAGTAACTTAAAATTAGTACATTTATTAATACGTTTATCCTACATAAAACAAATCACGAGGGAGGACACTATTCATGGGGTGGATGAGTTATTAGTTTTTAAACTGGGTCATTTAAAAAAATTAATCGAATAAATATATACTGTGCGACTGTACCGTATCTTTCCGTGTTATCGGTGAAAAACATGTTTAAGACATCTGAAACGATGCCAGATATTACTGTTTCAAACCTACTGTCGGTATAATCGACCTGAATGGATCCGCCCATTTTTAATTGACTAACATAAATATATCAGTAGCATCTAGTAGTCCCCTCCCCAAACCTTTTCTAGTGTATAAGTAATTTTACAGATTTATTGGCGTGTATGTTCCTCTTAAAACATTAAAGTTTGATTTCCTTAGCGACAGACAACTCTTTGAATGTCTCGCAAAATATTAAAATAAACTATCTATATTTTAAACAATTAACCTGCGTGATGTATTCAGTTTGAATGTGATCGAAAATTGAACACTAATTTGTACCCCTCTCGACAGATTGAATTTTGCAAGCTGCCTTGAAATTTTCTGATTTTCTGATTTTCGGAAAAGGATTTAAAAAAGAGTATTTTCACGTCTTCACTGTGAAGCTACGATGGCAACTACTACTTCAATGCATGGCAGTCTGAACACTTCTAACATTTTTAGACACATTAAAAAATATGGCAGAGTAGGTAACTTAAAAAAATTGCAAGGTCTCTTGATTGTAATCTATTTCCTCTCCATTTTTTTTTATGTCCGCAAGTCTTTTGACCTTTTCATGATACTTTGATTTCTTTTCAAAGATAAATATTCCTTTGACTGACGGAGGACATGCCTAATTACCTGAGTTGAATTTTAACTGGCCTATGATTTACTGGGAAGCTATTGGCATAGTTAGTCCCAAACGACCTTAGTTATATGAAACGTTAACCACGGTTGTTATTACTTATACTATGTTTTCCAGTATTATTCATATCTGGCTAGGGTCCCTGATAACGAAAAACAGAATTACATGAGCGGAAGACTTCCAGGTGTTTTATCCTGGAACTGCGTGAACGCTGTTCTTTCTCGTGCACACAAAGACTCGCACACAATAAGCAATATTAAGTAAAGCTGTCAAATATTTAGGAAACTTCTAACGGGTACCCGTCGATCCTAATGATCGGTTATCCGGGTACCCCATCAAAAGGAAATGTATTCAAACCAGCAGCAGGGAGGGTGAACAGACCACTTTTCGTAGAACCTTCATTTTTGAAAAATAAGGGTTCCTACAAGGGCTAAAAAAAAGATTATGTTTGAAACAAAACGGCTACGAAACATTTTGAAAAATGGAACCAAAAACATATCACATACATGTGGTCACCCTCCCTGCTGCTGTCAATTTTATAAATTCAAAAATAAACAGCAGCTATGACGTTCAGTCTACCATTCCACTGGGTCCCTTCTGCCGGTAAAGTCTTTTACCCATAAGGTCCTAAGAGTCAGTTATTGAGGCCTTAAGCCCACAAGGCACTCTTTCATCGGTTAAGATCTTATCCTGTCTTATGGTCCACAGGCACCTTATTGAGACTTTTTGGTCCGGCGGACATTCTTTCTGAATGCCCCTATGTGGGTACCCTTCAGTGAGGTCACAAGGTCACGACTTCACATCATCCTGCTGTTTATTTTAGGACGCAAGCGCATATAGTAACCCCCCCCCCCAATCAAACCCCGGGGTAAATGCAAAACTGCACTCGCCACGTTGTTTGACGTTGGCGAGGGTTACATGAGGCTTTCTTGTTTGCGCCCCAATTATTAAAATAAGTGGCATCCCAGGGCCACAAACCATCGACATGTGTCAGTCATGGGGAACCGAACCCTAGACGAGTCAGATGCGCTATGAATGCACCATTGTTCCAACTTACAAATACACGTTTCAAAAATAAATATATAGCTATCTTAGCCCTGACTCTGTCACTGCAGATTCTGTGATCAGTATTTTATCTGATTCTGAATAAAATCTGCAATTTTACATATTTCTGCCGTTTCTGCCTTGTTTAAATATTATATTATCAATAAATATTATATTTTCATCAGGACAGAACTATCTAGCAATGAATGCATGGATCGATATTGTTCAGTTCATTCCGGTCTGAACAAAAAAATCGATAATAACTAATTGTCTATAGCGTGGTTCGTCCTGATTTTAGGCAACAGATTTTTGTGGTTTGATTATATGAAATAGGTAAATTTCTCAGATTTTTCAAAGATATGAGGCTGGGAAATCGAAGTCAAAGAAGAACATGACTGTACAGGTATGAAACTATTAATTATCTATGTACCGTTTTATCCTCGACTGTCAAGGGAAATAACTGTTTCATTACTCTATGAGTTATTCGGTATCAAAGACCAAATATACTATCAATACCTATACGATATCTCGACCTAGGGTCGTGCAAATTTATCGTGATGAAACCAAACGGGGTAGATTGTGCGTGTGCAAAGAAGTTTTTAAATTTATTCATGTCCATGTCCCCTGAACACCAAGTCTGATAAATATTTCGAAGCGTATGTGTATCAACTCCGTTAAACACAACTAAAATATTACAGTTATCCCTGATCACTTTTGGAATTTGTGTATAACGCTGGGTAACATAAATCACGTCTGTGTTTTTATGTCTACCTGGAGAAAATATCCTAGCTGGATTTGATTGTTTGTCCAGCATGACATCATCGTACAGTACTAAATTATTAATACGTCCATTCAGGTCATCTACAGATGGCGCTTCATCAATATCAGTGATAAAATCAATAACGTCACTGTCTTCATTCAGCAACTTTGCATTTTCATTAAAATCTTTAAGTACTTCATAGCATCGCTGATCATCTACAGATGGTGCTACTAAATATAATTTACCCCACTTGAGCCATCTCGTTATCAAATTAAGCAATAATTGTGTTTTCCCTGATCCAGATGGACCTATTATGATTGCCCTAATAGAATTTGGCAATGCTGGGTGATGCTTGACTGGTTCTTGTTTTCGTGTCGCCGAAAAGTCAATTATATCCATATGATAAATAATATGAATTTATATTGTGTTCGATGCAAGGCAGCCACGTCCACCACTGTATTAACAACAATAACAACAAATAATAAAAAACGCGCACTGACAGGTAAGTGTGAAAAATATGGTACAAAAAAATATAAATTTATTTCAAACACAGCGACGGGAGGTGATATCGCCGCTTCGTTGGGAAAATTACCAGGAGTTCCGTGGGCGAAATATCCCGGGGAAAAACACCTACCCGGATACAATTATTGTGGTCCTGGAACTCGACCTGATATTCGACTCGATGATCAAAATCAACCGCGACCTGGAGAGTATCCAATAAATAAGATTGATCAAGCGTGTCATATTCATGATGTTGCGTATAAAAGTGAAGATTTACAACAACGGCATCTCGCAGATGTGAAATTGATTCATGCGTTAAATTCTATACCTGATAAATCTCTCAGAGAAAAACTCGCTAGTTTTCTAGTAAAAACTGCTATGAAAGGTAAAATAATGCTAGGGGCTGGGTAATTAATTATATAACTATTATAATGGAATCCATTTATTATAGCCCAAGAAGATATTGGAAGGGCAAAGCAGCGATTAGTAAACTTGCTGAAGCAGAGCAGCAAAAGTCTCACGTGCTGTTGCTGCAGCGTGGTTAGCAAGACAAGCAATATGACAAATCTATCTACGTCTACCTAAAAAAATTCAGTACGCGTATTTTGATGTCAGCGTTCCCAATGAAGTTCATCAAGCAGATATTTTGTTTTAACCACATGATACCATTAAAACACGTGGACGTCAATCACGCACACACAAATACGCGCTAACTGTCGTTGACGTTGCAAGTAGATATAAAGAAGCGGAGCCGTTATCAACAAAAACAACATCTGAAGTTGCATCTGCGTTTGAACGAATTTATCAACGAGGACCATTACGATGGCCACAGTTGCTACAAGTTGATCCTGGCAAAGAATTTCTTGGTACAGTATCATCGCTGATGAAAAAACATAATGTCAAAATCAGACAAGGACACATTGCAATTCATCGTGATCAGGCAATAGTTGAACGATTTAATCGAACACTCGCTGAGCGGTTATTTGGATACCAGTATGCGAAGGAAATAATTCAGGCAGATACAAGATCTCGTGAATGGGTTGCAAGATTACCAAGTGTGATAGCTGCGTTAAATAATGAGATTACTCGTGCAACTTCTATGAAACCTATTAATGCAATTACAAAGAAACATATACCCCGTAGCGATGGCTACGGACAACGACGTGACTTTTCAAAACAGCCAGTGTTAGGTAATGTGACTCTAAGGTATTTATATGAACCTGGTGAACTTGAAGGGGGTAAAAAAAGAGCAACTGATCCTATCTGGAGTGTGACCACACATAAAATTTCTAGCGTTGCTAGATCTACGGGTAGACCCGCCATCTACAGACTAGATTCAACTGCTCCTCAGCGTGAATTAGTACGTGAACAATTACAAGTAATTCCTGAAAACACACAGTTACCACTGCGTTCACTTTTGTAAACTAGCACCAGGGCGTCCAGCGCCCCGACGTCGATTACATTCAAGACATGTCAATATGACATTATCACGTGTATGACCAAGATCACTATTAATTCTATCAACGGTAAATTGTCTTGGATTATTATTCAAATATTCCCATAGCATATTACAGTTACAACTTGCACAATGATTATTCTGTCGTTGTTTTAGTGTCGTAATCAATTCAGTATCAATATCAAAATCGCGATTATTTTTTGTTGTCACATTGCTTATAACCAAATAGTTCTTTTCTTATTACACCAACAACAACTTCGTTGTCGTCGCTAGCAGTCTGATTATTATTTTCTGTAAAATTCATAATAACCATGTGTAGTTGAGATATTCTTCTGACTCGAGACACTGCGAGATAAACTAAATTTGACCATTCAATTCTATCATCGACAATCCAGATATTTGTATCAGTAATAGTTAGTCCTTGTGACGAATGAATCGTTATAGCATATCCTAGCTTCCATGGAGTTTTATCCATGATCAACGCGCTCTTAACAACATTAACATCAACCAAAACAATATCATTCAATACAAGATTTTGTTTTTCATTTGTTCCTGGAATTTCAACTTCAATATTCTGTCGTCGAGTATCCGCTGAGCGATAACACAATGGTACAGGTAGATTTGACAATTTTTCTTTATGTAACAGAAATAATTTCTCTTGCAATTCATCACAAACTATTTTTCTACTCGCAACTATTAAATCATTTGGTGTCCACAAATTCCAAAAATCATTCACAGAAGTTTCTGGAATTATTTCACGCATTATCTCACATTGTATTCTATCTGGCTGTAGTCTGATTAATCTTTTAAATTCTTTCAGAGGTTCATCAATAGCTCTATGATCATCATTTATTTCTTCATAATAATCCACAAATGATTTTAACCACTCATGTGGAGATTGACCGACGAAAGGTGGTGGTTGACCATGATCGCCGCACATAATTATCGCAGTATTTTTTGTCAGTAACCAATTAAGAAATATTTTTAGTGTTTCTAACGATACTGTACAAATTTCATCCCAGATGATGATTTTCGGAATATATTTCTCACCCATTCGCTCAGGTGTCCACGTATCTCAACACCATCTGAAGAAACTATGGTATGTACATGATTTTACTCCTCGTTGTTTTATTTCTCTTGCTAGTCTGTGTGTAGGTGTCAACACAATCATCTCTGAACTCCGAAATAATTCAATGGCACGTGTTGTTTTACCAGAATCTCCAGGTCCATTGAGATAAATGGTTTTATGTCTGGCCACGAGATCAAATACAGATGGTGATGTTGATGCTGGTATTTGATTGTCATTACCGTAGTATATTTCTTTGATATCAACGTCTGCTGATTCAGAATAATCGAGTATACTTTCGTGTTTTATTCTCCATGATCCCCATACACCATTACCGAGTAACGGTTTTACCAAATCCACGTACGCGCTATTTATATAAAACGAATCCGTAGCAACTCTGACAGCGTAACAAGGAAATCTATTTATCATCGATAATAAGTTTATAGAAACGTAAGCGAGCATAGAAGATCTTAAATGAGTAAATTGCGGTGACTCACCATCGATATAACTCACGACTGTACCTAATTTAATTCCGTCTGACAAATAAGCATTACTTCTGCTTATAAATGTTCCTTTGTTCGTTGTATCAGTAATTATAAAATCCAACTCAGCATCAT
Source organism: Megalonaias nervosa (assembly GCA_016617855.1). Taxonomy (NCBI): domain Eukaryota; kingdom Metazoa; phylum Mollusca; class Bivalvia; order Unionida; family Unionidae; genus Megalonaias; species Megalonaias nervosa. The sequence continues at coordinate 259,266 of JAECUM010000400.1, read as the reverse complement.
CCATGATTAATCTTGTACAATGTCGTTCATGATCATACGAACCACCTTGAGTAAATTTACCAATTATTTTTCTACCGAGATCTTTTTCAACTTTATTTTCATAATCAAATTTATCCCAATCTTCATCTGGATCTGTCGGTGAATGTTTCTTTTGTTGTGGTAACCAAACTTGTTTCTGCGGATCATATGATATAATAGCTTCACTTACACTCAACGACGTTAAGATTTCAGCATCGAGCATGTATCGTAATAGCACTATTGGAACCCAATATTTTTCTGAGAAATGTCTACCAAACCACGCATAAACGATCGGATGAAGATTATTACAAAACTTAAATGATTTTACACAAGCGAATCCAGTTAAATCAAAATCAGGTAATGGTCCATTTATCGCAACTCGCGTCATTTCATGTGTCGGATGTCCGAATCTTTCAAAATACTCAGAACATTCTCCGTATCCAAGAAAACTCCCAGGATAACACGCAACCATATTAACCGATATAACTTTACGATGATCGTATTTGGTATTCCATAATCCGCCATGTCCATATTCGACACAACTATGCTGAACATCTTCAAGGAATTCTGATCGTGTTGGTTTCCATGAATTTTTCTCCTGAGCAAAGTGAGCAGCAACTGATGGAACTGTAAAACAATTATTCAATGATCGTTCAACTTCAACATCATCAGAATTATATTTCAATGCAAGATTCTTCATTTCTTCATGAAGAGATTCTCTACGGTAAATCTCTCCATTAGGTTTTACAAATTGATCGTAATTCACGGATTCTGAACTATGAAATAACCAAACAGATATAGGATCATTCTTACTGATATCGCTGATAGCATCGAATATATAATCGTCATAAAATCTGACTATTCTGTCTCGTGGAAATATTGTTACAGCATCAGTCCATGCATGTGCGTTATGATCAATGATTGTTATTGGAGCTCCTCTTGATGTGTATTTTGACGCATATAAAATCTCTCCGGTTAGTGTTTTTACTGTTATTGGAAATTTTTTTTTTTCTAGTTCAGCGACGTCCTTGATAGATGCTCCAGTATTCTTAACTGTTTCTGCCCATGTATTTTTTATTTTTTTACGTCTTATATCTGTTAAGCCATTCCCACGTATTGCTTTTTTGAAGTGTTCCATAATTCGCTCAGCTACACAATTTAATCTTGATAATTTCATCGGTTTAAGATCTTCAATGCTGGGTTTATCATTTAGCGGATATAGCGCATAAACAACTGCGGTTACAGGATATGTTCGTTCATAATACGGTTAATCAATACCGATTAACACACCTGGCTTGGATTTTTTTTATCCAATATAACAGTTTGTCCTGATTGTGTTACTCTGACAGGTTCACGTTTATCATGGATAATCCAAATATCATCATTCGTCTGCACAATAAATTTGATCAGAATAATATATCGCTGATCATCGAGGTAGTTGATGATACTTCTTCCTCATTCATCTTAGTGTCGACCGTATCTCTGATTCTGAATGACGACCAAGTATGAGTAGCACCATCATTTCGAAATTCTTTTTTAGCTTCACGAATACGATCAGTAATATCATCATTCATCAAAGCTAGGTCTTGCACTGAGTATTTAAATTTGGATTTTGGTAATTTATCAAGATCAAATCTTGCTCCCGCCGAGACAGCGGAAGGTTCGATTACGGATAATCTCTTAAATTCCTCCATATAATAATTAAGACAGGATTTATTTAATTAGATTTTCATTCATAATATATGATACAAACAAATAACAAATGCAACTGGTTAATGATTGGGTTTTCATCTCGCTGTAATAAACCATGCGTAAAAGAATTCTGCGGATATCATATGCAGAGTTTTCGACGAAGAAGCACAGGACCAAAACCTTGCGTTCGATGCGGTGTTGGAGTCAGAGGAAAAACTCAATTATGCGTGCAATGTGGCGGTAAAAAATAAAGAGAGATGAAGCGGTATTACGATGAGAAATATGGACCATCGGCATCTCCGTTTAAAACCATAAATGATTATTTGGTTAGATTTCAGAATAATCATTTAGAAGAATGATATTGTATATATAAATAGAGCAGAATGAATTTAGGATACACCCCATCATCAAGAATTACGAGGCATCTCGTGGTGGTATAATCAGAAACTGTCAACGAAAAAAAAAAAAAGTTGGTTTTGTTACTAATACTGGGTACATCATGTTTGGTGCTGGAAAAGAAAAATATCACTCACATAGATTCTTATTTGAATGTTTTGATGGGGTCATCGAAGACGGACTTGTGATCGATCACATAAATTCAAACCCTAAAGATAATTCTTTAAATAATTTGCGTGTTGTTACACAAAGTCAGAATTTAAAATTCGGAAGAACCGGTCATGGTAATAAATCTCCTAAATCGGTTATATCCACAAACACAGAAACAGGTAAGAAATAATTTTTCCATCGATACATGCGGCTGGGAAATATTTCGGTATTTGCAAGCCTTCAATAAAATTTGTGGCAGATAATATAACTAAATCAGCGTTTTCGAAAAAATTCAATCAGAAGATTAAATTTAGATACGCTGATAATAAATAATAGATACGAATTCATTGATAGAATTTACGCAGGTAAGGGATTCTCATATCGATCATGTTCCGTCATGCCTGTTTCACGTGATGAACGTTCGCGCCGACGATTGCAAGAAAAATTCATAGCGAGAATACACAAAGAATAATCCGTGGATTATAAATTTATTCTTGTCTTCTGAAAATCATGAATTCACTGATTTAGTCGTACAAATAATTATCTCATTAAATTATTAAGTGATTTCAGAAAATAAATTTTTATTTAAACAAATATTTATAATATAAAAAGTAATGAACCACGAAAACATCACATCAATTATTACTGCTATTAAGCAATTACAACACAGCGGTATAAAAATATCTGAAGAGCTTGATCCTGAAAAAATTATGAGTGATTTTGAATAATTATAATTTCGGAAGTCAGAAAATAGGTATACGTTGCCCTCCGATTATAGATTCATAAAGTTAATCCAGCAGGCGATGTTACGATCGCTGGCAGCAATCACGGATACGCAGGTGAAATTATTTGTTCCTCTTTCACGGGCCATCGAAAAGGTTAGGTCGGAATTATCTCACGAATACGAAACGAAATGACTCGTACACGCTCGTATAAAACAGCTGAGAGATATCATATCGATGACGGAAGAGTTACTGGCTAAAGATAAAGACGAGTGTGACTATAGTGACAACGAAACTAATAGTGTTGTACCAGAATAATTCATTTCTGATCCGGATAAAATCATAGGTAAAAAATAATAATTATTTGATATTTTTTTTTTTTTTGCTTGATGTTTTCCGTAACTACGATGACGAAGTCATTACGATCTTACATACAGATTTATATTTAACGACTCTGACTTGAGATCGAGCAAGTGGCCAGACTGGTCAGTAAGTTTGAAATGTATCCGCGATAAGAGTGGATTATGACATTTTAGATAAACAACATTGATTGGTTCTGATACAATCAAATAACCTGGTGGGATTTGAGGTGTGAATGAATACAGAATGTATCCTTGCTGGGCCTGACTGGATTTTTCAGCGTCAACTTGATAACTGCCGTCGATGACATCACATACTAAATTCACCGCGATCTTTGATGTGATTGCGACGATGTTCGGTGAAATCTGACGGCCGCCACCGTATGGATCGTTATCAAATTTGAGAATACTTGCTGGTGGGTTTATTTTTCTCCACGACTCAAGGATCGCGGAAAACATATCTGCGATGTTAAATTCAATTTTTGGGGTATTATTTTGAATTTCTTTTAATCTTATTATTTTATCGTAACGTGAAATCAAATTATCACTACCATAATGTTTAATAAATATTTTTTCAGCAAATTCAGCATTTTCAACTAACACATGTATCATATGTGTATAGTCAGATATTACTGCGTTTATATGCTTAATTGAATCAATGACATTTTTTTTACGTAGTCGTTGTAATTTTTTGTTAAATCAATAATTAAATTTTTTACGTGTTCATGAATTCTATTAAATTCATCTTTGACTGGTTCAAATAACACATCGGCTTCAAGACTAGTAAGTAAACTTCTGCTTTTAATTTCTACCTGATAAACAGCTGGTAATAAAAATATTTTTTGCTCGTCAACGATAAAATATTCATCAACGTCCCATGGATATTTTTTTCTGTATTCGGGTATCTTTATACACTTTTGTTCTGTTGTCAAAAACTCATCTAGTAATGGTTGTGCGGAACTTCATATGTTGGTTTAATATCTGTCCATCCTAACACTGATCTGATCGAACTTTGATATATATCCACGGCGTAATCTGGCGATAATATTTCAATGGCCGATGATAACGTTGGCTCGTGGACAGTAATGGCAATCTTTGATTCTTTTCCTGTGATGGATTTAATTCTGCGCTGGAATTCTTCATTGATCTGTTCTATTTGATAACTGCCCGTTGGAATACTAACTACTTGCCAATCAGGAGTCCCATCGGGTTTATTTTTATTTGCAAATACTAATGAATTATTCGGTTGTAGTCCACCAAACGATTTTGACCTAATATTGGGCCAACTGTAATAAACTCGTAATTGCGCTAATGCTATCTCGGAAGCTGGAATTGCGGTCGGAAAATTAATGCTGAATTCGGGCGAAGTCGAACTCGCTGATATCATTGTGGTTCTTACCGGGGCAGTATTAGTGACGATCTGTTGTAGTAATTGTTGCGATCGCTGATCGAACGTTGACATTATTATACTATTATTGTTTTAAATCCTGTTCAGGAATTTTTTCATCAAATACTTCATTGTAGATCTTTATTATAATACTGAATTCTTCGTCAGATATTATTCCATCATTAAGCGACGAAGAAATCATCAATGATAATTTAGAGTATGCGGTCGTTGCAGTATGTAATTTCATCGTGTACTCGTTCAATTTTTCATTCGTGCACGTATTTATCTTTTTCGCGATAATATTAAATATTCCAGCGATCGTGGTTGACGATGAAACAATGATTGTTACAACGATCGGCGCCGTCATCGTCAACGTTGATAATACTACGCCGGTTCCAGCAACAATCGCGGAAACCGAATAAACGATGATATCAACGACAACCGCACGTCTACGATATTTCTTTATTTTTGCTGTATAATTATCGATGATGGTTTTTAATTTATTCTGCCAAGTTGTTACTTGATCGTATCTGTATCTGTTAACGTCTATCATTATACTTTAGTTGTTGTCTAAGACAACGGAGGTGTTTCAGCTACAAATTCTATGCACCACCAGTAGGACGCCGAGGTTAATTTTTTATCATCTGATACCAGCATAAACGTTTCTTCGGTATCTTTATTTAACACTACAGATATAGTCCCAGAAAAATTATCGGTTGAATAACGCCATGAAAATGTAGTTAATATGATAAATTTTGCAGAGCTGAACACTGACAGCTTGTAAACGCCAGTTACTTCTGCGGTATGTTTGATAGTATTATCACTTGGTGTCCATGTTGATGATCCCGATGATACTGTATACACGATATTGTTAATTTGTTTGTGTGGAATTTTAATCAGATTAGTTTTTTGAATGATATTAGGAATTCCACTGACAATATCGGTGATTCTTGTATTTATATCTTTGAGATTTATGTCAACGGTTGGTGGACTTCCAAAAAATTCATTGGTGGTTCTGTTTACGTTTCTGCGAAAATTCATAAACAGTTGTACATGATTAAAAAATTCAGTTCTAAATGCGGTCATTCCATCATTGATCGTCGACAACGAAGTTGTCATCGGAATATTGTTATCTTCTACATATTTTTTTGTTGCAGCGTCGGGATTATCCGTCGGTTTTCCTACATTAATAATTTTATTGTTATTCATGTTAATGACGCCGTTCATTATATCACCGGCTTTTAACACTCGTTCACTTATGCTATCTCGGATCGACGACGGAGTAACAACACTAGGAACAAGTTTACCCTCTTTGTCATATACAGCAACAAGACCTTCTCGTGATAATCGATTACGAATAATAATATCATTGATTGAAATATTACTCGTCTTCAATTTTCCTTCACGGTTTTGAAATACAACAAGTTCGTTTGGATCAACATTGGCAAGATTGAGCATGTCAGATAATTCGTCGTTGATCTGTTTTGTTACTCGCTTGAGTAATTCTTCACCTGGTGCTTGTTGAGGTCTGGTTTTAGCTGATCTTCCGTAAATATCTACCATTATATGATTAGCGATTATTTAATGTATATTCGTGTACAGTTTTATGAGGTGGTTTCGTTGATCTTGATACAGCATCAAGTATTGCTAGTGCTTCATGGCCACATATCGGCGGGTCGGTTATTTTTTGTGTTGGTAGCGTTGAATACCAGATTGGAATATTTTGAAGTGCAGTACTTTGCACCGGAGTGCTTTGCGCTCTGTCGACGTATTTTAAAAATTCTTTTGATGGCGCCAACCCATTCGAATCGAAATAAATAATTCCACGTGGATCAATCGCGTACGCAACCCAGTGAGTGCCACGACCAGAGCTTTTATCGAGATTAATAATACCTGTTTCTGACAGATTTAAATTTTTCGGTAATTGATCACGCATAAAAACACCTCTAAAATTTTTTATATTTAGTTGCTTAGCAGCATTGAGTAAATCAAAGTTAGACATCGGAAAAATCAGCGAGTCCCTGCAATTCTTAATCCGCGTCCGTATCGAGACCCTGGAAGTCTCAGACCCTTTCCTTTTTTTTTGATTCCTTTACCTGTTGCTTTCTTTAATGCCATTCCAGCAGCTGTTCCAACTGCACCTAACGCAGCAGCTTTTGCAACAGCTGGAGCGGCTGCGGCTATTAATGCTGGAATAGCTGCGAGAAGCGGAAATATTCCTCCGGTTTTAATAGTATCCTTGATTGCACCCACGGAAAGATTTAATCGTATTCCTTTATTGGCGTGTTTAGCTTCATTGAATCTCTTGAATTGACGTTCGGTCAACGATAATTTATTTGTACCGGACATTTGTTCTTGTTTTAATGATATTTTTGTTCCGCATCGTGATGCTAACGGTGGTTGTAATCGTTTAATCTGACCCGGGGTCAGATTGACACTAACTTGATGATATGACATTTATGATATATATTTGACTTCTAAATTAACGCTTGCATATTTTCTACTGGAGCATCAACGACTCTCATGCGGCCACCAACACCTTCAAGTAACATTGTTTTATCACTGAGTATAACGGCGATTGCTCTGTAATTAGCAATAACTCCTCGCTTCACACGAGCTCGAAAGTGTATGTCAACAACGGACTGTCTAAACAAATCCAAATGTTCCAGCGAAAAGTAATAGATCGGATACAGCGTTGTAAAATCCCGCTGTGATATTTGTAAACCAGTATCAACATTTTGATCACGTCCCATAAACGTCATCAGACGATGATACGCACATGCAACACTGTTTTGTTCAAACTTTAACAAAATATCCTCGGCTGGTTCTTGATGTCCATTTATCCTCAAAGAAACCTCAGTAACGCCGAGTTTATCAAATATCATAATACTTCGTATTTGTGAGTTCACTCGCGTAACATCTTGAAGTGCAACAAATATATGTCGCGGTGCAGAGACACCTTGCTGTGATGCTATTTGCCATGTGAATAAACCATTAATGTTACTCTGGATAGAATCCGTGGTCATTGTTAGCCATGACAATGTTGATCTACCGCCGCTGTCCATAAAAGAAAGTATCCGCTGTTCTTCAGATATTGCTGGTGTCATTGTTGGCATCCATAATGAAAGTTTCGTCAGCATTACTTTACCATGAAGTGCTCTAGTTGCAGCATCATCAGCTTCTCTAGCGTGCCATATTGCATTATCGTCTGTGGCTTTTCGTACGAGTACAATTGTATGCTTGGCTCCAAAAATAACTTTTCTAACATTTCTACAAAATCCAAAGATGTGTGACAGTGGAATCGCACATGAAAATCTTTCATCGTCGCCCAGCATTGCTCGACGTGACGCGAATCCCAAGTTGTAATTTTCATTCATTGATACAACTGTATCCCCAGCTGCATTTAATGTTACATTATTGTGCTCGGGTTCATCAGTTGTGTCTTTGGCAAACATCATTGATGGACCAACTGATCTTGAATAATCATCGTTGTATCTTGCAAGACCAAGTATTGTTGTGGCAACGTCAATGTCGTTATGACAGATCTCAATATCTCATCCATCAGTGTTATATGCTGCACTTTTAAATAACGCCATAATACCATTATTGACAAAAACAACTCGATCACCAATTCCATAATCCGTATTATCTAATTTTAAAAGTCTACCTTCGACTTCAATAAATGCCTCAGCAGGTAAGAAATATCTGCTTGTATCCTGAACTTGTAATTCAATTCTTCCACGCTCGTCAGCGTCATAAGAATAATACTGATAATCACGTGCCGATTCATCTTTGAGGACTGGTGCGTCCATGTCGAATGCGGGAGCAGATATGCGTTTGAACATCCTTATTATATTTACTATCGTTTAATACGAAAACCACTTCCTGCTATCAGACTAGCGGCTATATTTCTTTCTTTTTCACCAACCATTGACGCTAATTTTTGGTTTGCGGCTTGATTTATTATTTTACTAACGTTTGCAGGCATCACTTCAGTGCTGGGTAATTTTACTGGCTGAGGTTTTCGTCGTATTAATCGTGCTAGTCTGTCCTTGATTGCAGAGAGTGCTTTACTGGCAACATCACCAGCAGCACCAATACCTTTTTCACGAATAACGTCAATAGCTTTCATTCCTAGTTGCTTTGCGATTGGTATTGCTTTTGGGGCTATCCTCGAAAATAAACCCTGAACAACATCACCGAGTCCATCTCCGTAGAATTTTTTGTATACAGGTAATCTTGAATTTACCATGCTGACCATAGTTGGTCCACGTTGAGCAACATGTATTATTATCTATTATAATAATTATATCTAACTGTTTAATCACTGTGATAATCATCGGTGATTTCATTAATGAGTGACCGATACACGTTAATATCCATGATACGGCCTGTAAATAATCGTTGACAAATAGCAGCTGCTTCATTAATAATTTCTGGAGAATTATTAACGGCTCGTTTTCCACCAATCAGAATTTCTAATCTGTCCACGTCGGTAAGGACGTTGTTAGGACAAGTAACAAGACCACTTCCAGTTGTACTTGTATTAATACCTTTTCCAGTTGCAACTGAAACATCTTGATCTTTTTCTATTTCCTCAATTATTGGTTGAATAATTCTTCGTGGTGAATACTGATATCGTAATTCTTTAGCACGAATAAATGTTTTATTAATATATTCGACATACTCAGGATCGTTTTGTCGAACAAATCTAAGATCTTTGTTTATACGATATATCCATCTATACCATTTTTCATGACCTGTTATTTCCTGAGTATATTCTGGTTTTAAATAATCGTTCTTATCAAAAAAAAACTTTTCGCAGCAAATTCGTGTAAATCTTCGCTATTAATAGATCGAATATATTCGACAGATCTTGGCTAAAATTTATTGAACATGTAGGTCCTGATTCATGGTCTTATTGGTTCTAATTGTGGTTGTATTTGTTCTCTTATTTCACCGATCTCAGCACGAGTTTTGTCGATACCCTCGAGTATTTCTTGAGTTGGTTGAGCAGCAGCTATTTCGGCAGGAAGTTCTCGTAGAATTTTTTTTGTTTTCTTAGTTCGCTCTGCTATTTTTCCAGTTGCTTCAGCTGTTTTTTTCCAACACGGGGAAGAATACCTTTAGTAGTCTTTGTGACAGGTTTAAATAATTCTTCTGCGGCTTCTTCAAATCCTTTTAGATCTTGACGCGCTTGTAATTTTTGTCTGACAGAATCACGGACAAGTAGATATTTTTTAATTGCTTCTAGTCGCTCTCGAGCTAGTCTAGCTAAGTGAGCTTCACCTATCATTACTGATATAACAATGATTTAATTACACTCTCACTGCTGCTGGTATTGATAGAATATTTGGTCCTTGATACTGAATAACTGATAGAGTAATGAAACAGTTATTTCCCTTGACAGTCAAGGATAAAACGGTACATAGATAATTAATAGTTTCATACCTGTACAGTCATGTTCTTCTTTGACTTCGATTTCCCAGCCTCATATCTTTGAAAAATCTGAGAAATTTACCTATTTCATACAATCAAACCACAAAAATCTGTTGCCTAAAATCAGGGCGAACCACGCTATAGACAATTAGTTATTATCGATTTTTTTGTTCAGACCGGAATGAACTGAACAATATCGATCCATGCATTCATTGCTAGATAGTTCTGTCCTGATGAAAATATAATATTTATTGATAATATAATATTTAAACAAGGCAGAAACGGCAGAAATATGTAAAATTGCAGATTTTATTCAGAATCAGATAAAATACTGATCACAGAATCTGCAGTGACAGAGTCAGGGCTAAGATAGCTATATATTTATTTTTGAAACGTGTATTTGTAAGTTGGAACAATGGTGCATTCGTAGCGCGTCTGACTCTCGTACTCGAGGTCTAGGGTTCGGTTCCCCATGACCGACACATGTCGATGTTTTGTGGCCCTGGGATGCCACTTATTTTAATAATTGGGGCGCAAACAAGAAAGCCTCATGTAACCCTCGCCAACGTCAAACAACGTGGCGAGTACAGTTTTGCACTTACCCCGGGGTTTGATTGGGGGGGCGGGTTTACTATATGCGCTTGCGTCCTAAAATAAACAGCAGGATGATGTGAAGTCGTGACCTTGTGACCTCACTGAAGGGTACCCACGTAGGGGCATTCAGAAAGAATGTCCGCCGGACCAAAAAGTCTCAATAAGGTGCCTGTGGACCATAAGACAGGATAAGATCTTAACCGATGAAAGAGTGCCCTGTGGGCTTAAGGCCTCAATAACGGACTCTTAGGACCTTATGGGTAAAAGACTTTACCGGCAGAAGGGACCCAGTGGAATGGTAGACTGAACGTCATAGCTGCTGTTTATTTTTGGGAGAGTGACTGCATGTATGTGATATGTTTTTGGTTCCATTTTTCAAAATGTTTCGTAGCCGTTTTGTTTCAAACATAATCTTTTTCCTTGTAGGAACCCTTATTTTTCAAAAATGAAGGTTCTACGAAAAGTGGTCTGTTCACCCTCCCTGCTGTTAAACCTGAAGTTAAGTCCATATTTTTTAAATTCACAGTACCCTATAAATATCACCATCTAATATCATCTGGTACAAAGTTCAAGAATTTTTCCTCATTGTCTGACAAAGTTCTGAAATCCTCCTGTAAGTAATACTTTGACTACACGTTTGTGAAATCTATTAAATTTTGCAACTCAACACACATCAGTTGGGCCGCAAGATCAAATAACGGCCCTCTGTTACTTGCCACTGTATCACACTTGTACTCAAAGGATTGTCACGTGGGAAAACAAGCTATGGGATTAAGGTTAAACATTTACTGGAAGAGGCAGACTGGCACTGAAAAAGTACACATATTCGCGGCTCAATCAAACGGATTGTCACGTGGGAAAACAAGCACTGGGGTTAAGGTCAAATATTTACTGGAAGAGGCAGACCTCTGCTTGTTACTGTAAAAGTACATGTATTTGCGTCTCAATGAAACGGATTGTCACCTTGAAAAAAAAAAGCGAGTGCTGCCTTTACAAGCACTGACAGAAAACTTGTCTACGGTAAACGGGTATCCTATGGTTCATTTTATTACCCCGGTTATTATCAACGGGAGGGTACCCGAGTACCCGATGGCATCTTTAATATTCAGGGACAAATTACATGGTTTTCTAGCACCAAAAACAGGTGTTCGTGGCGTTTCAAAATATGAAACGAGGAAATAAACAAACCACAAGGGGATATATTTGAATAACTAGGAATGCCTGAGGTTTCTTGTAATTCAACGGCGGGGAGGGACTGAGTGGTCTAAAGTGCTCACCTTCACCGATCACTGCCACCTCACCTCTGTCCGCGTAGGTTCGAGTCTCGGGCTCGGCCAATGTTTGTATGTGAGAAAGCTGCCCGTAGCTTCCCGTATGTCGATGGTTCTTACGGGATTTTCTCGGTTCTTCCTCCACGAATTAAATTGGCCGCCATGTATAGCCTATCATGCGTTGAGAAATGGCGTTAAACCCAAACCAACAACAACAGCAGTTCAACGGTCATCAGGACCCCACCCCCACCCCCAAGAAATTTTGCTTCATTTTGAATTATTTCAGACGATCAAGTCGCAGGTGCATACCATAAGCTATGGTCATACATTAACCGGTATCAAATCATTTACTCATTTCTGCAGATTTCTGGCACGACTTCCGTATGTTGTACCCGATTTATTACTTTTCAATGGAACACATGGATTTGTTTAAAGTCCGCGGTCGACATATACTTTTATGCACATGTAAATGGATCCATCTCCCCCCCCCCCATCATAGATGGATACAGATGAATTACTGCAATCCTCTCTGACAAGTGTCTGTTGTTGAAGGGCACAAGTGGTCGAATGGGCGTCCTTGATGTGTATATACAAAATTTACAGAATCGTAATAGTAATTAAACAAATTACTTTTTCAAACAATAATGCCCTGTCATGAAATTATGGATGGTCTTAGCTGAAAGCATCTTCTGAAAATAATTAGAGCAGTACAAAATGATTGCGGGGGGGGGGGGAGGGGGCTTTGATGTTTTCTCGGACAAATTTAACTGGAATTGTCCCCGTGTGGTTACCTCAAACCCAATGTAATCTGCTTAACGCGGCTAAACGAAAGAACACCCCAGTCACATTAAAGTTATGCAATTAAGACGTTTCACAACTACAAAAGATCGGTGGAATATTTCCATTCTTCGCAGCCATTCCACCAATTTAAGCGGCTGCGGCTTCCACGTTGCAAAAGCAGCTAAGAGCCGTAAGAATTGCTTCCAGGACGGTTATGAAAAGAGCTGTCGATGGAAAAATCCCCTACCTTTTGTCTCGTAAACGAATTAAAAAAAGGGGTGAGGCTTTCGACTATCCCCTTGACCTAAAGAGCCGGGTTGGTATTTCCGACGTGTCTTCAAGCGTGATGAACTTGCATCGATGATTTCCCTGCGCAGGGAAAACTGGTATCTTCAATCTGGATTGAACAACAGGACATGAGACTGAATGAATCGGATGCTTGGTGACACCCAGATATCTTTTATAATAAGTTTGATTTGTACGCGCTGGCACCACCACTTTAAGTTGTTGATTATTTCCAAAGAGGACAAAGTCGTCGCTTACTGTTTTATTCAACGCTGTCGTTATAAACTCAGCTGGACGGTCCCATATGTGGACATCTTTGTTGATAAAGCATTGCTTGCACTCGAGTATTCACCAACTCTGCAAACGTTTATTGATTTTACCTTGTCACTTAGAAAATACGGGCAATAGTACAAGAAATGCCTAATGATATTTATAGACACCAAACCAGCCAAAAGCGCAACTTGCTGTGGATCTGACTAGTTTTGCCACTAAACTAACGCAGATTTGACCGAGTTCACCAGCTGGGTTGTTGATATTGACCCAGGCGAGCTTGTGATTTTCTAAAATCAAACTGGACAACTTAAAACGTAGAACGTCGACATGCATGATGATGTACTCAAGCTGTAAGGAGCTGTTGTGGAAAAACCTGGCTGAAATCGATGAATTCAGAGATTCGGGTGTCTCAATTGCGTTTATCAAAGGCCATGTTTATGATGCTGATGCTACGACAATACTATGTGGATAAACAGATTGCAGTGGTATCTTCACCACTGTGCATACTAACTTCATGGGGCATATTCGGGGGCATATTAACCAGTTAAGTACAGGAAAAAAGGTTGGGCCAACTTGTTTTCACTGTTGTCGGGGATGGCTTTGATACACCTTAACCTCACATCATAAAGGCGCGATAATCTGGTTCGTATGTGTTTATTATAAACGGATATAGAGCAAACTGGGGTGGAATCACAGTGTTGTTAAACAATCAGCATAATGACAAATCAGTTGTGATGCGTTACCCTGGAGGTGAGAATGCTAAAGAAAGTTTAATATATACCGTGTCAATATCTTTGTTTGCCAGAGATGAAACTCGGTTCGAAGGATTTCCAGATGGGTATTTTACAATCTTTGATGTTTGTGTTTGAGATCAAATATACCATTACCTTTAACTAATGGATTCTGAACGTAATGAAGTTTTGTACTTGCCAACAGAGTGTTGGGAACGGCTGACAAATGACTTCATGGGACATTGATGTGCATCGATACAAGTATAATTCAGAAGTTATTTCATGACCTGACGGAAATGTCCAAGCGTTCTTCCAATGGCAATTTGGTGTGTTTGATAATTCGTCTCTGGCTTAGTGCACCACATGTTATGACACCAAAGACCAACAATGTTCCGACTGTGACTGTCTCCTTCTGCCCCCGTATCGTGCCATTTTTCTGTTTTTTTTCTTGACTCGATGGAACAAGTGGATGATGTTCTGAGTGTAGTAAATCTGTCTCCAGATTGGTTAATAAAGAACGTCATTCCAACAACAATCCCGTAACAGCAAGTCTGCCCCCCCCCCCATGTTGGTATCCTCAAATATATATATATATATATATATATATATATATATATATATATATATATATATATACACATGCACAGTGCATCATATATATATATATATATATATATATATATATATATATATATATATATATATATATGCACAGTGCATCACTGGGAAAAAGTGCGGAAATCTTGCACAGGCAAGTCTTGAAACACTTGCAAATTGTAAATTATGGCAGGTCATAAGCACATTTAGAGTAGCTAACAATACATAGATTGATATGGGAGAAAGTATAAGTCATTCAAGCCTGAAAATTCGGTCATGGTTAACTACTTTTGATATGCACAAGTTATGCACAACTTGAGATGCATCCACATGCTAATTTTCATGAGTGTAGGTGAAATGATGTGCAATATATTACAGGTTTAATGAAAAAAAGGCATAAACCACAAACATCATTTATGCACGAAAATTGGTCACACCGACTTATTTCGATGTGGCCGAGTTACCCTCCTCAAGATGCAGGCAGATGCAAGTTTCACGACTGTGCATAAGACTGGATCCAAAATACTGCTGGAGTAAATATCAAAAAGGAAAGTGAAAAACACTGCTCAGTGTGACAATTTGGTCAGTTACATAGTTTTATATTGTAGGGGTACCTGCCATGAAATGCATTTATAATGCAATTTTCAGGTGTATAGGTGTAGTAAGTGTGGCGGGATTTAACGGTACATCAGTGCAGAATTATTTATATGATGCTAATTTAATGCTCTACCAATGTAGATATAAAAGAATGCACAAAAGCCCTCTAGAAAGATAAAGCCTTCCATAAAAATAAGCACATAAAGTAACGAATGGATAGCTGACAATTCAAAAGTCAGTCAAGTGTGATTATTGGTTCACAATGACCTAATTGTTTACGGGGCAAGTTACTCTCCTTGTAATATATTGACACACCAATTTTCATGTCTATGTGAAACAGTCCAAGATATTGATGGTGTAAGGACCGGATTGCTGAAGATACATATGTCACTACACTGACCCAATTCTGGTATAAGGTAAGTTTTCTAAAAACGTGATTCATAAAATTTCTTACAAAGAGCTGATAATACATATCACTCAAGCATGAAAACTGGGTCACACTTAGTTCTAATATAGCTGAATACATGTATCCTGAAAGTAATGGAGATACCAAGATGAAAGTTTGAATATTATTTTAATTAATTTCCCCAATATATGTGACCTAATGACTTATTTAATTCTGAAAACAAATCAGTTTTACGGTAGGTCACAAAATGAAGTTTAACAAGATGTACATCTTCAATTTAGTTTTATTTCTGTAATTATTTTCTGTCAAAAACTGACCCATAAGGGTTAAAAATTAGTCTTGTCCAATTTATTGTTGTTGCAAAATCTGCAGCAAGAATCTAAGCATAAACAAATAGTAGAGTTTTAGGATGTTTAAAACATCATAATTGTTGTGTTTCTAGTAGTAAAATCATCAGGCAATATTTTGTATGCCAGAAGTTGAGTATAGAAAAATCTTTTAATGCTGAAAAGATGTTTAGGCAAGAAGGCTAGGGTCTGCATGTTTAGTCCACGATCAAAGCATTGCTTTCATATATGTGACCTTGACCCCAAGATCAAAAGGATGAGTCAGCGTGTCATTGCATGAACTGTCTTAGCTTCATAATGTTTCATCCTAAGTGTGAAGAAAATCCATTTAGGGAGTTTTGGAAATGTATGTAAATTAAAAACTTTAACCAAAGCTATCGTGAAAATTTCCTACAGTGCTTGACAAAAAGTTAAGTCTGCAATGCTGTTAGAAATGTCACTGCACCTGCAAATGCAAAAATGTTAACTCAGTTTCCCCCAACTGCTTATTTAGTTGTGAAAAATATAAAATTAATTTCAGTACAATATACAATTTTACTAATTTTCATACTTTCAAAATTTCCCAGCTGTCTGTAAGCGGACTAAAAGAATTATTTATACATGCATTTAGACACAAGTAACTGTTGTTTAATATACCACATTTGCCCGCCAGTAAGTTGATGCAGAGCAGAAGTCAAATTTGTAAATTTTGTAAATTTTCCATCCTTCATCCATATATAAATCGATGCCGAGTATAAGATGAGGCCAGATCAATACCTCAGCTTTGTCTTTCTCATTTTGTTCCAAACAGCATCCCGAATTTTATCCTATCTGTAACTCAGTATATTTTCAGGTCAGCGTCATTAAATGTAGCTAAAGTACATAATATGTTTACATGAAATGAATTAGGTTCTTTTTACTACAATTAATGATGTTGACCTGAAAATGCAATGAGTTACAGATAGCCTCATTTCCCTATTGGCAGCCTCATTAATTTAATCTGGCTGCCGTACCTTATCCTCAGACATGTGTTAACTTTGATGACTTGACAACAGCTGTAGCATATTTAATTAGCATGTAAATAACACTGCGAAGCTGTGTGGTTCTTGGGACAATGAATATACATGTATAACTAAAACCTGACGGAACTGTTTACTCAGTGGTATTAACTGATAATGGAATACATTATTGCCCTTGTACATGAGTAAGATCACAATCGTCAAGTAACTAAGCAATACAGATTACAATCATCCTCAAACCACTCTCTCTCATACTGGAGCATATTTTATTTGATCACGAGGTGCAAGAAGAAAAATGTGATGGAAATACCTGTCTCTGTCAAGCTTATTCATTTTCTATCTTGTCTATTCTAATGCACATAAATGCAATCATATTTAATCAACGTAAATTACTAGTGTATGTTACTTTAGTGCAATTACATCTGAAGTATGTGAATTTAATACTGAAAACCATGTAAATCTTTTATAATCCTTCTCAATGTCGGTCCTATATTTTTGCGTACATAATCTCTTCCCCAAAATTATAATTATTTGTACACATATTTTTGGTACTTTCAAAGAACTTTTTTCATATGAAAAATTACATGACATAATTTATATATATATATGTATATATATAGATATTGATTCAGAGTGTAAGACAAAGCCCAGATTTTCTGGTTAAAAAAAAGTATCAACTTACAGGCTGGCAAATATGGTAGCAAAGAACACAAACATAAATTATTTGAAAGCAACTAAATTTCTATTGACAACCAAGAATATTGAGATAGAACTTAGTGAATCATTGGTCATCAATAGCACACAAAATTATACAGGACAAAACTGATCTACCTACTTAAGAGAAAATTGATTTTACCTACACAAGACTAACTTGCATTTCATCACTTGGGAAGATTTCAGTTACTTTACCTAGCAATGCTTTTGGCAGATGACAACTCGATAGCCTAGCTTTAAAGTATATTGCATGTGTTGCCACTAGAACAGTATTTGTACAAATAAAACTGAGCTTATATGAAGATCCCAATTTTCTGGAAAATGCAAAGAAGAGCAAGTTGGTATGATTTGATGCAATTGTTTAATTCAGTCTGATTTCAAATGAAAAACATCCTAAGGATAAATACAAGTAAAGGCATCTCAGATGAGCAAAAACACAATATTTAAGACATCTACTAGCTTAATGCTAATAACATAGGAAATTACTAGAATAACTGTAGGGAAAAAAATATCATGTATCCTTTGCTAACCAAGCACAAACACACATCTATTCATTCCAGCAGCTGTCTTGTTCCTTTATAGGCTATAAAAAAATAATTATCTTCAAACAGTACAGTCTCCATTTAAAGAGATAACGGTTATACAAATAAAGTGTGTGTCATTTTATTTTTTTTAACAGTCTGTTATATCTTTGGAGCCAATATACCCCAAACTTGATGTACTTTTTGTTTTCTTCTCCTACGATTCTTATTATCAAAAATCCTATAATGAAGGACATTTTATAAAATATGACACTGTTATGGACAACATGATTAAAAAACGTTTGCAAAATTTAGATTTCTACCTTAAAATCATGTCTTATATCCTTTCATATAGCAGTAAAACAACTTTGTCATAAAGGGTTAATAAAAACTTAACCCACTCTGATGCAATTGTCTCCCTAGCTTTTGTATGTATGACATGAATCAAGCTATTTGTTCTAAAGACTTGTATTGCATGAAGACATTAGAACAAATAATATATAATAAATATTTTAATAATTAAACCATACATACATTCAAAATTAGTTTTTCGTTCAAGAACAGTTATTCAAATAATTTAAGGTACATGCATTTTAAATACAACTTAAAGCTTAAACAGAAACTTCAAACTTCTCGTAGAGAAAAATCCTAATTTCAGTATGTTCCTTTGTGAATCAATTTACTTAGAACAAGTAAATATGGCTCTTTAACAAAAGACAGCTAACAAACAATTTATATAAATTGTTTTCATAAAAGTCATGCCTAAAATCTGTACTCTGTACAGAAGGTAATTAATTTTAAATTCACTAAAATTTTACACTGATATGATTGTCAAAAAAACACATTTGAAGATCACTTAAGTGGTGTAAATTATACACATTAATTACAAGTGACACATGACTACTGCACTTCCAATTTTGTACAAACAATTCCCATTTTGCCTTCTAGGCAGGCTATATAGATCAGATGCATTCTAAGAGCATATATAAATGCATAAATAAAAAGCAATGAAAGTTTAAGGAAACATTCATACTTATTTGTTTGCTTATCAGTAAAAGAAGAAAGTACTTATTAAAATACATCTTCCACACATCTGCAGTTTATGGAAATTATTTTAGTAAACTTATAAATTTTCCATTTCATATTGCATTCCTTGCCTACTTTATGATTTAGAGGTATTCATCCCCCCATTTTTTGTAATACAATCAATATTAAATATCTGTTTGTCAATGAGCAATACATTTTTTGTCCAAATTTGTTTGATTTCAATTTAACATGGTTCACTATCAATTTCTAACAGCCTGTAATGGCAGAAGACAATGTTTAGCATTGCCCATGATGCTGTGTACCAATGAAAATTTAGTTCATGGGATACTGGTGTGATAATTTTAAAACATATCTGTAACTCTATAAACTCTTTACTACTAAGGAAAAAGCACTTGCAAATCTCAAGCAGTCAATGTGTATCACAGTCTAAATATCAGGGTTTACGATCTGTCATTTGAGGAATGATATCATAAAGTGTACATCATTTGAAGAAAGACTTAATTATTATGTGTAAATTGAGCTCCAATCTTCCTCTCCATATACAACAGAGTATATGAATACATGTCCCATTTTAAAGCATGCACAATAATGTTTGTTCAAAGCCATCTGTCAAGTCACCACAAAAATTTTGTTTCACATTTGACTGTCATCGGAATCTAAAATCTCTCCATCTGAATCAATACTGTGCATATCATCTGAATCATCGGAAGGCTCTGGTGTTAATTCATCATCTCCTGTGAGGGCAACACGTGCATAGTCATCCGTATCAATAGATTTACAGAAATAGATTGCATACTTCAGCTTTTCCTGTAATACAAGCTTACAAGAATAGCGTGGCAACTTCAGCAGGAAGAAACAGGTATAACTCTCTGGCAAGAAATGATCAGGAGGGTTGTACTTGTCCAGCACCTATAAATACGGCAGTCAACAATGATGTAAATATACAAACTCCAGTTATTTTTATATAATATTTGTGTAAATAACAAGTGACGGTCTTTTTCATTTCCTTGCTAAAATAACCATAAAAAATGCCACAAATTAGTCATTTTAATTCTGGTCTTGAATTCATGACAACTTTACAAGTAAAACCCTAAACTTTTACTTGAAACACAATTGTATCATTTAATAATAATGCATACAAAGTAATCAGTAAATTATACAAAATGTAAGTTCTCAACCTGCCTTTTTTTATCCCTATTTTTTTTGGACCCCCCCTCTCCAAACATGTCTGTCCATACTGTCATCTTTATTTTATTTTCTTTATAAATTTTACTTGTCTGATTGTTATTCTGAGAAGACTGTTGTTGTTGTTGTTGTTGTTTTGGGTTTAGTACCATTTTTCAGCACATGATAGGCTATAAATGGTGGCCAATATAACTGGTGGTGGAAGAACCTGGGAAAACTGCTATGAACCACTAAGCCACAGGAAGCTACTGGCAAGCTTTCATACATACCTACACCTGCCAAGCCTGACACTTGAATCCATGTGGACAGAGGTGAAATAGTAGTGTTCAATAAAGGTGTTTTAGATCACCGAGAAGAAAATATAAATGTAAATTTTCACTGTGAAAATTCATAATTATGACATCACGACTCTAAAGAAGGACACCTTCTCACATAAAGTACCTTTGGCAAGAAGTGCCATACCTCTCCACCACCCAACCACACACCTCTGTAAGAAATTTCTGGCTGAACACTAACAAAACATACCCAATTTAAAATTGCGAAGATGCTGCTATATATGTAATAATTTTAATGACTAGTGCTTGGGAATATATGAAATATATTTGTAGCAATTAAATCAAAAACAGAATGATGTCATCCTGAAACAAGATAAATGTTTTGAGATAAAAGCCAAATGTTTAATTCACCCATGACATTGATGGATTAACTCAATACACCAAGGATGTAATCTACATGCTATGGTAATAGAAGATGAAATCTCTGACAATGATACAATTGGACTGGTGTTTAGATTTAACAACAGCAACATCAATACAGCCACAAACATAGAAACCTTCGGAATAACTATAAAGTTATGCTGGTAACTTATTAGGAGACAAAGACTTAATTTAACACCATGCATTACATATTAATTCCATACACATATGATATACTTAATGAACTATAGTGAAATCCGTGTCAGAAGATTGCTCATTTTCTCATTATGACATTATCAGTGTTGTTCTGGAATTTCACAACAGATAAAGACACAAGACAAGACTTTGAACTTTGCATATCCATGACTGCTTCCCTTATAGAAGAAATGGCTAAATGTATCTGGAATTTACATGACTTCAGCACAAAAATGGCAGTTAGTGACATGTACTTCTATTTCACAGTCTGTAGCATGCAAAGCTACCTGTGGGTTGAAGGAAACCAGTACCAAGATTCAACTCATTTTATTTTCATCTGGGTTCAGAACAATCTGCACCTGACATACCAATCTTTTTTTGTGATCATGGTTTTAAGAAATTAAATGAAGGTCAGTAGTATAATATCTGGTTTTGCAATGCAGTCATTCACAGCAATGCTGAACACATCTGATCTGATCACTTTTAGCAGATGGTTACTCACAACAGTTCTTTTGCATAATAAAACTGATCCATGCATGACAATTCTGGTTGTAAATAACAGGTGGTTACTTGCAGCAAAGATCATTCAGATCAGGTTTTGTTGTTGTTGTTGTTGTTGTTGTAGGGCTTAATGCCATTTTTCAGCACACGATAGGCTATACATGGCGGCCAGTATTAATGGTGAAGGAAGAAACCGGGAAATACCCGCAAAGAACCACCGACCCACGAGAAGCTACTGGCAAGCTTTCTCACATATCCATATTCGCCGAATCTGAGACTCGAACCCACGCAGACAGAGGTGAGATGGCAGTGATCCATAATGGAGAGCGCTTTAGACCACTCGGCCACTCGGGGCCCCTGATCAGGTTTTACTGTGTATGTATAGTAGAATTTTCAGATTACAAGAACATTCAGAAATATTAAAAAAAAACAAACCTGGAGAACAAAATCTCTGCCTCTAAAGTCAGCAATAGTTCTTGGAAGTCTGGTGCGACCCCAGACAAATCTGAGGAAGAGAGACCTCTCAGCATTCGAAAATTCATCCATCACCTCCCAGAACCACTGGACTAGTGGTGTGTTCACATCAATTCCTTTGTATGTAGCCACGGACTTCAGGAGGTTGAGAGGAATATCTGGACTACCACACACCTGAAGCAAGAAAAGTATGTCATTTAGATTATTTGGTTGAAAACTTTGAAACCATCAGGAAATTAACTCCCTTTCAGAGTAAACTGTTAGCCAGAAAATTACTGTGAATTCATTTTTATGCATGAGCTACTGCTCTGTGTGTGTGTGTGTGTGTGTGTGTGTGTGTGTGTGTGTGTCTGTGTGTGTGTGTGCATGCTTGTGCACATGTGGTTTACAGCCATTTCAGTACAATATTAGGCATAGTGTCCTGATTAAAAGGCAAATTCTAACAATGTAAAGATAAAAGAATTCAACAAAAAAAACAGAAAACTTTGGGAAGATAAGCCATTTCCAAAAATATCAACATCTCGAACATCAAAGATAAAAGGAACAAATGTTAAATAAGCCAATGGTACATAAAATAAAAGATAAAGTGGAGAGTCCACAATGATGGGAATATGGGAATTAGCTTGAATGCATCGGTAATATCTGTCTTACAATGGTACATAAAATAAAGATGAAGGTAGCTTTAAACTCCTTAAAAGTGCAACCAACATTTGTTATTTTGACTGCATTCCCTTAAGAAGCCCCAAATTTTCTCCAGTGGTACACCATCATAAAGATTCTTAATCAGGTTTACATAAAAAATGCCTGTCTCACAGGGTGGAAGTGTCAGGTTTACATAAAAAATGTCTGTCTCAAGGGGTGGAAGTGTCAGGTTTTCATAAAAAATGTCTGTCTCACAGGGTGGAAGTGTCAGGTTTACATAAAAAGTGTTGGTCTCAAGGGTGGAAGTGTCAGGTTTACATAGCAAATGTCCGTCTAACAGGGTGGAAGTGTCAGGTTTACATAAAAATTGCCTGTCTCACAGGATGGAAGTGTCCTAAAAACCTATGAACTGGAGTACAACCTAATGAATAGAACATTTCATTTGGGAAAGAAATGATATCACACTGTGCAACAATATGGTTTGTACTGGATCACACCTTTAGGCTGACCTCGTCCAAAATGTCCACATACTTTAACACTGAGGTTGCCATATGTGTTTGTTGGGGCATATAAATAGTAACCTTCCAAAGAATATGGCTGTATGTGGATCCAAATAAAGTGAATAATTGCCAAATAAAGTTATGTGCAATCAAATTCTAAAAAAAAACGACACATGTTACTGAAATAGTACTGAATGCATACAAGATCTACATGACTCTTACTTTAGTAGTGTTGCTGTTGTTGTGGTATAATGACTTCTATCTCTGGGGATACTAGTATGGAAGTTAATGACACCACCACATCATGCTGAAATGCAGTTACAGAAGAGAATACTTTTATGACCCCCTTGACATGATTCTGTTGAGGGATCACTGTATATTTGCCTTCTGAAATCACTTCAATCCGTTTCTACTAACCTTGTAGTGCTGTACTTCTGTGATGAGGAATCACACACATTTGATATATCTACTTCTCACACCCATAAAACCAGAAGACCTTAGTCTCTAAAGACCTGGTATTGGCTGCAAAAGGCAGTATTCATATTGGAACTTTCCAACATAGTTGTCTTTGTTTCTGTTTTTGCCACATTTATAATGACCAAATATAGTTGTATTCTGCCGGATTCCTCAACAACAGATACCTACATTACATTCAAGCACTGAAATCAAGTGTACCATTCTAAAATTGAAGCATCATTAAAAATATAAAATAACTTAGCGAAAAGGCTAAAGGTTTCAACTGTGAGTTTTGGGGATACAGTATGTTTTTTCTCTTTACATGTTCATGCAAAACTTTGATTTCAAAATTTATTTCAACAATAAAGAAAAAAATATGCAGAACATTTTCAGCAGAATTCCGATTGCAATATTTTCAATGAATTTAAAATAAATTCTAAAAAATTTGAAATGGTTCATGTTTTCCTGTGCTTCAAATGAATTTTTTTTATATTACCAGCTGTAAATTGTATAAACGCTAGACAGTCAATATAACAGTCTCTTTTTCTTACCATAGTTTCCAGTTCCAGACCGGTGAAAAGGGATAATAGAGGTACAGGGATCACTTTACTCATGCCTTCCCTTACCCAGCGCACCTGGTCATCAAATTCATGCAACCTGAAATGGAAAGACCACAAATTCTATTCAATAAAAGCAATCAAGGTTGTCACATGAGTGCAATTACGTGATTCAAACTGAATAATTTTAATTATAACTGCATTATTCAATGGGTTTCTTGGTACAGGAAAATTTAAATTTTTTAATCAACCACATGAACACTGTAAAACACTTCATTTTCATGGGTTCAAATTGTGTGGTTTGGGTAGAAAAAACCCCAACATATTCATGAGCACCTAATTTCATGGATCTATCATTTACAAAAATAAAACAAAACCAAAATGAAAAAACAAAACAAAACCCCAAAACATGCATATGTCTCTGTATAAGTTTACTTGTATACCAATATTCACTTCCACGCACATGCAAACAAGCTGGTTTAATCTGTTTTGAAGTAATTAAGTTGAGTAATAAAGTTATTCATTGCTAACATCTGACATAAGTGCAGAGATCTGAAGTAAAATGCCAACTTCTGAAATAATTAACAAATCTGCATATGATAAGAACAAAAACAAAATTTAAGCTAACTTTGAATCATGATAACTGGTACAGTGACTTCATTTCTGGCATAGAAAAGCAAGTTAGTCTCATGGAATATCTACTGCCAAACTTTCTGAAGAAAACAAACCAAGACAAGATTAAAACAAGAGTCCTTTGAAAGGACTGATGCTCTACAGTAGGAAACTATTTTCAGTAATTCAAGATTACAAAATTTCTTCTTTTTTAACTACGGAGTGTTGAAACTATCTCTAAGATTTACAAATTAGCCATTGTGGCATCCATACTGGATGTCAGATAGATAGTGATAAGTTTATCAAGATGGCCATTATGACAGCCATACTGGATGTAAAATCAGAACAATTTTATTCCAGTCCAAACTGACCATGGGTTGAACATGCATTTAAACTTTCATGGTAATCCCCCAAGCAGTTTAGGAGGTGTAGTGATAATGAAATTGTGCAAAAGAATAGATGGAAGACTGTGAACAGGCCATTCCTTAAGTCTATGACCAATATAACTAAAAATACTGTGATTTAACAGCATACCTGTAGTTGATGGCAACTTTGATATATTCCATTCTGTTCTCTGGGGTGATACGAGTATACTTGCTACTCAGGTTGACCTCCTCTCCTGTAGCACTGGGGACACTGAATGGCATGTCTGCACTGCACAAGTCCTCATTATTCATCTCCTTAATACACATCAGACCTGGAAAATTAAAATTAAAGTCAAGGTTAACAGTAACTTCAAATTAAACTCAAAATGAAGACAGCACACCTCCTTCAAATAATGTATTTAATAAAAAAGTGATAGGTTGTTTTTGCTAAAACATAACATTCACTTATATTGAGTCCCCTCTTTATCTACCCAGAAAGTAAAATACTTTAACAATGAGTTTAATCTAAAAACTTTAACACTGACCTTAATCTAGACTAATCTTTTGACAGACGTACCAAGTAGTTTGATCAACTAGTGTAGGCACTGCTGATGCAACAGTATGTACTTATATTACATGGAAATCCAACTATAATGTTATTGCTTTGAACCCCTGTAGTTCTGGTTTAAATACCAGCTTCTGGTGTCTGCTATACAAAAGGTTAGTGGTTTTCCCTATGCAAAATACTAGTGTTGAGATCATTATCATAAAGTCTGACAGCCTGTTCAAGAACTGATGTAAAGAAAATGTAGGTTGAGCTTTTATTACCTGGCACAAAGTCTTTATCCACCTCAGTAAGGTCAGCCACTGTGAGTGGCATGCCAGCAAGCTGCTGCCAGACTGGTTCTGCAATGTTCAAGCTTAGAGGACTTCCACTTCTGATAGCAATACCACACAAGATTCCTGAAAATGTATCAGGATTATCAGCTGTTAATGTTAGAAACTGCAGCATATCTGAACTGTGTTTATAAGAGAAGTCTAACTGCAAACTTCATAGACCTGGATCTGATGTTGTATAATGCACTGGCAGATCTGGATCTGTGTAATTTTTTTAAGAGTAAAATATAGAAAAACAACAAAGACCCTGATCTGAGGGCACATTATGCTATGGCATATCAGGATCTTTGTTGTTTGCAGTTTCTCTGGAGTTATAAGCGAGTATAGATGGTACACTGGAGCATTAGGAAAACTATGTCACCTTTGATGAAGTACTATTTGAAAATTTCTAATGACTCTGAATGCCTCAGTGGGAAGATCGAAGGTCTCACAACATATCTGCTACTGCCTTTGGTGAGTGTGAGGCTAAAAAGTCTAAATGCATTACAGAATCAGTGAATCCTCTTTTTCAAAAGGGAAAAAAAACAAATTTAAAACCAACTGTAGCATAACTGCATCGTCTTATGCTTTTCTCAGTTACCTGCTTATAAATAACGTCAGACTGCATACAATGCCAATACTGATCTCCTGGTACACAATACACAGGCAGATCAGGGTCTATGTTGTTTTGCAACTAATCACTCCTGATAAACTACATAGACCCAGATCTGCCAGTGTATTATGTGCTGGCAGATTTGGGTCTATGCAGTCAGCAGCTGGATCTGACTTGTAAGTGAAAGCCTAGGGCATTTTTAACTCAAACTCCTGCAAAATATACCAACCACCACAAATGGAGGGATAAAAATTCTGAAACTTTTACACACAGCTCAAGATCACCCCAAATCACATACAAAGATTTAATCTTATCAAACATCTATCTTGAAAGGTACAGGAAATATTTAATAGTATACTGTATATACTTGCTTATAAGTGTAGTCCAACTTCAAACTGTATAGACCCAGATCAACCATCACATAATGTGCCAGCAGATCTAGGACTGTGCAGTTTGTTAGGAGTGGTCAGTAAAACAAACAGCATAGACCCTCATCTGCAGGTGCATTATGCTAAGGATTCTAAGGCAGATTAGAGTTGTTGATTGCAGTTTTTGACTCCACTTATAAGCAAATACATATGGTACATGCATTTAAGGCTATTATCACATTTATCCACTTGCACAATTAATCTTCATCTAAAATAAAGTAAATACAGCTGAATCAATTCATTATGAACCCATTACATTCTTTAATATCTGACCCTTGTTAAAAACCTGAAAAAATACATTAGGCACATTATCATACAGATATCACTGAAACTTACCATATATACTTGCTTATAAGTTGAGTCAAACTACAAATGACAAAGATCCAGCTCTGCCATAGCATAATGCGCTGGCAGGTCAGGGTCTGTGCAGTTTGCAGTTCGACTCTTTTTATATGCAAGTATAGATGATATAGTCTATATTCAGAAGTCAAAACCATCTGTAAACAACACAGACCCTGATCTGCCATCACACAATGTGCTGTCAGATCAGGGTCCACATTGTTTGTTCTACTGAATACTCCTAACATACTGGAAATCCACCCCCCAAACCCCCAAACAAACTGAGGGTCTAGTTGTATTAACAAGATTGTGCAACGTAAGCATTAAGCTGTATGAAAAAAGGTAATAACTTGAACAAAATTGCAGAAACAAAGTAATTTGTTGTGAGTAGCAAAGTCATTTGTC
Source organism: Megalonaias nervosa (assembly GCA_016617855.1). NCBI lineage: Eukaryota > Metazoa > Mollusca > Bivalvia > Unionida > Unionidae > Megalonaias > Megalonaias nervosa. Next base: position 231,099 of record JAECUM010000400.1, on the reverse strand, counting down.
AATATAGAGGCAGGGTTATGAAAATTTTAACACTGAAGATAATTTAGGGCATGGACAGACATACAGATGGACACACACAAGGACACCAAATTAACTGTTATATCAAACCTTCACCAAATGGCATACATGCCAACCCCTGAGAGGTATATGCGTAATTATTGCCATTACAAGTGGCAAAAAAGCATAGTTTGGGTGCAAAAAGTGTAATCTCTATACATGCCTGAATTACAGCTGTATGAATATGATACATTTCTACTACTAAATTGATTCTGCAGCTGGTCAAAACTCTCGTTTTAAAGAGGAAAAATCCATATCAACTAGAACCAGAATACAAACACAAAACATACTAAAAAATTATTTATATTCAGCACTCACTTCAACTAGTCTACATGTGTAAATTTCACTGAATGATCGGGAACTTGAAATCTGCAACGAGGTCAGGTACTCAGAATACTATATTACATTACTCTCATACACTACTTTAAAGTTTGTAAAATGGTGTTGATTTGTCACTTTTTCTGAACTGATATGTTTTGAAGTTTGAAAAGATTCATCTGCTCCAATATTTTCCATCATATAACATCCACAACTCACACCATAAAGCATTTCACTTAACATCTGGAACCATTTTCTTTAACTTCCCTAGCTGATCAATAAATTAAATCTGTGAAGCAAAGTTCACTTTTGAAGAAACCCATCTGTTTTTATGGAATGGTTCATATATACAGTTGCTATAAGTACCAAATGAGGAAAGTACTTTTATGCTATTCTTATGCAGCAGTCATCTTTTTAAGAATATTCTTAAATTTATATCAGTGGAACTAAAGAGATTACAAAAAAACAACCTTTGTTGCTTTATTTTTATTTTTTAGTGTAAAAAGCATTTTCCATATATACAACCTAATGTAATGCATAATTTGGTGAACGAAAAGAAACAATGATTAGGCCAAAAGTGTAATGGTTGACATATACCAAAAAAAAAAAAAAAAAAATATGCTTACCAAGGAATTTAAACATGTTCTGGTGGGTGGGAGACTTAAGCATGGGATTTAACAGGAAGCAGTCCCTGTTTGCTCCTGATTCATCTCTGCCATTTGGAGTCTCAATGAGTAATGGCAAGGAGCCATTCTGTAACTCATCACACATCTCTGCAATTGACTCACTGTATCCTCCACCACAATCATCCACACTTTCACCTGGAAAAATGATAAGTGTTAAAGACACATAGCTATCACTGTTTGATTTGTTTAAAGTAGCACATCTCAGGTTATTGAAAACAAAACAAATCAGAGACACTTTATAAGTGAACATGGTATGATGAATTAGGAGAGCATGTGAAAAGCGTAACTATTTGTTATTTCTTTTAAAAGACATAAAATACTTGAAGTGACCAGGAGAGAGTGATGGGAAAAAGAAATACCACGGAAAGCAATTCCATTAAGTTGGCAACTTTGTCCAATGGCTTTATAGTGCTGCCGTTGTTTCAAGTCATTGGTGGTAAAGATGCTTTATAATCAATACAATTAAGCACGAAGGGATTACCATCTCTTGGTCATGAGAATATGAGAGAAAATGTTCTTAAAGGACAAAAAGAAAAATGCTACCACTACATAAAACCTGGAAAAGTGGGCTTACCAACAAATTTTACTTTCCAGATCCGATGGGGCAGCATGAGGGAATCAGGTCCAAACACTCCAATTTTCATTGACATCTGACCAAAAGCTGATTTTAACCCATCTGGACCTGCCAGTCCACCTTTGCTCCTGTATCTCTTCACCTAGTGAGCAATAGATACATCAATGAAATACTCTTTATGACAAAACATTTTTCAAAGGCATTGCACCAACTTCTTTCTTTGTATCTGTGTGTGTGTGTGTGTGTGTATTAATGTTATCTACAAGACCACGGAACCTTAAAAATTCTTAATAAACATATTTCACACAAGTAATTTATGACCTGTAAAAGTGAATTGTGGATGCAATGAACAGCGATGTGATGTGATTATGATTTTTAATGTAGCTTTAACAATTTTTCAGTCATATCACTACCATGTCTGCAGTGTGGCAGTTTATAGTGATGTCTAGCACTGGGGCATCATGCCGCAGACATGTAGCATGATGTCCCACCCAGTCACATTATCCTGACACCAGGCCGACTAGTCCTAACACTAACCTCTTAATGCTGAGCACCAAGCGAGGCAGCTGTTAGTACCATTTTTGTAAGTCTTTGGTATGACTCGACCGGGGATCGAACCCACAACCTCCCGCATGCAATGAACAGTATACACATAAAAAAATAAATTGTCAAAACTTTTCTGCTCGGGTTGAAATAGCTACTTTCTGTGTAGCAACTTTAACAATCAGTCCATTTTTCGGTACACAAAACTGTTGTAAAAGGAGTTTAATTTTAACTTTTAATTATAACTCTCCAATGTACTACAGACAGGTCTACAGGACTGCTCAATCTGTAACACATTTAAAAAACAACAGATATTACTTTTGGCCAAGATTTTATACGCACAAATTTCATGTGACAAATGTCTGTGTCCATTAGGATTTGTGCATTAGGATAGTTCAAAATAAAAGCCAGTCTTCATAAATTTAATTTACACGATATCTACTATCCCATATTCAGAGACTGGCTGGACCTAAAACATAGACAAGTTTATAACCACTTGTCTTAGATTGTTACAGAGACACAGGCTAAAATGTGGAGTTTGAGGAGAAGATTTGGATGTTATCTACATCAAATGAAGTAAAACTGTGAGTTAAATATAACAGTAGTCTTAGTAAAGATGTATTGTTTCACTGGAACAAGACAGGGTAATTGCTTATTCCCTTTTCTTTTTGCAATATACATAAATGATCTTTAAGAAGAATTAGGAGTAAAAGGTGCTGAGAGTGTTGAAATAGGTATGTTTTAGTTCCTTTTTGTTACATGCTGATGATATTGTATTAACCTCTACTACTGCAGGTGACTTATAGAGATTTGGTTAAAAAAATGTCTCACATGAATACTGTTTCATTTCAAATTAAAGTTAATTCATAAAAGTCAAAAGTAATGGTTTTTAGAAAAGGTGGTAGATTATCAGACTGCTGTAATTTTAACTATAGTGATATTAATGTAGAATGTTTCTAAATTTACACATCTTGGTTTGTACTACTGAAGATATTTAACAGAAATAAACTGAACTATAGATGCCTAAGTTCATAAGGCAATTTTATAATTAAACAAATATCTGTATCAATTTACAAATATACTTGTAAACCATATCATTTTGAAAAATTAGGTGTTCCAATATTTAATAATGGATCAAAGTTTTGGATTCTGGGAATGCAAACTAATGAAAGTGTGCATATGCAATTCTGTCAACATTTACTTCAGATAAAACAGTGCATGCAAAATGATTTTATATATATAAGGACTTGGAAGAACATTATTGCTGACCCAGAGTATAAAAATATTTTTAAGAAATGGCATAAGAGTTTGAAATCTGATAATATAAAATATTTTAATTCCATCTATACGTTGCTCTGAGAAACATATCATTTCCAACTTAAAAAAGGCGCTTATCTTTCAGATTTATTCTCATCATTGGGTTAAATCAAAGTGTAAGTGACCAGAATACTTTTATTTAAATTTTAATTTTGCTGATCATTTTTTTTTACTGAACTGAAATTCAAGATTGACTGATTCACACAGCTATATTATACAAAGAAATTGGTTGCTTTTGTGTTGTTTTTTTTCTTCCCTACTTAGATAGCATTTACTGCTTCAAAATTACTCTCAATTACATGTTACTCTATTAAATACAAATGATTGTCCTAAAATTTAATATAATGTTTCTTTATATTCCATATATGATAATGCATTTAATTTTAAGAATAAAAAAGTTAAGTATTACATTTAGATTATTTGTATTACCTAACTGAATCTACATTTTGCATATGCATTATGCAGGGTAAGCAGCATTAATGGCAATGAAGTTTTTCTTGACTGTTAAAATTTTTATCATTATTATTAAAATTTTAAAAAAGCCATTTGTTTAAAATGATCATCAATATTATTCAGCTCATTTTACTAATAGTATAATCAGACCAGCTACATCAAGAAAGAAAAAGGGCACAAGTGTAACAAGCTAGTAATATTTTTTGTGTGTTTACATTATCAGATTTTAAAATGTAGTAATCATGCTCATTATCATACTCCCCCCCCCCCCCAATAAAAAAGCTTTTTCAGTGCTTTACATCTCTGGTCAAATAAATAAAAGTTGCAACAATAAACACTTCTTTGCCTAAAACTGATCACTAAAAGCAAATTCCTAACCAATATTTTTAATATTCTGCTTATGCAAACAAATGCAATTTTTTAATTAACTCAGTTGAGAAAATATATTTAAAATTATCACCTAAATTTTTAGAGTAAGAAAAAAATAAACAATTGTGTAACTTTTCCTTTGCTTTCATGAATTTCTTTAACAATGTGCATCATTCTGGATTCTGTGTCTGATTAATGAAATAATGTGCATTAGTCCATCTAGGCATCAGATTCATCCTCTATTTGGAATACCTTATGCCTTTCCCATGATTCTGTCAGCACAAGGTGAAATGTACTTTACTCAGTCAAGTCATTAGCTACCATAACTCATTCTATGACATAACTTGAGGCAAGTCAAGTGAAGTCAAGTTGGGTAAGGATTTGGTTAATTATATAACTGCATTAGATGATCATCCATCCAAAACGAATGTGCTACAGCTGATATGCCACAGTTAAAGGTGCAGAGTAAGGTTAGTAATGAAGTACTGGCAGCAGTTATTTTATACCTTGATTGATGATTATGGGAGAATCAGTCTTATGAGGGACTAAAGATTGATTATTTATTTAACTCTGAATAATTCAGGACAAAAGTGTCACATATTTTTATTCATGAATGGAATGCTTTCTGATAAAAGTAACTGCCACCTATGGCAATCCTTAAAACTGATCCACAATGAATCAACAATTAATTAACAAGAATCATCAGTTTTCTTGCACTGAAAATTCTCCTCATATTCATGAAAAGTCAAGAATTAACAGAAGTACAATTAAAGTTCTCTAAGCAACTTAGATGTTTGATAATATTGATAACATAAACCCAAAAGAACAATGACATCATAAATTTACAATAGTATATACAAAAGGATATAATTCAAAATATGCTGCCCTGGCTATTTAGACAGAATAAAATGTAAAGATGATGTAATTCAAGTCAAACCTGTATCCTATTGAGCTCTACAACAGGTCCATGTTGCTTATCTCGTACCATTGTTGCCTGGACTACCTTTCTGAATGCTGCCTCCTGCAATATAAAATGAAAAATAAAAATCTATCTAAAAAATGAATTATTTGTTTTTTGTCATCAAAATCTCTTAAGTTTTACTGACTAGACCACAATGAAATTTACTAGCTTCTCCCATCTCAAAATAAACTGAAACAGTATCCAATGCAAACAATATAGTCCAGTTCTAACCATATCAGCTTCTTTTGACCAACTGAATGGCATTAATAAGAACAATTTATTGCAGGCCAGTTAAATTGGAACTGTTAATAGTCCTGTACTAAACATTGCTTCAGTACAAGATCCCTTACATAGCACAGTTTTGGTCATGGATCCATTAAATTGGTTGAGGTCTATTTTATCATGTACTGTATATACTCACTTTGAAGCTGAGTCCAACTGCAAACTGTACAGCCCAGATCTACCATTGCATAATGCATCGGCAGATCTTGGTCTGTGCAATTTGTCAGAAGTTATCAGTAGAACAACACAGACCTTGATCTGCAAGTGAATTATGCTACGGAAGATCAGGATCTTTGTTCTTTGCAGTTTGACTGAACTAATAAGTGAGTATATATGGTAATGAACCTTAGTATAAGGTGGCCTTAATTACAATACAGTAGTTTATTCATATTTCAGTTGACACAGTGTTATAGTGAGGGAACAAGCTTATTATGATAAAGGCTATTTTCTCCACCATCTTAAAGAAGAAATAAAAATCAACCAATTTCATTCCTGTTTGTATTTACGTGTAAATCAATATGTGTATCAAACAATTTTACAGTCTTTTTGTGTATGGATTTATATTTTAATTATTTATTTTTTTTTAAAAAAGTAAGTTGAACATGGGCTAGTATACTGGAATTTGCAGAAACTATGTTCAGTTCAACAACTTTAAATCAGATATAAGTATGAGCTTGCTCTACAATATTTTGACACATTATGCACATATATATATATTAACTTATATTCAAAAAGTCACTGTGGATTATGGCTGAGCTGGTGTTTAAAAAGTACAATACTTGCAAATTTTACTCTGCAATTTTTGGCATTTTGTTGCTGTTGTGAAATATGACATCTCAATCAGAAAACCACTGTGTGTAAAGAAAGTGAACTGCAGTTCCTTGCTGCATTTTTATTTTATTCCTATCAGTACTTTACATTGAAAATACTGAGAAACAAAAATTAAAATGATTTGAAATAACCTTATTCATCTTTTTCCTTTGTTTACCTCAAACACATAGCTGGATTTTTTGGAGAGGTGGCATCAGGGATTCAAAGGTATGAAGTGTTTTTCTTTAAAGTGATATTTTGTTAAAAACAATGTCATAACTATATTAAAGATGAGTAAATGTCTGATTAGTTTGCATTAAAGCAGACATATAAGAATAAAATATTTCATCCTCAAATTCTGATATGAGACTCTTCCATCAGTAGGTACAGAGGATTCATGAATACTGAAACAAAAGTTCTTGTTCAGACAGACACTACTGGCCAAATAAGAATTTTCAGGAATCCAAGATAAGTACATTTCTTCTTTTTACCTTCTGAGTGTTGAAACCATCTCCTATATTTATCTTCATAATTTATCTTTAAGTACAGTACAAATTCCTTTGTCATGGTCTTTGACCTTGCACCTTGCATCATAGATAGAAGAATGAACCTGCCACAGACTACCAAGATATAACCACATGCCAAGTTTGATTAAATCAATAATCAGTACATTTTGGGGAAAAAAACCCCATGAGGTTATTGAAATGATATAACTCAATTATTCTTCAGCAATCTCAACAAACTGAGTTAAATAATCAAAGTTCATTCATACTTGTTTGAATTATCATGCTTACGAGCCAGTACATCCATTAACCTAAGTCAAGATCTTTAATCTTAAAATCAATGACTGAGTGCCAACAATCAACTTGTTCATTATAAAACACAGTCTGGTAAAAATTCCATCTGTTTATGAGAATTACCTACAATAGGATTTTCAAGATGGCTACCATGAAGGCCATGCTGTTTTTTTTGTGCATCATTTTATCATGTTGGACGTACCAGAACATCTTCTGATGAAACCCCATTACCCTAAGGCCATCCATTTAGGAGAAGCACTGATAACAAGATCTGGCAGATCTGGGTCTGTGCAGTTTGCAGTTGACTCATCTTATAAGCGAGTATATACAGTATGCAAACCACAATGATGTGATGGCTATTATATTACTGAAATTTTCATCTCTTTACTTTCAAAGCAAACTTAATGACAACTTTAATTTTGAAAATGAAACTTGAAATGTCTTAAGCTGACTTGTACACTGGGGAAATTCACTACTGACTCATGGGAGCATGCTTTTATCCATTTTTAAAATTAAATCTAAATGTGAAGCTTCGTGGCATCAAAAAATAAAATGTATTTATATCATTATTTTAAATTTAGTGAATAATTTATGGATAAGCCCTACCAATGAAAAATACATGGAAATGTTGAAAATGTTTAGGTCTTATTTTATTTTTTTATGACAAGTGCCATGTGAACACAAAACTTGCGTGATAAATGAAATAATGCATTCTTGTAATGTAGTATACATTATATGAAGAAAATTGAAGAGGGGCGAGACAATGGCTATTATTCAATACAGTTCTTTCAATTGTATTCAATAATTTTAATGGTCTGCATCAACTTAGATTCAGTTCCTGTTATACTGGCTGAACTATATTTTTAAAAACGTGTTTCTGTATGATGTGATCTTCCATATATCATGGAACTTTCTCATGGCGTATCCTGAACAGCGTTGAAAAAAGGGAACACTGTGTTTTCCTAATTTTAGTTTTTATCCAATTATTTTAATGGCAAGAGTTTGTAACCAGTTCATAAAATCTGACTGCATCTTCAAACAACCAACCTTTGCTGCGCTCACAATGACCCCTCGGAGTCGGTCCAGTCCAGTATAATTTTCCCCCCTCTCCTGCTCCTGGCTGTGGAGATCAAACATCGAGATGGATGGACAAAAGAAATCTGAGAAATGATGGAGTAGTACAAGGCGGTTGCGTAGAGTCTGGATGCTGATGTTCTGCAAATGGTTGTACTCCATGGGAACTGCTAATGGCAGCTTCCCTGCACTGACGGGCTTGTTAGTGGACCAGGCTAGACTGTGGGCTGAGCCACATGCCACTCTGTTGATCTTCTTCCCTAAATCAGAAAATAGATTGGTAGACTTACAGTGGTCCCTAACTATAATGTACCTCATTAGAATGTAGTTCATCACTAAAACGCAGTCCCTCATTCTAACAGAAGCACCAACACAATCCTGCATTATAATGCAGATTTGGTTTTGGATCTAATCATTGGGTTAATTTTACTTGTGAAATCTTCACTTATTTCTTCTAATTATTGATTCTAACTTATTATAAGTAATAAAATGTGATTTCATATAAAACCAATTATTTCTTTCTTCAAACAGACTTTATCAAGATACGTTCTTATTTTTAATGTACCCTAATAAAAACTGGTATTCCATTGTATTTAAATTTATAAATTTCAACCTCAGTGACTGTACTGCAATATATTCCAATGAAAATTTAAATGATCTGGTAATATGTGCAAAACATCTTCACTAATTTGTTTCCCTGCAAAATCGGGGAAAAAAATTATGATTGTCAAATTTGTATAATTTGCATCTGGTGATTATAAGCACTTGTTAATATATTTGATGGCTGCTTGATGAGTTAAGGATTCAAAATTTTGAGAGTATTTCTTCGATCACTAGTATCTAAAAAATAGACAAACTTATTTTAACATACTCTTATAAAAAATACCTGCACTTTATAAAATTTAAAGAAAAGACAAAAAATTTTAGTGGTTAAAACAAAAAAATTAAATCTAAATGCCAAAACATAACAGATAAAATTAAGCAACCCCCCAACCCCCATAAGATAAATTTAAAACAAGAAAGGGATGTCAATTTGAAAATCTTTTCATAGAAATAGACTTCATAAATATTAAAAAAATTTCTTAAATATTCATTACTTTGTAAGACTGTTCTTTTCATAGAATCAGACTTTATAAAATTTAAAAATTTTCTTTAATGTTTACTACCTTGTAAGGCTGCCACCAGTCTTGGTCTCTGAATGGCATTGGTTGTTCCATCTCCCAGCTGACCCTCATCATTGTCTCCCCAGGTGTACACCTCACCTGTAATTAAATTTGAACAGTCTAGTTCACATTCATATACATGGGATTTTTGAAGAAAATATGTTGAGTATGTTGTATTTCCTATATTTTGGGACAGGGCATGTCTTAATGAATCATGTATGCCTTAATAAATGCGAGTATGTAGTATTTCCTATATTACTAGATGTGGGCATGTCTTAATAAATCAATATTGAGTATGTAGCATTTCCTATATTACTAGATGTGGGCATGCCTTAATAAATCAGCGAGTATGTAGTATTTCCTATATTACTAGATGTGGGCATGTCTTAATAAATCAATATTGAGTATGTAGCATTTCCTATATTACTAGATGTGGGCATGCCTTAATAAATCAGCGAGTATGTAGTATTTCCTATATTACTAGATGTGGGCATGTCTTAATAAATCAATATTGAGTATGTAGCATTTCCTATATTACTAGATGTGGGCATGCCTTAATAAATCAGCGAGTATGTAGTATTTCCTATATTTCAAAATGTGGGTGGCATGCCTTAATTAATCAATATGGGTAGTGCTACTCAAAACTCTTCAGTGTAATATAAATGCTTTCAGAATGATAATTCAGCTTCAAGATACAAACTTAATAATGTTCAGGTCTTCAAAATGGTCTTAAAATTTCAAGAGATGGAGGAATGAGGAGGACATAAAACACAATGTTTGAAGCCATGATGCTTGGAAGCAAAACTTTGTTCAGTTTATCTACATGGTGTATTTGAACTTTACTCAAACTTAATGTAACATTTTCTGACAGTGTATTGACAGCCCTGATCTTTTTAATGTGGGAAAGTGGGTATTTAAAACAAGACCTTGAATTTATGTTTGTGTTTTTTTAATTTTTAACAACGCTTTAACTATTTCAGTCATATTGCTACAATGTCTGCAGTGTGTCAGTTTATAATGATATCTAGCACTGGGGGCATCATACCGCATCCAGTCATAAGCCAAGTACCAAGTGAGACAGCTGCTAGTACCATTTTTATAAAACTTTGGTATGACTTGGCTGGGATTCAAACCCACAACCTCAGGCATTTGAGGTGGATGTTCTAACCATTTAGGTCACTAGAGCAGTCCTAGGCCTTGAATTTAAAATATCTTACATTTGATCAGTAGTAAGTATTCTATAAAAATCTAAAGGGACAGTTTCTCTGAAATGGAAAATTAAATTTAAAAAGAAAAAAAATTAATGCATCTGACTCACAATGATTTAACACAAAAACACTGTTAATGCTGGAACTGTCAGAAAAAAAAACACCTATGTCTTAGCATGCTAATGTAGTTCATATAAAAATTTAATAAACTCACTCTTACCATTATCTGTGCATGCCACACAATGGAGGGAGCCACATGCAACATCAACAACTTTCTTGCCCTGCAGGGCTGATACACGTCTTGGCCTGCGAACATGATCATCTGTTCCATGCCCAAGACGATGGTAGTCTCCCTTGCCCCTGAAACAACAGTCATTACCATCAGAAAGACAGAAAAAGGAATGAGCTGTGTTTTCTATTTACCCTAACCCTTTAGCTAACACATCATCTATAAATAACTCCTCAACCCCACTGTTGCTTATATGCAAGGCGATAACACTTGTTTACGTCCCAACTGATGCATGTATGCATTTAGTGCATCACTACACGAAATCCCAGTACCATATATATATATAAATTACTATGTAAACTGAATGTTGATTGGTTGAAAGTAAAGACGCTTATGTATTTTTGATTGTCATGAATAACGAGAGTGCTTGTTTACTCAACATTCTGATATAAGTCTGAAAAAATATAAAGGTTAAATTTAGACACAAAAGAATGGCTTTTCCACTTGTTTAGAGACACATGTAGATGAGATAAACAAAGATGGGTTCTGATTCAAATATTAGTGTGTCTGAGGGGTTTATGCAAACGATATTGAAGAATTAATGCATCAAAGTTAGAAACTGGATTGGATACAGATGATAGTCCAGTTTCAGTGTCAGATATAAGTGATTTTAAATCAGACAATGAGGAGGCCATTGTTCCATTTGCACAATGGAGTGATGACATCTCTGTGTTTGAGATTGTTCATTTTGGTTCTGATGTCGATTCAACTACTGAGCTTAGACTACCATGCCATGAAAAAGATTTCTTACTAAAGCTTTTTCCTGAATGTCAGATGGAAAAGCTTGTTAAAAAAATGAACGAGTATTCCCAGAAAATGGGAGACCAAAAGCAACACCCAAAAAGGTATGATACCAGCATCATGGAGATGTGGGCATTTTTGGGATCTACACTGTCATGGGCATTACGCAGATACCCAAATATTCTATTGCCTTGATGATATCTTTATATTTCCGGATTCCACAAATAAAAAAAAACAATCAGGGAGAGGTCTGAAAAAAACTTACACAGCATCATCCTAGCTATTCAGCAAGTCAAGGGTTTGGGTTAACATTTCCATATTAATGACAAGGGTTAGGGTTAATATTTCCATGTTAATGACAAGGGTTAGGGTTAATATTTCCATGTTAATGACAAGGGTTAGGGTTAATATTTCCATATTAATTACAAGGGTTAGGGTTAATATTTCCATGCTAATGACAAGGGTTAGAGTTAATATTTCCATGTTAATGACAAGGGTTAGAGTTAATATTTTCATGTTAATGACAAGGGTTTGGGTTAATATTTCCATATTAATGACAATGGTTAGGGTTAGTATTTCCATGTTAATGACAAGGGTTAGGGTTAACATTTCCATATTAATGACAAGGGTTAGGGTTAATATTTCCATGTTAATGACAAGGGTTAAGGTTAATATTTCCATGTTAATGACAAGGGTTAGGGTTAATATTTCCATATTAATTACAAGGGTTAGGGTTAATATTTCCATGTTAATGACAAGGGTTAGAGTTAATATTTTCATGTTAATGACAAGGGTTAGGGTTAATATTTCCATATTAATGACAATGGTTAGGGGTAATATTTCCATGTTAATGACAAGGGTTAGGGTTAGTATTTCCATGTTAATGACAAGGGTTAGGGTTAACATTTCCATGTTAATGACAAGGATTAGGGTTAACATTTCCATGTTAATGACAAGAGTTAGGGTTAAGATTTCCATGTTAATGACAAGGGTTAGGGTTAGTATTTCCATGTTAATGACAAGGGTTATGATTAACATTTCCATGTTAATGACAAGATTTAGGGTTAACATTTCCATGTTAATGACAAGAGTTAGGGTGAATATTTCCATGTTAATGACAAGGGTTAGGGTTAGTATTTCCATGTTAATGACAAGGGTTAGGGTTAACATTTCCATGTTAATGACAAGGGTTAGGGTTAACATTTCCATGTTAATGACAAGAGTTAGGGTTAGTATTTCCATGTTAATACCAATGGTTAGGGTGAATATTTGCATATTAATGACAAGACTTGGGTTAATATTTCCATATAAATGACACAAGTGTCAATCCACCCAGAGGTCAACCAAAACATGACACGATTTGCTACATCAGAGCTTTCTATGACACAGTCTTGGAGAAATGCCTGGAAAATTATGCCCCTCCCATCAATCAGTCAATTGATTAAGGCATGACTGCTTATAAAGGAAGATTGTCACTTAAACAATACCTGCCCACAAAGCCCTCAATATCTGGCATAGAAGTATAGGAAAGGCCCCCCCCCCCCGGGCTATGTCAATGAATTTCAAATGTTGGAAAGCCTGATGGACAGAAAGGCAAAGTGAGAGAAAAAGGATTAGGGACTAGAGTGGTGAAAGACCTTACAATAAAAATAACAAAAAGAACCATCATATATGAATTCCTTTTAAAATCCTAATAGTCTGAAACTTTGTGACAGGATGGACTCTACTTTGTGGTACATTCTGAGGAAACAGGAAAGGAATGCCAGAAATTTAAAAAGACAGTGCAAAATTTTCATCTACAACTAGAAACATTCTCAATAATACACAATACCCTGCTAACCTCCGTTCTGCAAAACAATTATTATGTGATCTAAATTCAAAATTCTACAAAGGTGTAATGACTGGATAGAAAGATTGATGATGGGGATAATGCTATGCTTCCCTTCCACATTCATAGGAGGGCCTAAAATAGATCTAAACCTCTGAGTCAACTGTAACTAATAATGTATCTCATACAAGAAAACCTTCACGATACATGTATATTAAATTTTCAGTTTTCACGCATATCTGTCATAAGATGATTTGTCATGCTAACAACACAATATTTTTACTCCAAAACTCAATGTCACAGTCATATTTATAAAGAGATGATTTTCAGTAATCTTTAAAAGAAAAAATACAAAAATATGACTACCTTGTTATATGCCCATCACATGTAGTACAGCAATTTAAAAACTTCAAAATATTATGTCCCACCTGACCGCCCCCCCCCCCCACCGGTCAGTCCCTAATGTGATCTATATCTTCTTTTTTCTATAGAGACAAACATATCATGGTCAAACTCCAACAGATAGTTCCACAACCCCCTTTTTCCTGATTACTTAACTCGCTAATAACTAGGATGATTCTGTGTCAAGTCCTTTGAACACTGCTGTTGGATAGCCATCAGGCATATTTGCATATGTAAAGTACAGTAATTGGAACAACCAAATTTGTTTGAGTTAGGTGCAGCCTTAAAGATTCATGTTGAAGAATAAATGTTTGAACACGTCAATGCATTGAATGAGAATGTTTAAGCAATCATTCTTAACGATTACAAGGAAATTTATGATCAGCAGCAACATTACTTTGAAGTTGGATTGTAGTCCATATGTAAAATGTAAAACATTATTAGTTTGGTAGTCAAAACAAGCGTGGTTCCCTTTTTTTTTAACTGCAAAATGTGAAAATGGAGCCATGATTCAGGAACCTGTGAATTCTGCAAAACAAAATTTCAGAATTGCTCAATGAGTTTGTATGCTGAGAAAAGCTCAACAAGATCTTTGGGGGATATTTGCACAACAGTAGCATCCAGGTCTAAAATGAGTGCTACGATGAACATGAATGATACTGGCATTACCTTCAACCTCCTCCTACCCCCAAAACTATTGGCAGCAGCAAAGACTGCATCTAAGAAAATATTCCAGTGTCTAATGGATTTTAAAGACAGAAACTTGGAATATTTTTTAAAAAATAATGTCTATGTGGTTGTGTTATGTGAGTATGGATGCATGTCTGTGGTGATGAAATATGGACATTGCAAAGTCTACCAACTATTTTTGGTTTGTAAGTATACTAAATACTTCTAGAAAACAGATGTTATTTTCTTTTCTTTTTTTTCAATCAAATTTTGATTCCCAGTAATTTTATAAAGACTTATATGAAAGAGGACTTGTCCTCAACTGGACATCTACTATTTTAGCCCAGAGCCTACTAACAACTTTGCAACCTGAATACATAATTTTTGAGTACAAATTCCCTCAGCACTGTCTGGGAATATGGCAGATATGCAGCCAGTCTCTATAAGTTCAATAATGAACCCAAACTACATCTGCATTACATCTTAACTCCTACTGAGCTAGAGATGGCATCTAATTAGGACTATAATCCTCCATTCAATGAATTTTAAAGACAGAATCTTGGTGTAATTTTTAATGTTAGCATGGTTGTGATTATGTGAGTGTTTAAGCATATGCGCATGATGATATCTGACAATGATAAGTCTATTACAATATTTTGTTTCTAAATGTAAAAATTATACAACTCAGAGACATCATGTTCTCCTCATATTACCAACCCAACTTACAATTATTATCCAGCAATCTGATTTATTCCATTGAAATTAATACACAAATATTTATAGCAATACAAACCTTCATAAAATTATCAAAATGATTTGAATTTAATACACAGGTCACAACCACACAAGTGTATTCCATCTTTTTGTACCATTAAATGAACTCTGAACTCTACTAGAAATGTTTAAGTATACCTTTATATTTATATATGATTTTTCTACTTTAAATTGGTAGACAATCATTGATTATTAAATTTACTCTATAACAGGGGAGACACTTTTCAAGAAGCTTCCAGTTTTCAACTGACTCCCCATATAGAATATAATGTTATATATGAAACTATCTTTGCTAGACAAGGTTCTAATATGATAACCCTATGTACACCTTGGCATATCGAGCAGATATTTTCTGTGCTTTGGGTCTGTGAATTTCATTGGCAGACCTGCCAACCCTGTCGAGTCCGTCTCAGTAAGGCAGTTAATTTTTCTCCATAAGATTGACCAGTTTTCAGTAAGGTGTAACAAAATATAAATATCTGCTATTGTAAAGCTGGAAAATGTAAAGAAAAGTTTGACGCAGCGACGATAAACATTATGTTCAACTGAAAAATTTGTAAAGCATGTGTAGACTTTATTCACCACTAGTACAGATGCAAAAACTTTAGTTGCAAACCCTATGCAACTCAATGGCTTGTTGCTATCTCTCAACTGAACGTAATTCTTGGAAATTCTTTTCCCATTTCACATGACGACAGCAATCATATCTCCTGCCACGAGACATACTCAAATTGGCATGTGATATCCAATAAACGTAATTGTGTCCTTTCCAGCTTTTATTCACAAGAATCTGAATACTCCTTTTTATTCTTCTGTGTCAATTATTAACACTTTTTGTAAAGCTTATTTTCCCTTTCATCTTAAACATGCATTGCTTGCTGGATGCCATTTCTAAAAAAATTATATAATCAACAGTTTGAACATGCAGACGCTTTACATGAACAAACACGTACTGTTTAAAGCATCTGGGGTGCTGCTGTAAAGTTAGTCTGGTTCCCCGACTAAATCTACTAATGCTAATATGAAACCCGGATTCACATCAAACGCAGATGAACCAATTATCTGGATTTTTAGAAAACAATCACTTTTCTGTAGTTTTTGCTTGTATGCCGTAAGTCTGTATTTTAAGGGTAATTTTCATAAGACTTACGGCAAAATCATAAAAGTTGGCAGGTCTGCATTGGATACAGTGGCTAGCCACCTCATTTAATCAAAATTAAGCTGTTCAAATTTGAACACTCTTCCTACATGATCGAGAAAAGTGGAGCACACAGCTTGAAAGGACTGATAAATAAGCAATTTCCTGCTGCCGGTCCGTGTTTGTACAAATATCTTTCACTCAAATACACCTGTAAAGGCTTCCTTCTGGCATGTAGTCATGCTTTCAATGTTAAACTTACAAAGTATTCTTTTTAAGTAATTTGCCACTGCCATTTTCAGCCAATGTACAATGCACCACTTTTAGATGCTATTGGTTAGTGGGCATTATATACTAAGGGAGGCAACTCATGAAATCCAATAGATATCACTAGGACAAAGCACTAAAATATCTGTTTGATCCAACAAGGTGTACATGGGGTTTATCATATAGGAACCTTGGCTAGTGAAGATGATATGATACATGAAAATGTTTTCTTGAATAAATACTGTTCAAACAAAATGTTTTGTAAGTGTATGAAATGTTTTAAAGAAAACATGTTATTTTCTTTTATTCAGATTTGAACTTAAAGTCATTTTCCATGGGCTTATAATGAAAAGCTTATTCCCTAATTGGACAACACTGCTTTTTAGGGTCATGTGTGCTGCCCCAACTCTGACCTTAAAACACTTATTGAGTCTCCAATACCCCCCACCTCCAACACTGTCGGTGAATACAGCAGATATGCTTACCAAGTGTAGACAGCCCCTGACTTGGTAAGGGCTACTGAAAACTGTGAGCCACACTCCACCTTGAACACTCCAAGACCTTGTAAGGAATCTACCCTCATAGGCACCTTGCAGCCATCACTTCCTCCACGACCTGATAACAAAAAGTCACAGACATGATGATTTTTAGATGCACATTAAATCGAAATTTCCCTAAGGCTATGAACAACTTAAATGGGCAGATCTTATCCATTCTTGGGCAAAAGGCCAGTTATGGCTTAAGCATTATGCAACAGAAAATCCAAGCAGGGCCTGAAAGTATGACAAAAACAAGATGCCCAAGACTTTTGGGCACTACATTGTAATATAGTTGTGATGGTAATGGTATTTTGAAAACAAAAAAAACCCCCGTATGAAACCAAAACATTCTGGAAATGATACTGTTAGATAAATTGTTTTTTTTTAATTTTTTTTTAACAAAACTGATTGCCATTACAATTTTATACATTTAATTATGTCCACAACTTCTTGGAGATAAAATCAATCCAACTGAAGTATAAAATCTTCAGGGGGCATAGTCTTGTAAGTTTTTTCCCCTCCAGTGACTTCTCTAAAACTGCTGGATGACCTATAGTTTATCCTAATATATGACACAAAGTGACAGAGAGTATATAGTAATCCTCTGATGAGATTCTGTACATCGTTAGTTATTCCCCCAACAGATGCTGCAATCCAATCACAGCTGGACCAACTGGAGCAAGTAAAGTCAACTGCTTTACCCAAATAAAGAACAGCATTAGCTATTCAGAAACAGCCTTATGACCCACCAATTCACCAGTGTTCAATGCCTTCCAAACTCAACATCTTTCTGATAAAGTCTTACAATAATTATAATGCTGTAAATTAATTAAAGTTATTTCAGTGGTTTATGTGGGGGATCACCAGCGGCCCAAAAGATAACCCAATTCCAAATAATAGGTGCCCTGTCTGAATATGTAATGAATAAAAACCATGTAAATCTTTCAATTTCAGTTATTTACTCCAAAAGATTTTATCTCACAATCAATCTAATTATTTTTAAAAAACCGATGAACCTCCATTGCCTGAACAAATCCTGGCATTTTCTCACTCTTTACAGTACCATATATATATATATACACACACACACACACACACACACACACACACACATATATATATATACAGTACTTAAATCATACCAATGTATAACAATAAGAGATAAAAGAAAATGAGGTGCAACTTACTTGTACATAATCACTTCCGTTAGTGCCCATTATACCATGGTTCTGTACATTACAATATTCTCAATATAATGCAGTTCTGTATGTATTGTGGTGCTAAGTATAAAACAGTTTGATACATAACATGGTTGGCAGTGATAGACCCTGACTAAGGACAGCTGTAATTATTTTTAGATGAATTTATTTTTGATAAAAGTACTGAAGAACACTGTTTCAGCTGCAAACAGCGTATTTAAAAAATGTTTACATAAAATCTTCACATGAGATATGAACATTGATAACATGGCTTCTACTGTTACTAGAAGAAAATAAAATCTATGTATTCACACTGTCTAACAAAAGTAAGATACAAATAAGCATATAGAAGTGTGTCCATGTGATACGGATGAGTAGAAATGAAATCCATGATGGATGTGATGTGACAGGACAGACATCTGTAACACTGAATAGTGCCTCCAGTGATATGGTGGGGGAATAAAAAAGCTGTGGCCACCTAAGAGTTGACAGAAACAAAAAAAATCAGATGAAAAGAAAATATGCATAGACTGTGCCAACCTAATTTTCCATAGTCTCCATCTCCCCAGGACCAGACACTGTCATCATCAGTAATACATAGGGTCTGGGCATCTCCACTTCCACAGGCAACATCTATCACTCGGTAGCCTTTCAAAGGTTCAACCTAGGGAGAAGATCACATGCAATATTTAAAATAGACTTATAAATACAAATTTTAAAATGCATTTTTACTACATGTTACAACTGATCTCTTGGATCAAAAATAATGGTCCACCTACTTATTTATATCTAATCCTTTAAAATACTGTTCATTATCATGACAAGTAACAGAGTACATCTAAGGAGAGAAAGTTGAAATTGTAAGGATCTAAAATTGCTTATGTTATACAGCAGAAAGTACATAGGTGTCCTAATGGGTTCCTATCCAACAAATTATCCAACCCAAATATGTCATGCCCTGTTAAGATCAGATAAGACCCATACTTAGCTGTGTAATTGGTCTGGTTTTTTGAACTATCAGCCACTTCAAGGAGAGGTCAAGGTCACATGTACATACATATGGATGTACGTATGTGGTTTAGCAGTATGTCAGCATAATAATGGCTATATAGAGTTGATCAAAAATTTTGTTCTAAAAATGAAAAGATAAAATAAAAATGCCAAAATAACTTAAGATAGATTTTTTCAATTAAACATTTAATTCTACATGATAAAATATAAAAGATAAATATGTAATACTCTTTAAAAGTTATGTAAAATGAATGATAAATGTTTAAAATAAAAAATCCCTAAAGAAAGGGTTGAAATTTGTTACATACCAATATACTCACTTATAAGTCAAAGCAAACTGTAAAATAAGAAAGATCCTGTAAAATAAGAAAGATCCTGATCTGCTGTTGCACAATGCACCTGTAGATCAGGATCTATGTTGCTTGCTCTACTGATTACTCCTAACAAACTGCACAGACCCAGATCTGCAGGCACATTATGTGATGGCAGATCTGGGTCTGTACAGTTTGCAGTTGGACTTGACTTTTAAGTAAACACATGTAGTAGTCCTCCTTCTTTTAAGAAGTCCATGATTTTCTCTGGTATAAATTATCAATAGGCTTCTCCAGTGAAGGGTTTTGATGTTCTGAAGCCTGTTTATTCATTCCAAATATTTTGCCAAGTATCATACATTTTATCATATATAGTCCAGCACAGATCATGTTTTGCCATCACATTATATGCCAGTATATCAGGGTCTATGTTATTTCTTCTATCGACTCCTAACTGCAAAAAACGAAATCTATTAGCACAATATGCAATGGCAGATCTGGTCTGTGCAGCTTGCAGTTGGACTCGACTCGATAAGTGAGTCTAGATGGTCTAACATTGTGCTTTGATTACACCTACAGGCCTTTCAAACTGCCTTTTCTTTTTAAACAAAATTGAGTCTAATAAAATTGGATGTAATCATATATGATATATAAAAGTTGGATATATCAGAGTCAATAGGGACATTATTCTTGGTCTGTATTGCCTAAGAATTGTTTTTCAAGGACTACGAAAAGATTTCAAAGAGTATTTTTTCTTACAGAAATTGAATTTTCTCCATATGTTGCTGTATCGTTGGATAAATGGGTACAGAAGTAGAAAAAAGTACTGATTAGCTCACCAATGGTGCACTACAACATCTGGTAACCCAATTTTATCAATTTTTATTTATTTATTTATTATTTCTGAAACATACTTTAATCTCCAAAAATTCACTTTAAAAGTGACATGTTGTGTAAGTTTTAATGTTTTGTATTTCCTCTGATAAATTAAAAGAGTTTGTGAAAAATTCAAACATTTTTCAAGGATAAAAACACTTTACAAAATTCAAGAACTTTAAAAGGCAAACCCTCATTATCATTGAGTTTTCAAGGTTGTATGAACCATATAACCTTACTTTGAATATTAATGTCACACCAAATACTTGCTCTCACAAGATCTAAAAGTTTTTGCATCCTTTGCATCCAAAATTATTAAGAAATTATAAAATAATAATATCATTTTAATTTTTGTGCTAAATATCAATGATACATCCCTGAGATAACGTGGAACATCAAGATCAAATGGCTTTTTGAGGTGCGATTTGAAGATGTGAGTAGTTGTGGCACACTTAAAATATGGATGCCTCCATTGTGCTCTCACTTAATCATGCACTGCAATGTGATGTCAACATGAGTCTTTGATCTATCAGCAGTTACCAAGATCAGGTGCAATATATGTTTCTGGGAGTGGAAATGTGCATCTTATCATAAACAGAGAAAATGCATTGTCTAGCTGCCCAAGAAAAACTGAAAACTGCTTTTAATTTGCCCAGAATTTTACATAAATAAGAGAGGGAAAACATGAACATTTTGAGCAAGTTTCTAAAGCTTTAAATCCAGGCAAATAGATCTTTTTTAAAATGATTTTCCATCTCAGTGAAGAAATAATTTTCAGAAAATTCAGAATTCCCCCCTCCCCCCACTTCTCTCACTCTTTGAACTCAGTCAACACAATAGTCCTGTATATGCTATACTATTGTTCCTCCTCTACAATTATCATTATTTCATGAATACATTTTGAAGGTAGGATATAAGTCTAAGGTTGGTAAGTGCATTATTGGATGACAGTCCACTGAAAAGAACTGCTCATGTTTCATCCACTGTGAAGTACACAGATTTTGGACATAAACTGGCAAACATTTCGATAAACTAACCAGTTTGGGCCTTGGCTGATCTTCGCTGTCCCCATGTCCCAATCTACCATAGCGACCTTTGCCCCAAGTGTACAGCTCTCCGTTGGATGTGATGCAGGCACTGTGAGCACCCCCAGCTGCTACAGAGACAACCTCTTTACCTCTCAGTGATTCTATGACCCTGGGACGGTCACAAGGGCTGTTAAGAAAGAAAAGAGTGTCAAATGTGGATTTCACAAAGTTAAAACAAAGGTATAAATTTTGCAGGATAAATCAAATTTTATCTTCCTATGCATCATAGAAGATTTTTTTTCCTGTTTCATTACTTTGAAAACAGACCATTCAGTGTGATTACTTATTGAAGATATGCCATCAATTAAAATTCTGGCAAAAGCACTAAATAAGAAGTACAATAAAGAGATTCCTTGACTGCAAGAAATACAAAAAAATCTATTTATTCTCAGGCTCAATTCAAATTAATCGGAATTAAATTTACCAAAATTAAATATAGTCATCTGGGTATGAAACTGCTTATCCACTAATTTCTGCATGAATTTAAAAATTGAAAGATGCAAAGGGATATTATGAAAGTACAACAGAAAATATTCTAGAAATTGCTTTCATGTATGTCTTTTGGATAGATGCAACCATAATGACATTCACAGAAACTATGCACATGAGAGGTCTATACTACTTAGTTGCATCTTTATTATTTTTCATCCAACATTTCTTTTTCAATATACAGATGAGGAACGGAACACAACAAATCAAAATATATCAGAGACTGTTCCAGGGTTCCAACATTGGCAGAAATCACTTCCAACTTAAGGCAGAACTGGGAAAAGAGGGAGTTGAGATTCAAAAGACTCTGACAATCTGGGAGACTTGGCATGTATGATGGCCCTTAAGAGGTCACGGTTAGATTTTTGCATGGTGCAATGGAGATCTGAATTTAATTGGATTGAAATATGGTATCATTTGTTCCCCTCACTCAGACTAGTACCATGGCCAATTAACAATTACTGGTCCGAGTCCGAAACCAAAATGTGATTTTACAATCATCAGTCCTACTAAACAATTTATAAGAAAATTCTGTGCAAAGGAACTGACATGATTTTCTAGAAATTATGGCATTTGTGCAATTTTGTACCTCCATTCTTGTTGCCAGTTTTAAAATCTGAGAAAATAATACCTTTACTGCCTTGCAATGGCTCAAAACACATACACTCAAGGATATTGCTCATGATATGAATTTATTTTGGTTATGTCTTACATTAGTACATTACTAAACTAGTAAGCTTTACGAACTCAACAAAGGGAGATAACATCTAAATGTTACACTAAGTGAAATACTGAAAATTTGGTATGATTTTGGCAACAATTCCATGCTATGGAAACAATTCTTTCTAATGACAAAATTTGGCATGCCACACGTCAAGGCGTATACTAGGTTTACATTAGTGTCAGATATAAATGTTAAGACAGGGAAGTCACTCTTTAACCCAACTGCTCCTATCTCTCAAGAACTATTATCCCTCAAATGAGCAACAGTAGCAACAGTTCTCCAATATGTAGTAGTGGTGAGGACAGTCTGGATACTGATAAAGGTACGATAACATGGAAAAGATGGAGAAAGCTTAATGAAAAATATACATCAAATTCTATTTAAATTACAAAATGAGTTTTACCAATTGGTTTGTATTTTTAATACATAACTGATAACTACCTGTTTCATACTGTTGTACTTCAGGATATAGCCACCTGTTTCCCATAAACAGCTAAAAGAAATGCTTACTCATAGAATTTATGGTGCAAAAATTTCCCATTTTTCAACCCATTCCTGAAATTTGTTTTGAAAGGTATGCATGACAAAAACATTTCAGAAAGAACATTCAACCATTTGGAGGTTAGATCAGTATAATTTAAATACCTGACCAACCACATAGTGTTAGAAGATATCCACAGCATGAGAAGAGACAGGTAAAGACTTGTGTACTCTATAATCTGCATTCATATGCTGGAGCATAAGATCAATAAAAACTCGTACCTTCTGTTTCCGTGTCCCAGTTTTCCATCCTCTCCCTCCCCCCATGAGTAAACTTCTCCTTCTGCTGAGAGTGCCAGACAGTGCTTGCCACCAGAATTCACAGCAATCTTCTTGATGAATACATGTTGGATGGACTCCAGAAGAGTTGGTGTGGCAACTGACTCTGTACCGCCTACCCCCAGCCTTCCTCCTGCTCCATACCCTGTGGCATATACCTACAAAACGGGCTGGCTTAATGAATAATTGAGGCTACATAGTGTCTATTACCCAGTTAAAAACCTTTTAAAAAAATTGTGTCTGTAAAACATCAATGCCTCGTAACAGGTCTTGGTGTAGCATAATACATTCAACTGCATTATCAAGACTGAAGATGGCTACAATGGTGACCATGTTAAACATCAGATTTGCACCTTTCTCATTCAGGACCATTAAAAATTTTATAAAGAGCCTTTAAATTGTTACGTGTCTAGGCTCGTTCAAAAGTAACAAGAAAAGAGTGAAGACAACAAGTTTTGTAAAATTTAACAAAATAATTTATTTCCCTAGAAAAACAAGGTAAAATAAGAAAAAGGACTAATGGTTTACGAATCAAATCCAAAATTAATCCAAGAATTAAAAAATAGAAGTCCTATCAATGAAAAGTCCTAAATAAATCACAGTTCAAATCCCAATGAAATTCAAGATTGAAGGTGATGACGCCTTCGATAGCCTTTAAAGTGTTGCCGTGTCAACAGTTCCTTGTTGAAACACAGAAAATAATATTCCAATCTGGAATTCCGAATAATTTTCAATAAATATCTTTGTCCAAGAATTTTGTAAGGAGCACTTATATATATGTTTTCCAGAGAAATGAATTACTAATTCCAAAAAATAAAAATTCAACTCAAACTGGTCACAACAAAACACCTTTGAGCTTCAAAGGTTTAAAGCACCACTGGCTGTTTATTCTTATAACAATGAGTTATAAGACTATCTAAAATGCAAAACAGATTCCTGTATAAGGGTCACATTGTCATCTTAACTGAACAATGTA
This sequence comes from Megalonaias nervosa, assembly GCA_016617855.1. Classification (NCBI taxonomy): domain Eukaryota; kingdom Metazoa; phylum Mollusca; class Bivalvia; order Unionida; family Unionidae; genus Megalonaias; species Megalonaias nervosa. The sequence continues at coordinate 206,347 of JAECUM010000400.1, read as the reverse complement.
AAAACATTTACGTGCCAATTATCACGTACGCTAGGTATGGATCTAGCTAAAATCAACGATTCTTACTCTGGGAATAAATAATTAAAAAAAGTTGTTGACTCCAAACTCTATCTGATTCCTGAATTGAGGTCAGCAATTAGATACAATGTTTCAACCTACTGGCTGTTTATTAGGTCAAACAGAACTGAATTGAATTTCTAAAAAAAAAATCAAATCCAGTAGACAAAATTATCATTACAATAACATGTAATGGAATAAAATAAAAATAAAAAAAAATTAAAAACTAACAAACAAACAATTAAATTACATATACATAACATAATATAAACCACATAACAATATGACAATCTATGCATGTGGAATTGCTATAACAAAATTTAAAGGTGACTGCCATGGCGGTTATGTTGGATGTCAGGTTGTTTATATTTTCAATTAGCACCATCTGCATGTTATAAGAAGTCTTTTAGAGAAATGCACATATTAATATGACCAATCGTTCAGGAGTAGCTATGTTAGAGTTTCAATATGGCTACCATAGTGGTCAATTCAGACATCAGATAACTGCTAAAAGTCACTTTATTTTACCAAGCTTCCGTATGAATGTGTGTATCAAGTTTCATATCTCAGCTAAGCCTCTGCATCAATCTGCATATCAAGTTTCATGACACAACCAAGCCTCTGCATCAATGTGCATAATGAAGTTTCAAGACACAACCAAGCTACAGTATGAATGTGCATATCTAGTTTCATGACACAACCATGCTTCAGTATGAGTGTACTTATCAAGTTTCATGACACGATTTATCCCCGTTAAAAAATATTTTACACAAAAAGCCCACTACCCATTTTTTGCAAGTCAAATCTATTTCTTAGACAATACATATCATATCATAATATATTAGGAGTATATTCACCACCTTGCAGATCCAGTCATCCCATGCTAAGGAAGATATTCACTGTATTTTTGGTTTATTTTAGCAGCAAAAGTGCTAACAAGTCATCTGCTTGACAAGGCAGAAGTCAGACAAGAGTAGTCTCCACTTAAAGCAAATAACAGCAAGTCCCATTAATTGACAATCAGAGAGGTCTTTCTTCAGGCCTATATCCTCACTTCCAATGATGACAAAAAGTAAATGAAATTATAGAACAGGAGCCCTTGATGGCAATGGGGGCAAATTTCTCAAATAGTCACAGAAGAAAGTTAGCTATCTATGATACTGAGGCTTTATGAGGTATAAGTCTGCTTTTATCACTGCATCTTTGCTAGCCAAGGTTACAATATGATAACCCTAACTACACCTAGGTGGGATCGAACAGATATTTTAGTGCTTTGTCCAAGCGACATCTATTGGATTTCATGAGTTGCCACCCTTAGTATGCAATGCCAACTAACCAATAGTGTGTAACAGTGGTGCATTGTACATTGGCTGGAAATGGTGCAGGCAATTGACTTAAAATGGATACTTTGTAAGTTTAACATCAAAAGTATGACTACATACAAGAGGGAAGCCATTTGAGGTGTATTAGACTGAAAGTATTGTACAAACATGGATCAGTAGTGGAAAATTGCTTGTTTATCAGTCCATTCAAGTTGTGTGCTCCACTTGTCTCAATGATTTTGGAACAGTGTTCAAATTTAAACAACTTAATTTTGATTGGATGCAGTGGCTTCACAGACCCTAAGCACAAAAATATATGCTCGATATGCCAAGGTGTAGATAGGATTATGATATTGGAACCTTGGCTAGCGAAGATGACACCTGAAAACAAACCCTCTTTTTCCCCTCACAAGCTTTCAATGTAGTGGACCTTCTTGCCTGAGCAATTTGGCCATCACTTGATCGGAGAATTGTTTCTTTCCATGAGCTTTTTGATAAGAGCAAGTCATGCAGGTTCAACATCTCTGGGTTTGGATGGAAAACCTGTATTCAGAGTTGTTTCAGATGCAGGGAGAAGGCAGGATTGTCCTGGGTAACTTCACTGTAAGGTTTAAGAGGTCACTGATCTATTGTTCTTTCCACTTGAGGGTTGCAATCAGGATTAGTCATCACACCAATTCCTTGCATTCTGTAAGTCTTTTGGAACTTGCAGGCTAGTTTATTGGTAAGGTAGGTCATCAGCCCATAATACTACAGTTGCATAACAATATTTCAATAATGATCAGTAATGCAGTGTGCCATATTACAAAAAACTTAACATACAGTGAAATTTAAAAAAGGGACAAGCAATCACATTTACTATGTTGTAAAGTGAAGTGGGAATAACACCAGATAGCTGTCATATTACATATGGGTGGAAGAAATATGATGTAAAAAAAGTTACTTATTTATTTATGAAATGCTCAAAATACATATTGTGTAAGTTGAGATACCATGACTGGATTCTAAGACTTCATCAAAGAATAGCAGACTTCTTCTTATAGGTATTTCTTCCTAAAAATCCAGGTATGAATCTGTTTCTAAGAAATGTTTTAAATGGGCATCGTAAAACAAAATATTATCTTCTATTTGGTTTTGTCATATAACATACATTAATGCTGATTAGGAGAAATTTCATTATGCCATCCTTTCTCCAGAGCAAACTTAGGAGTGGAACATCTGAATCTGGCTAATACAATTTAACAGATTTGTAGGCAAGTCAGTGGGTATATAAAACAGAAAATGTATCATAAAATATAGTGATATGCTTTATGTGATTTTCTTTGCCAGGTGATTCCAATCCTGAAATAAACTGTCTTTAAGATGTCTGAAGTTGAGCAAATATGTGTTGATTATTTGTGTAATATATGAAGTCAATATATGAAAACTTTTATTTGGAAATGGTTTACTTCAGGTAGCAATGGCTGCTTTATGTGCTCTTTCATTACCCTAAATATCAATATGAACAGGTTTTTTTTTAATGTAAATCTTCAGACCAAATTTGACTCCATGAAGTCCTTTAAAAGTTACTGAGAAAAAACAAAATCTGCAATGTGATACAATATGGTTAGTGGACATGGGCAGCACTATATAACCTTACATTGATATGGTGTTGGCATACAAATCAGCTGGAGTAAACTTCCCCAACATGAGCAAACTCCAAAAATCATGAAATGGCACAAAACTGATGGTATCTGCAAAGTCTCATGAATGAGTGTGACAACCAGGCATCAGCAGTAGTAACTGATGACTGCTGGCATCTGGCACCAAATACCTCTATTCAAGGGGACACCACTCTTGTCTGACTTCTGCCGCAGCAAGCAGATGACTTTTAAGTACTTCTGTTGTTAAAACAAACCAAAGACATGGTGAATATCCTTCTGATATTAGGAAGGCTAGATCTGAGAAGTAGTGGATGTAGTCCTAACGCATTATGATCATCTTACTGGTACATATTTAATGAAGAAACATGCAAGAAAGAGATCCGATGTACCTTGCCATCTGCTGTGACAGCAAACAGCGTTTGTTCTCCTCCGATTAGCTGTACTGGCCTCATTGCAGCCAGAGCCTCACAGCTGACTGGCAACTTGACCTTTGCCCCCTCGACTCCACCCAGCTGACCTCTGTGGTTGTGACCCCAACCCCAAATCTGTCCACTACCTCCCCAGGATAATGTCCAATCTTCTGGTTTCCTACAGAATGAAGAGAATACATATTATATAACAAAATCTACTTTTTTCTAATCACCTTAAAACACACAAAATTTATATCAATAAAAAATTTACTGATTTATAAGCCAGTCTAGTGATCAAAATTTGTAAATCTGTGGGTTTTGATTTCCTGGTTCAGTCACATGTATCCAAAGAACAAGTTTCTATAAAGCCCTGTGTCTCACCTGCCGCAACATGCTTGTCAGTATAACCACTGTATACGACTTTCATAAACTTTACACAAAACTTTAACACTGTTGAACACATGTGAGATGGGCAATACAGAAACTTCTCACGTACCTGTGTATAAACTTTAGACATGAAGTACTACATCAGTTGAATACTGCACTGATGTTAAAAAATTTCTGACTTCCAAAAACTGTAACACAAAACTTTAACATTTATTACAACAATTAAACATGCTCCTACTTAAGGTGAGAGAGGAAAGAAAGAAACTTCTAACATGTTAGCATATAAACTTTTGACCTTTGGTAATATTATACCAAGTTTCAGTTGACTGTATCAACAAATGTAGAAAATATGCAACTTTTATAAACTAGGACATAAAACTTATAAACTTTGATTCCACATTAATATTATCAAGATTCAGCTGAATGCAGCCAGAGATGCAGAATATATGTGATCTTTGCAAAAATGAACATAAAAATATGTTCACCATGATGCTTATACAGGTGACATGGAACTCTCAGCATATCACAGCATAAATTTTAGGCCTATAGTAAGACAGGCAAAATAGGAACTCTAAGCATCACATGGCATAAACTTTAGACCTACAGTGAGACAGGCAAGACAGGAACCCCAAGTATATCATGACATAAACTTTAAACCTACAGTGAGACAGGCAAGACAGGAACTCCAAGCATATCATAGCATAAACTTTAGACCAATAGCAAGACAGGTAAGACAGAACTCCATGCACATCATGGCATAAACTTTAGACCTAGAGCGAAAGAGGTAAGAGAGGAACTCCATACATATCATGGCATAAACTTTAGACCTATGAGACAGGCAAGACAGGAACTTCATGAATATCCATGGCATAAATTTAAGATCCATAGTGAGATAGTCAAGACATGAACTCCATGCATATCATGGCATGGAGACATAAAGCGAGATAGTCAAGACATGAACTCCAAGCATATCATGGCATAAATATTAGGCCTACAGTGAGACAGGTAAGATAGGAACTCCAAGCATATCATAGCATAAACTTTAGACCAATAGCAAGACATGTAAGACAAGAACTCCATGAATATCATGGAATAAACTTTAGAACTAGAGTGGGAGAGGTGGGACAGAAACTCCATGCATATCATGGCATAAACTTTAGACCCAGAGTGAGAGAGGTAAGTGAGGAACTCCATGCATATCATGGCATAAACTTTAGACCTATGAGACAGGCAAGACAGGAACTCCATGAATATCCATGGCATACTTTTAAAATCTATAGTGAGATAGTCAAGACATGAACTCCATGCATATCATGGCATGGAGACATAAAGCGAGATAGTCAAGACATGAACTCCATGCATATCATGGCATGAAGACATAAAACAAGATAGTCAAGACATGAACTAAAAGCATATCATGGCATGAAGACATAAAGCGAGATAGGCAAGACAGGAACTCAAGCATATCATGGCATGGAGACATAAAGTGAGATAGGCAAGTCAGGAACTCCAAGCATATCGTGGCATGGAAACATAAAGCGAGATAGGCAAGTCAGGAACTCCAAGCATATCATGGCATGGAGACATAAAGTGAGATAGGCAAGACAGGAACTCCAAGCATATCATGGCATAAATATCAGGCCTACTGTGCAACAGTTTAGACAGGAACTTCAAGCACGGCATAAACTTTAGACCTATAGTGATATTATTAAAGAGTTTCAAGGTAGAGGATATATATACTTCAAACATGTTAACATTGTTGACAGAACAGACACTGCCACCAGCACCAGCACCAGCAGAAACATTACTACTCTATCTCATATATTTATGCAGGTGAGACCAAATTATACACAAATGAAACAGATATCCATCATGCATCTTAATGGTAAAGAATCATACTTAAATTCATTTCATTTTCTGTTCTTTTTTTTCCTTACACAGTCATAAATCAAAATTTTAAAGAGTGCCTCTATTCAGAAAAAAACTTCCTCTAATCAAAGTCAAGATTATAAGGTGGCAAATACCACCCTGAAAATATAAAGCATCTAGAAAGTTCACAAGATCAGCCAATCACATGCAAAAAATACTTTGCTAATATGCATAGATGTTATGCAAACTCATCCAAGATCTCAATGAAATAACATTATACACAAAGTTTGATTATGATCTGTTTCAAAATGAAGCCTTTACTGTATTCACCAGCTTAACCAGTCACATACAAAAACGTCTCATCAATATACACAGATGTTATTCATGAGTGAACTCACTCAAGATCATGATGATACAAGTTTATACATGCTTGATCACAATCTGTTCTACTGTGATCACAAGAGACGTGGGGAGAACTTTCATTATGTATTTCCAAGTTTTATCTGAGAGGGAATATTCAATGCTATGGCTTACCTGTTAAGCCAGAGCAGTAACTGTTCGTCCAGCTCCTGTTTGAATATCTGGTGATTCTCATGGTCTCGATTGATTATCTCTCTTTCATCCATGATGTCCTGAATTTTTTTCATGACCTCCTCACAAAAGGGGGCTGGCAGCACTGACCTCTGTACAATGGCTGCTGCGACTCGAGCTGCCATACAATACCGCCTAAACCATGCCCATTTGTGGGCTTCTGCACAGCACTGCAGATTGTTCAAGCCCAGGTCACAGGCTAATGCCACAAGTACCTGGATTATATAAAACACTGCATTTGTATTCTACCTTAAAGCAAAATGCTTCAGTGTCAATGAATTTTGGCAAATCATTCAATTAGCTACTTTATATTTTTGTCAAATAGCAAGAGACAAAAATATTTTTCTGGTGCTAATATCTTTTGTGAATAGATACAATTTAGAAATTTTGTTCCATTGCGGATTATTGAAATACCATCAATATAAATGACAACCAACAGCAGGTCACCTCTACTGAAGCTCCAATGTTACCATTATGTACAAAAGAGACGTATATGCCAAAATATCTAAATAATACTGAATCTTGAAAGAGACTGGTCCTAAACATTGTTAGATTCCATTAAAACCAGATAACATCAAAGTTTCATTACATTATGAGCCATGTAATTTCTTGAACTGAGAAACCCTGCCATTTATCACATGTCTTTGAATGCTGGAACACACAATTTGACAACATCACTTTTATAAATATAAGAAGCCAACACTATGCTATGTTGGATTGTCTTCAACCAAAGTTCATGCTTCAAAGTATTCCAGTACCCCAGCTAATCACCAATATTCACCTGAGTTTTTTTAATCTAATGCATGCTTTTTCTTCTCATATCCACTTAAATACAATCAGCTTGCCCCTCTTCACTACCACTAGAATCAATTTGTGTGCCATGTGCAAATGTTCTTGTTATTAGATTAGTCACTAACGGAATTTGTTGAATGTATCACATCACTATTTCTGGAGCACTCCCGCAAAAGAATGGAATCAAGAGTGACTTCGTTGGCTGAATTAAGGGGTGGCACCTCTTTATTCTAAACTGAATATTTGAATGTCGTTTAAACCAAACATTTTGATTATTTCAAAGAACGGTTCATGTCAGATCAGTTTTTAACAAATCTCCATCCTTTCAAACTTCAGTTTGATTGGAAGAATGGTGAAATTTACAATAAAAGGCAACAATGGGGCTTTAAATAATCACTGGTCATAAAGAGGCACAGTTTCAAGGTCATTTCAACAAACATTTGCAACAAATAATTTTCTATTTAGAAGAAGGAATGTAATTTTTCAGAGGCAGGATACTACTCACTTTCAAGAGGTGCCTATACAAGACAGGACTGACTGGATACAGTAGGTGTAAACAAAAACATAAGTTCCAGAAAATAAGTTCCAACTATTGACCTTTTGTTTTGATTTTGTGCCTCTTTCTTCTTAGAATTTCATTCATGGGTAAATAATGTAGTTACTCTAATAGACACCCTGTGAAAATTTATAAAGAGAGAAATGTGTTTGATTTTGTTGTGTCTGTGTTGACATTTTTTAAAAACCAAAGATAACTGTTTGACTGAAAACGTATGTAAATCAAGTTCTTTTCATTTTTCTAACAGTTCTTCATGTCCTGTATTAATTATCTGGATATACCATAATGAATATATACAGATCTATAGGCCTCGATAAGGTAGGAATTTGTATTATTTTCTTTTGAAAAAGAAAAGGTAGGGCATTTATTAGAAGGGGATTTCTATTTGAATAACTATAGTAGACATCACTTCAAATATACTTGTATCACAGGCATATAGATATCAATACTTCACACACTTGTATCACATGTATGTAGATATCAACTCTTCACATATAGCTGTATCACAGGTATATAGATATCAACACTAAACATACACTTGTATCACAGGTATATAGATATCAGAATTTCACATATACTTGTATCACAGGTATATAGATATCAAAACTTCACATATACTTGTATCAAAGTACATTTTACTATTGTTAAGTGTAAATAAACAAGTTGCTGAGAAAAATAAATGGGCATATTACTTTCATGCATCTAATTTTACTGTACATTATGGTCCATCGAATGAGGTGATTCAGGTGAAATACTTATCCTTTTGCCTGTCATTTTATCAAAATATACAGAAAGCGAAATGGACTTTGCTACATGCCAATTTGTAATCCAAGTACAACATCAACTTTGTGTTTTTTTATTTGTTTATAAAGCAATGCTAAACATTTTGTGGGAAGCATTTTCATTCCTTTTGATCATCTTTTGTGTCAATTTAATGATTTTTTTAAACGTCTGGAATTACATGCAATCTGATATTCTTGGCAAAAATTCGCATATGAAGCTTGAAGTGAGTAAAATTCCATGCATTTAAAGCCCAATCAAAACCAAATTATTACAGACTGAAAGCTAATAAAGGTAAACAAATTTATATCCTATTTCATACCTAAATTCTGATCTATAACTAAGGTAAAAGCAGGATGACAGGGTTTATCCCTCAATATCTGTCACTTGTTTCTGATGGTAAACTATTTTCAAAGTAAACATCTTTTGCACATAGTTATAAATACAATTTTATTCAATCAGTTTAATATTTGAATAAAGTTTAATGAGAATTTCTTCTCTTTTTATATTATTGGCTTAAAGGTTAAGTAAAACAGTTCTTTTAAGCTTTTGCTTTGAACGTGTTATATATTTTGACCTCTCTGCACTAATTTTTCCATGTTTTCCCCACTACATTGACCTATTATGTCACTTCGCCTAAAATTTTAGTCCAGCATGGAACCCATATGACATACCTTGAAGAATGGGCTGTGCATGAGATGTTTGCCACTTCTAACTATAGGATCCTCATACTCGTATTGGCGCTGGAGAGCCTCTGGTAAACCTTTGACTAATGAAGCAAGGGCTGTGCCACTTAGAGACTGTGAAAAAAAAGTTATGCAATCAATTAAAATATGCTTTCAGTCAAAGTCGGTCAAAGTCTGTTAAGTATTTTTCTGAGACATATTTATAAAATGTTTATATATCTCTAGTAATGGCATTTGGAAGTATGCTGGCATCATTTGTATGAATGTGAAAGGATTCAAGTTAAGACAAATTCTGTCACATTGGATCAAATTTTATTTTGAAGGTTAAAGGTTTCTCCATTTTTGAGGGAAATATGCATCATTGGTAAGAACTGAAAGCTCTCTAGTTACCAAAGCTACACATGGCTGCCAGACTAGAATATCTGGTAGAGGAAGAACTGCAAAGGCCCTGGGAAGAACCACTGACCCATAGGAATCTACTGGCATGCTTTAGCAAAAGATAAAAATAAATCAACAATAAATTTCCATTTTCATTTAGGTTGAACTAGACCCATGGGATGAATGTGCATGTACAGTTTCATGGCATTCCTCCAAGTAGTTTAGGAGCAGTAGTAATAAAAACTTGTGCTAATCAAAAAATGTCAGATGTTGGATGACAGACAACAGGCCATCCCATAAGCTCTTTTGGTATATAACCGATTCAGCTAAAAATAAGTCAACCCATTTAATCAATTTCGAATCAAATGAGCAAAACTATAGGATTCTGAACATCACAGGACTAAAAATCACCGATTTTATTCAGCGGACTAAAAACAGTAAATTAGAACACTGTTGTGAATACTGTCATATGTATTTAAATACATCTTTATATTGAAGAATGTATTTAGGTCATTTGTCATTTGATAATAATAAAATATGAAAGGTTTTGTGAAATGTCAGATCAGGGTTTTATGTGAGATCAAGATCTGTGTTGGTAAATTTTACTGCAGACCAGAAAGAATGTAAATCGAACAAATTTATGATTGCAGATATAGTGGCAAGAAAAAATAACTAGTTCATTTACATATGCATACAAATCAATACAAAATTCACTTGTCGATCTCAAGTGGGTCAAAAAAGTAACATTTCAGAAAGTTCAAAAATGTGTAAAAAAAATTAAATTTTTAAAAAACTATCTGTAACAGCATGAAAATCTAATATGGTTCTTGACAAAGAAAAACAAATATACCTATGAAATTTAATCTGTCTAGCACAACTGCTTAATTCTGTCAAAAAAGGCAGAGTCCCCAAAAGTTTTTTTAAAAATGTTGAAAAATTATTGTATAGCTGGAAAATCTAATTAGGTTAAATATTTATGACCATAAAAGAATTATGTAAATTTCATTGCTACTGGTTACAGTTTTCTCACACCAGCTCGTTTGTTTGTACCCCCCCCCCCAGTTTTAAAAATAAGGATTAAACAAATGCACAAAACTTAGTTATTTCATTCACTGATTTATAACTTCTAACCCAAGCATTGCCAGGGGGTCCCAAACACTGTCAACTTGTTGGTATTTTGAATTAAACAGGAGTTTCTTTGGCAACATGGTCTGCATATTTGCTTGGACCATTCTATGTTTTCAAGCAACATATATGATGTAGTTCACTGTCTTTTAAAATCTCAATAATTTTGTAAATTTTGGATTACATCTCTTTCAATACATGTATACACATGCAAGAGTTCCTATTTCTTTATTCAATTTGTTTCAGAAATATTAAAACTAGACATTGAAAATATTGGATGCAGATGACACAGTTTTTACTGAAATAGACTATTCTAGAAACCAGAAATGGACAGTGAGCAGTCAGTTTGCTTGTTTATATCAGGAGCTTCCATTTGCGTTGAAAAGCCAATAACTCAACAGTAAGGACCACGTGGTGACAGGTTAGACATTATAAATAAATGAATGAAATGTCTACATTTTGTGCATTTTTTATATCCTTCATGCTTTTCATTTTTAAAATCAGTAGGGGGTGCAAACAAATGGGAGGGTGTGCTTATGGCAGTTTTTATGTAACTGTGTTAGAGCAGGATGTATGGACAACAGCAAAATAATATGCATCCTAAGTTATGCCATTCTTGTGTGTGTCTGTGTGTGTAATATACTCAGACTTGTAACATATACATACCATTGTTAACTGCCTTGGAGCATCTGTATCTGGTACATCTACAGATGGACTAGATAGTAGATCATTCACATTCAGTGTTTGTCCAAAATTAGCTGCCATCAACTTTCTCAGCTTCTGTAATGCCCACATCCTCTGCTCTGCTCCTGAATTATAATACCCATAAACAAATGTTAGTATGTGAAGCAGCTGGAATTTAGTTTGTATCATGAACAATATATGTGATTTACACCATGTATAGCCTATTATGTTCTGAGAAATGGCATTAAAACCCCCAAAAATCAAAGCCAAATGCGATTTAAACTTTGTTACAATCTATGTCATGATTCTGCATTTGTCCACACCAGGCAATAAGCTATGACTTTCAGAGAACCTATGACACAATAGCAAGATCAGATGTTATTCGCTATCAACCTTTGAAACCCTTACCATATATATACCTTCTTATAAGACAAGCCCAACTGCACACTGCAGAGACCTAGATCTGCCAATGTATAATGGTCATAGTGACCTATTTTCCTGATGCATAATTTCAGGAAAAAGAATACTAATACAATATGCAAAAAACATGAACTAAATGCAAAAACCAAGAATCTTTTTCACAAAGGTACATGTATTTACAAGGTTGGCATCCTCAACCCCCCCTTCAGGTTGTAAGTGCTATGGAACATACTCCAAACTGTTGCTAAAACCTAAAAAAAATGATGGATGAGATTCAGTGAAACTGAACATATGTATATACTTTTACTTATAAGGATGCTGATGCCGAAGCCAATGTGAGTGGAATTATAGTACTACTAACGTACTTCATGGAGGTGAGCAAACTAGCAGACCAGTGCATTAATAACACACATATATACACATCCACAAATCAAGGAGGACTTGTTTTTATTTTACCTAATGAGCTAAGCTGTGCACAAGCTGCCAACGCTGCAGCCAGACGGGCAATTATTTTCTCGTCCATGGCTAGATTCAGATTGAAATCTAACAGACAGGTCACCAGGTCAATAGAGGGTCTGGATAGAACCGTCCTGTCTGATAACATGTCCATCGGTGCTGCGGCAGGCATTATGGGATATACAGTAAAATACCACCCCCAGCCATTGACTGATCCATCACTAGTGAACTTCCAGCGCAGTTCATCACCAGGGATACGTAATTCCTGAGACCAATCTGACCATTCACGACCTGAAATGCAAGGGACTAGACTGAACACATGATGCTAAATAAATACTGTAGTTTTCATGAATTTTATTAAATATACCTTACAAAAATGAGCTAACATTTTACAATATTCTCAACTTTAAATCACACACATATGATGGATTAATTCTGTATGCTAGTACTATAACATGTTTAACTAAATGTACTTAATAACACCACTGAAACTAGATTATTTAACAAATTATAATTCAGAGAGAACCTGTCCTTCCAAATCACCAGAACACTGTATACACAGACAACATCATTTTTTAAACACCCAACTGCCAATGGAAATTCCTGTGTGATGTCACACAGATGATTCAGAATAGGTTAGACAAGCCGTTTACATTGATTTTGATGAGAATGTTTACAATGTTTACATTTAAAGTGTGTCAATTCAATTACCAAGAATGCAGTACTGTATACGGCTGAAAAAGCTGGATTCAAGTTATTGGATATTTGTGTGAAGGGATTATTACTAGATGCAGAAATTGTAATAAATCTAGACTAAAGATTTTGCTGAGTATAATAATTCCAGATTTAATGTATTTGTAATTGGACATTTGCATTAACTGATTTGAAAGAATCCTGTGACTGAATAACTTTCTATCAGTCGGGCAGGTGGCATATGCCGACAATTTTCTCGACATTGAGGTGAGCTTATTTACTCCTACAGATTAACAATTAAATCAGGCTTGTCACAGGGGTTGGGTGCCAGTTATACAGGTTTGGAACCTGGCTCCCCCAGCCCTCAATCAAGTGACCGATACCCTTAATTTATTTGCAACAAGCCCCTGTAAAGATGGCCATGAAAATATTGACAGTAATATTTAAAAAAAACAAGGTTTCTGAAGGTGGGGCAAAGAAAATTCCCATAGTTGCAGTCAATTAGTAATGCGAATATAGCACAAGAATTTCATGGGCTTATTTGGACCAATCAGATTCACATAAAGTAATATGTTAACATGATGATATATTAAAATATTAAACTGCACACACTATATGTAAGGGGTGCCAACTCTGTGATAAGCTGTTTTACTAACCAGATCTGACAGAGATAGTCCGTCCTGAACCATCTATAATAGTGAGGGGGTCATGTCTTCTTTCTGTGGAACAACGCCTGTCGAACTCTACTCGTAATGCCTCTGCACCTGAGTATTGACAAAAAAAACCATGTCATATCAACAATAAAATTTGCATAGATAATTATGGCAAGTGCAAAGTGTTCAATATTTTTCAGATCTGGAAGCATTCTTAATGTTTATAGGAGTGGAGAGTGAGAAAGAAAGAATAATGATACAATGTTATAGTGGTTTAGACACAAACACATTCCTATCCACTTATGCCAACAAGCCAACAATGTGAATGAAAATGCAAAGTCCCAGGCCCACAGTCTATTTTAACTACCAAATCTTATATGAGAATGAGAGAGAGAGAGAACACACACAGATAGATAAAAAAAAATCACTGGTACGATGCACAGAAGGATAGTGGAAACAGGAGAATTACCTGAACTTTGTGATTTTATTTCAAAGTATTGTAGTGATTAGACTTTTGAATATGGACCTCATTGGTCAATAAAGGTCTGACTGTATTGCTAAGCAAGCCTGGTATCACATCTGTACATGTCTGATCTATCAGTTTCAAAATCCTTGTATGACACAGACATAATTTGTGAAAAAAGCTTTCTGAACAACAAAACTATAGATCACTGACAGGAAAAAGAGGAAGTGGTAAAAAAACACCACAGAAAAGAAGTGTTCCACCTAATGCAGAGTGCAATTTGGTATTGATATATCACTTGATCTATTTAACTTGGCCAAAAGAAATTATACAACATTAACACACAGGTTTAACATGGTCAATGCCACTGGCTTGCTGCTGGAAAAGTTATGCTATGACCCAAATGCTAACTAACATTGTTAGACAATATGTAAAGAAAAGTGTCAGTCTTTCTACCGGGTATTTTGACTTGTCCTGCAAGTGAGGTGTCATCAGTGTAGGGGTGGGGACTCTCTTGAATGACTGGCTGTGCAATGGACCTCCCTGTCTGTCTATCAACTGCCACATCCTCTAGTTCGGTTACACACAATTCTAACAGCATCTCAGCAATCTACAAAAACAGAGGGAATCTTACAGAGCCATTATCAGACATTACATTGATAAATTTGGTTAGTAAAGTTAGCATTGCTTCTGTTTAAAATTCAGAACATGTATCCATTGTAAACACAAATGAACTTGACCTTCATAGCTACAATAACACTCAAACTGCTAGAGACAAAACCATTAATATATTTGCACTGGGTAATTACTCAAGATAGAGATTTTAAATTTCACTTTACTGATAGCACCAACCTTATATTTTCTGTACTAATACAAATAGTGCATGGCAGTTGCATGGGTCAGAAATACTACAACTGGATTGAGAAAAAATAAATTCTTTAACGAATTGTGGTAAGCATCATAATTTGTTTTCTAAAACACAGATTATTATAAAAAAATTAAACAAAAAAAAAAAAAGAATATTATTAAAATACATAAAAAAAAATTAATAGACTGTAATAGTTCCCTAGGCAATTTATGCCATCCTTCTCCACCCCATCTTGCCCATTAATAACAAAGTAGATCAAAACCAAACTGTAGCATTATGGAGGCATACCATCCAACCGAGCAATTTAAGACAGATATGGAATCTTCCATTCAGTGTTGAAACCTTTCTTTTGTTTCTATGAGCTTGCACACTATGTAAACTGGAAACATAGATCTTTGATTTTCGAAGTCAGTCCAACATGTGACTATCCTGGTGCTGGGTAATCTTTTTGTTTTTAACAGTCGTGTGTCCAATTTTCAGAATCAGCATTATGAATCTGCTTACCTTAAAAAGTATTAGTGTCACCCTTTTTTTACTAGTAGTGGAAAGGCATAACACAATGGAAATGACTAATATATATATAACACATACTATCCGTATATTCCATCACTGTTGGCCAATTAGGTGACTATGTCAGTGCAAAGACAAAACCAACTTCAAAGGTTACACACCATCATTTGGGCCAAGGAAGGTACCAAAAAGAACAGTTAAGTGAGTGAATACATATTCTGATTTGTCTCAATTACGTACCCAAGTAGAGGTAAGAATAAATATTACTTGAATAAGAGAGATTTGAATTAGGTGAGAGAATGTTTATTTAATAGATTAATTTTGAAAATATATCAGGAAACATGAAAGCATACTGGTACTGGTGCACTGTGGTGGTAGGTGCTGACATGTTGTGGGCTGAAATGAGAGTCTTTTGTCCACTACAGTAAAAGGCCCTGGGGAGAATGCAGGAGTAGTGCATACCCTTCTGTATTTGAGGTGGGATATGATAATTTTATAGCTATGCCTTTGTGCTTGTGTGTGTGTGTGTGTGTGAGAGAGAGAGAGAGAGAGAGATTCTATAAAACATGCATATCTTAAGTAAATATTTTCTCTCTTTTCTCCACAGACAATGATTTTAATTCTTTATTACACAGCCCTGATTGCCATATTTTTATTATTTTTCTACTTACAGCTGGATTGGCTTGGCCCAGACTGGTCAGGACTTCAGATAAAGTGTCTTTGCTTTTGAGGCCTACTCTCCCCGCCACTGACAATTTTAGTAGGTCTACAAGGACTCTTGCATCATCTGGGGTTAGGTGATCAATGAAATCATCAAGATCGGGAAGCAAGAACTTGCCCTCAGGCTCCATACTACTAGTGACCTCATCAGTGGAGGTGAAGGTTGCTGCCATGAAACTGGTTGCCTTGGAAACCTTGGCAGCCAAACTGTGCATTCTGTGAAATGATGGCTGATCCTCAAGTGAATAGACCTAAAAACATTAAAAAACCCATAATTTAATAAACAGTAAGTTACTTTAGTAAAATTTTGTATTTGTGTCATTCCATTTGCTGCTCTATTATTTTTATTATCATCACCATCGTCATTATTCTATTATTAATATCATTATTAATCATTTCATATAACAGTGAATTTAGAGGGAATTGAAAGTTTAACATAAATGTAATCAGCGAAATGCTGAAAGACATCTGACATATGTTGATTACATTACAGAGAATATGAAATAGGTTTTGTGTACATTTGACAGGCATTGTTGATTTTCTATCATAACAATGTTGACAAGGCAAAGAGAATTTGTCAACTATAGCAATGACAAAATGGTGTGAACAATCATGCATAACTTGGTCATAATATCTTAATGAAGGCAGTCAACTGCCATCCAATTATCAAGTGTTCGGATGAGGTATTTCAACTGAGATACTGGCCTAACAATGTGTACAAGATGTGTGAATGACTGTCTGTTGCCTGCCAGTTTTATTACGACTGTGTCAGGCATAGCTTGTTTTCCTTGCTGAATGCACTGTTTGCTATAGAATTAATATCTATAAAACATGTATATCCACCCACATCCCAATATTGCCTTTAAGAGTAATGTTGGAGATTAAGGATATATATGCACATTCTAAGGAAGAAAATACCAAGAATGTATTAAAAGGATTTCTGCTGAATACCATGTCTCATCTCTTCAGCCACTGCATATTCCAAATACCCAGTAAAGCAACTAGGGCAAGTAGATCAATATGACCTACTTTTAACCATGGTGAGTAGTACCCCTCAAGATGAATACCTAAATCCATCCAGTTTCTTGACCGTACATGGCAGAACGTAATGTTGAAACCTATGTCATCATCAACAATCTTGATGCCAATAAGAGCACAGACAAAAACATTAGGAAAGTAATACTATGTTTGATTGTGAAATAAAAATTGCAATACCAATGAAACTCTATTAAGGTCATTTAGATATAACCATCATCATATTTCACTGCTATATGTAGTGTTTATTTAATAATGCTAACAAGAAACTGATATATAAATCCTTAAGACTGCATCCATACTCATGAAAATTTTTAGTAACAGTAATTTGCATCTGGAAAAAAATGACCTTAATTAGCCGACTTACTAATTGGTTTACCTCATGCCCTTGGTCAGTGACTGACACTGTAATGTCATTGTGGTCAACAGCAGCCTCAGACTGAGCAGAGGACATCATGCTAGCATCCATACTGACTGTTGGGGTCATGCTGTGTGGGGTGGGGGTCACCTGGCTTGTGGTTGTGATGGTGGTGGTGGCATGGGAAATCTGAGAAACCTGCATGCCTGACTGCTGAGAGACTGGTCCCACCTGGGCATCAGTCATTAAAGACTGGACAATTCCATCCCTGTCATGTATATACAAGTAAACTGTGTAACATAAAACACTGAAGAAAGATCTCTATATACTGTTGTGTATATATGAGAAGACTGTGGTTCTACTTTTTATATTCTCATCAGCCTGGATTTACAGTAGAATTATGTCATTACTATATACATATGACAAAGTCTGCTCATATGAGAAAATTATGTGCCACTATAGATGACTTCAGTATGCTTATAACATCTTCATATTAAAGAAAAGATCTGCCAATAAAATATCCTTGTTTCTTTGTAAACTATACTTTTGATACTCCTTCTAATGATATAAAACTTGTTGAAAATACTCTGTACTTGCAAATCTATATCTGCACTGATGACGTACCATTTTATAATGCATTGATATGCTTTTTGTACAATATAGTTTTTATTTCTATGCCTCTGAAAAAATGTGTATATATAGGTAAACTAAGCAATGGATGCAGCTTGTCTGGCTGACAGATTCAAACTTTTGCTTATCAAATCCCCTTTCAAGACTTCATCAGAACCATGATCCACAAATACATTGTCTTTACCTAGCATACATAATCTGCAGTGCCTGAAGGATATGTCCCAAGGCTTGTTGCTTAGCAATATCAGTCTCCTGGGACAGGATGATTTTGGCAAGGGAAGGTCGATTCTGCTTGTTCTGAGAAGGTGAGGGATTGGGTGCATTTTCTTCATTATCATTTTCTACAAGACCTAAAGAGAGAAAATGCAAGTATAAAAAAGGCAAAAACTCCTTGCACACCATAAATATTATTTTATATGCTTCTATAAAAACAAATGAAACCTAGAGCTGTCAGCAATGGGTGCATAATAATGTGATGCACCTATATAATTTACCCCAGCTTCTTCAAAGTTTCATCAATACATGCAATAGACATGTAAAGATATGAAGGTTATTGACAAAGGCCTCATTTCTGTCCAAAATGAAACAGATGAAACCAAACTCCCCAAATGCAAATCCAAGTCTATGAAACAATGTTCACATAAAAAACTGGATCAGAATATGTTGCATGCTTCTTGAGTAATGCTAATTACAAGCAACATTCCCTATAATGATACAAAACGGATTAACAAGAGCAATAACTCTGTCCAAAAAGGAATAGATGAAATAAAGCCCATAAGGCATATCTAGGTGTAAGAGACAATGTGCTTACCAAATTCCATCAGAATAAGTTGAATGGTTCTAAAGCAATGTTAATTACAAACATCTCATGTGAAGATACGCAGTTAATTGTCACGGGTCATAACTCTATCAAAAAAAGAGCTCCTGAGAAAAGAAAATGTAGAAGGTACACCTCTGTTTATGAGACAAAATTTAAACAAAACTGCATAAGAATATGTTAAATGGTTTTTTTACCTGAGCTGGTTACAATTAACACCCATGTGGAGATAGAAAGTTAACAACAAAGGGCATTAACTATATTAAAAATTATTTGACATGACAAAACCCATAAAAGGAACACCTAGCTCTAGGAGACACTGTAAACATAAAACTGCATTAAAATGTGTTCAATGGTTCCTGAGCTATGCTGGTTACATGGACCTGCTGTAAAAGAGGTTTAGAACTGAATAGAAAATGGGCAATAACTCTGTCAAAAATTGAACCTGAAAAGATGAAGCCTTAAAAAGTCATATCTGCATGTAATAGGGAATTCACAAAACCAATTGACATTCATTTATAAGAATTACAGAGCTTAGGTGGTTATGAGAAGTGTGAACAAAATGGACAGACATACTAACATACAAGGTGGTTACAATAGGACTGCTGTATCTAATTGCAAGGCCCAATTGTATGTATATCCCTGAGATAAATTTATCATTTTACTTCCATATTCCACCTTGTAAAATATTATTTCAGTGGAAATCCCCCTCTGCCTCTCTCTGCTATACAAGTGTCACTAATTTCAATGATAGCCGAGACATAATCATGTATTCAATTAAAACGAAGTTGAGCCTCTGGACCCTTTATAAAATTTTGTGAAAAACAAACACATTAAAGACTGTAATGAATGTATCTTATATCTTATTCATGTTTTACACATTGAACATTCTATATAACATGGAAGGAAAAATCGCATGCATGATGATGCAGTTATTTCATATCAGGTTACAAGGAGGCAGAAAAAAAAATGGTTGAAGTTGGTAAAATTCAATTACCCATTACCTTCAATCCTATGCAATGCTTATTTTAAACACATTTCTTGGTCCTAAAAATGTTAATGGAGATTTCATTAAAATTTGCATGTGAATAAAGCAAGCAGAATTACAGTCATACCTAGAGAGGTGGCTCCAAGTGGGTCCCTGGATGTGGAAAAGAGGACTGGCTCATGGCTGGCTGGTGTGGTAAGGTCTGTTGTTGCCCAGGCAACACTGTGGGAGGAACCACAAGCCACCTTAGTGATCTTGTTACCCTCCAAACCATGTACAAGGGCAGGCTTTCTATTCACTGTAGTGGTGCCATTACCCTGCTGACCATGGTCATTGTCTCCCCAGGCATAAACCTGTTTTATATACAATGATATGCATGTCTGACTAATGTCCATTTAATGAACATGTACGCATACATGTCTTGCGTGTACAAGGATATGCATGTCTGAATACTGTCCATTTAATCAACATGTATGCATACACCAGTTTGATTTGCATGTCTGAACACTGTTCATTTCATCAACATGTATGCACCCATGTGTTACATGTACAATATGCATGTCTAAATACTGTCCATTTAATCAACATATATTTACAATGATATGCATGTCTGAATATTGTCCATTTAATTCACATGCATGCATAAATATGTTAAATGCACAATGATATGCAGATCTGAATACTGTCTATTTAGCACCTGTATAAAATGTGTGCATACACCTGTTATGTGTAACAATGCATTCATGTCTGAATGTTGTCCATTATGAACCTGTATCAACATGTGTGCATACACCTGTTATGTGTACAAATTTAGCCAGTTTAATGGAATCCACGACCATACCCACATTATAAGGGCAGCATACTGAAGGGCTTTATTGTAAGGGACCAGTGCCCTGTGGATAACATTGCCAGTGTGCATAATTTCTAACCTACGTAAATTCATTTACCTGTCCTGTATCAGTAACTGCTAGACAGTGTAGAGCTCCTACAGCCACATGGACGATCTTCTTGCCCTTCAGTCCCTCAACCATCTGGGGCTTCCTCACATGAGCATCGGTACCGTGGCCCAGACGGAAGTAGTCCCCTTTGCCCCTGGAAAACAAAAAAAAGCTCTGTTTTTTAACTAGATTACATGCATTAGATACAACTTTATTACTCTACCCCCTTCATCCTTCAGGGCTATGCAATAATGTACACCAAATATATTTTTGTAAATAATGTTTGATCTCCAATATTACATGTGCAAACATACATGTGACAAAAATTATCATCTATACTGTATATAACTTGCTGATAAAAGTGTTTAACAGCTGATCACAGACACAAAGCCCACTTTTTCAAGAACACAGTAATTTAATATTTTTTGCTTTCTGTTTTTGTTGATCTGTATGTCTACTGTAACTAACACAAAACAACAAAACTAACTGACTGCACTCACCAAGTCCAGACCTGGCCAGCTTTAGTAAGAGCAAGGGAGAACTGTGCTCCACATTCAATCTGGCAGACACCCATTCCACGAAGACGTTCAATTTCCTTTGGGGTATTACACCCCTCACTTCCTCCCCTCCCCAGCTTTCCAAAGTCACCATCACCCCATGAATAGACAAGACCGTCATCCGTAAGGACAAGTGTCTGGGCATCTCGGCTACCACATGCAACCTGGATGACTCTCTTGCCTGTAAGGTCTTTCACCTAAAAAGATACAATTAAACAAGTTCAAATGTTAATGTAGCTTCAAGATCAATGTCCTATTAAGTTTGCTAATTTCTTCAAGGCTATCCTCCAAACACATATAGAGGGGAACCCCACTATAATGCCGTAGCTGGGGTCCATAACTGCAAACTGCATTATGTACCGAATTATGGTATAGGGAGAATAACCAACATTGATATAACAATTGGGATTAAGACAGCCCCATGCTTGATGAAAATTAATGATTGTTATGTAAGAACATTAATTATAATCTGTAAGCTATAGGTTTCTGAAACTTAGCTGGTTTATTTTTATATCTTAGTCATCTTAGCTTGTTTAGTAGCCTCAGATAAATGTGGGACATGTAAAACAAAAGATTTGGAGCCATGATACAACTGAATTATATGCAAAATTAGGTTATAATGAAGTGCATTATAGCTGAGTATTCCAGTATTTTTTTTGTTCATGATATGAATGTGACCTTCATACTAACATTGAAAGAACCATTCTGACATGAATTGTAAGTTTTGTAGTAACAGTTCATTCATCAAAGTGAACTTAAAGTGCCACTGACATTTTTCAATCAGTCAAGTGTTAAAGCTGTATCAGTGTGCATGTGTTAGCTTCACTGAAGACTGAAATCTTTAAAGTTTCTTTTAAATACTTTCTTGTCTTGACCATAAACAGCAGCTATTTCCACAGTGAAAAATTTGAAACAAAGTTGAGACATTTAATTATTATAAAATTTATTAATCTTTGAAAGAACTAATAATAATAATAATAATAATGTTATGTATATTTAATCTGTATTATTTGTTGACTTTTCTTAATGATTTTATGTTATGTACACCTGTATTTTGTACCTGACCTTGTCCAAAATCAAGGTAATGGTTTACCCGACTGGAGAAATTTATTTCGTAAAACAATACATAGCTAACATTTATTGAAGATGATAGATTAAACATTCATACCATTATTAATCGTAAATATGTTTACTTCAATTCGAGTTAAAAATACAGTTTAGATTCAGACCACCAAATTGGAAATTTCCTATAAGTTGTCAGAGTATTTTCAGAAAATGGTTACTGTGACCTAGGTCAAGTAGAGAGCGTATTGTTTACCTTAGAATTACTCATTCTTGACTTAACATCTGAAGCTGAATCAGTCTTATTGCTTTATTCAGTTTTTCATTTGGGTGGATTTTTTTAATTCAAATTATTATTCGCTGAAATTACGAAGTGCTCAAGAATATTCTTGGACTAAGACATTAATATGGAATTATAGTGAATTCAGACAAGGACATTTTAGACTATATTGTAATACATCAAAAGACTGTTAAAATCACCATAATCCAGGCCACTGGCACATCAGCACATTTGAGAGTACAGAAACAGAAATGTATTAAATATCGGAATTTATTTGGAACATGACTGGAATTCAATTGGAACTTCATACATTTTGACTTGTGATAAAACTTTCAGAAGTATTTGAGATTCAATATACAACACTAAGTTCTTTTTAAATTTTCACTTTGTATGTAAGGGAAATAAATTATTTGTTGAATTTTATCAAACTTGTTGGCTTTTGCTCTTTTCTTTTACTCAGTTTAAAGCCATAGTCATAATAATAATAATGATAATAATAATAATACTTTGAGGGTAACTCAATTAGTCCATCGCTAATCTCTTAGCACCTGAACAGTGCAAACTGCATTTAAATTGCTCATTATGTGGATGGGAATCTACGATTTCCCTTCTTGGCTCAATTTAAAGGATGCCTTTGTTGAATAGCATGATTACTGCAACAATTCAGTCAAGTCAGCAGTGTGTACCCTTTTACTGGGTTTATAAACAAAATGGGTTTTTATGAATATCAATTTGTATGTCTGTTTTGCCATTTTAATCCCTTAAACCAAGTTGCTATGGGGCATCAAAGATAATACATGCAGCATACTTCTGTATTTTATGTATTTTATGTATTTCTCCTTTACAATAATTTCACCAAACAGTTCTATTATAATTAATAATATGCAACATGTATGCATTATAGAAAAGCATTTTTCTGTCCCTGTGTCTTCTGTTCAGTAATGTCATGTTTATTGTGATTTACAGACAAGGTCTAAATGCTTTTCCCAGATTTCAAATTAATGTCAACATACACACCAAGATGTTCCTCATCAGTAATATTCTCAACAGGTCTATCACTAATTTTCAGGCTTAATTCTTTTCTAGCCATCTGTGACAGTATTTCATACAAGCTAATAAACATACATTGTACTTTTGTTTCATTTATTATCATTTTGACTATTTTGCACATTTTCCAATTCAGACCTTAAACTTTTTTCTTAAGTGCCAATATTAAAGCTAAACAATGAAAGTGCTGTATTAGCAAAAAATTTGTGTTGCATATCAGTGCAATATTAAAGATGAGAAAACGTTCCAATATTGAGCCTTGAGAAACACCAGAATAATAGTCATGTAATCAGAGTACACATTACAATTCTGATGATCTATCCATTATAACTAAAACAGGCTAAATGTAGGTGATTCATATTTACAACATTATAGTTTGGTTAAAAGAATGTAGTGAATAATGACATTGAATGCCTTCTCAAAGTCTAAAAATATTACTCATGCTAGAGTTCCCTTATCAATTTCACATAGCCAGCTAAGGCACAGACATCGGCTTTGTGAAAGTCTAACTGTTGTTGTGGAAAACTGAATATAAAGATATACATGAACACCTCTGGCCAAATGATTTTCAAACTTATTTGATAGGTTTGGTAGTCTAGATATTGGCCTGTGAATTCTAGGATCTAATTTACTACCATTCTGGTAGATTGGAGTAACCTATGCACAAACAGTTTATCAGGGAAGACACTTGTTTTCACACTTAAATTAATCAAAAGAGTCAACCTAGCAATTACAGAAGCAAAGCTTTAGAAGTTTTTGGACTGTAGATTTCATAACAATCCAAGCTGACAATGAAAAGGAATTATCATACTCACTAAAGGAGCAAGCAAAAACATTTCTGGCATTTTGTTTTTACAAACTTCTGTATAGTTTCTATATCAGTTTTTCATCATCACCAGTCATATATTTGCCTGCCAGATTAGTGAAAAAATTTAAAAGCTTCAGCAGTGTCTTGTGAAGAGCAGTACACAAAGGGACCCACTCACTAAATTTTCCCCGAAGGGCTTTACTCATTGAAAACTGTGTTGAGAAACCAATAAGAGAAAATGGGCTTTCTAGGGCCATAACTTAAAACATAGAATTCTTGAAACCCAACTCCTTCAAGGTCTCATCAATATGAGCAATAGCTAGGTAAAGATGAGAAATTTATTAACAACGGCCATAACTCTTCTGCCCTAAATGAAGCTAATGAGTCAAATTCTATATAAGGCACATCCAGGTCTATGAAACAATGTTCACATCAAACTGTATTAAAATCTGTTGAATGGTTCTTTAATAATGCTGATTACAATCAACGCCTGATATAAAGATACAAAGTTAATTAACAAGGGCTATAACTCTGTCAAATTGGAGTAGATGAGACAAATCCCACATACGGTGCATCTAGGTCTAAGAGACAATGTTCTTATTGAATTCAATCAAAATATGTTGCATGGTTCCTGATCTATCAGGACTTAAAGCACCATTCTGAGTTTACATGTTAAGACAAAAATTAGCTCAGGGATGGGTATAACTCTATTCTACATGAAGCAGATTAGACAAAAATCAGTAAAAGGCACATGTGTTGTGATGTGATTTGGATTTTTAACGTAGCTTTAACAATTTTTCAGTCATATCGCTACGATGTCTGCAGTGTGGCAGTTTATAGTGATGTCTAGCACTGGGGCATCGTGCTGCAGACGTGTAGCATCATGTCCCACCCAGTCACATTATCCTGACACCAGGCCGACCAGTCCTAACACTAACCTCTTAATGCTGAGCGCCAAGCGAGGCAGCTGTTAGTACCATTTTTATAAGTCTTTGGTATGATTCGGCCGGGGAGCAAACCCACAATCTCCCGCATCCGAGGAGGACGCTCTAACCACTAGGCCACTGGAGCGGTTTAAAAGGCACATGCAAGTCTATGAGATACTATTCATACCAAATCAAATAAAAATATGGTAAGTGGTTCTACAGCATGCCATTTACAAGTGACATCACATGTAAAGATATAAAAGGTAACTGTCAAGGGTCATAACTCTATCAATAATGGTGATGATCCAACAAAACCTTTAAAATGCATATCTATGTCTATGAGACAATGTTCATACCAAAATGACTAAGAATATGTCCTGAACTGTGCTGGTTACAAGCAATGTCCTATGTGAAGATATGAATTTAACTCTAAAGGGCCATAACTCTATCAAAAATGGAGTGGTTGAGACAAAATCACCCCAAAGCACATGTCATAGGTCTAATCAGTCAATGTACACATCAAACCACATCAAAGTATGTTGAATGCCTCATGAGCTATGCTGGTTATATGGATTTGCTGCAGTGATTTAAATGTGATGGAAAATGGGCAATAATTCCATCAAATTGGACCTTAAAGGATAAAATGCTTCAAAGACATGTCTATGTACAACGGGCAATTCACCTACCAAATAGCATCCACAACCTGACTCAATGACAAAAAGATTGACTCACAATACTACACTTACATCTTGATGCAGGGCCCTAATTAACATTGTGCAATCTGCTCTATTTTAATTAGATTTCACAAAACACATATAAATTGAGAAGAAATCCAAACCAACCTGTTTTGGTTTCAGTTGTGTAGCATTATCTCCATGCCCGAGTCTTCCATATTCTCCAAGTCCCCAGGTGTACAGGTCTCCATTAGAAGTAATAGCTGCACTGTGAGAACTGCCACATGCAATGTCACGCACTCTCTTGGACTTCAGTGTTTCAATGAGTCTTGGTTTGTCAAGGGTCCTAAAATATATGACTCCATTTTATTTTTTAAATTTTGACTTGTAATCCTTTTTTTGGAGGGACTGATTTGATTGGATTTCATCTCTGACTTATTTTACATTGACTATTCAACTATTCAACATGGTCTAATGACTTCTCTGATTCAGTCACTTCATGTAGTGGCTGAAATAAAAGCCATGATTAATGTACTGTATATAGCCACTTATAAGTCGGGTCCAACTGCAAACTGCTTAGATCCAGATCTGCCATCACATAATGCATGGCTCTGTGCCGTTTGTTAGGAGTAATCGGTAGAACAAACAACACAGACCTGATCTGCAGGTGCATTATGCTACAACAGATCAGGATATTTGTTGTTTGCAGTTTGACTTGACTTGAGTATATATGGTAATAACGTCAACCCTAAGCCCATTTGCATTAAATTATAGTCTTGAATTCAAGGGTTTGAGGATGTTAATGGTGGTTTTACTCTTGCTTATGAAGCTGTATTGGCTTAAGCCAATACATATATTGGTATCTAAGAGGTTTTCATCATAACTGTACCAAATACAAAGATCCAATGACGCTATAAAGATTCATAAATGTTGCTATTAAAATGCCACGCATGTGCTAATTACTTTAATCTTTTAGTAAAATACCTAACTAAAAATTAACAATAAATTTTATATGCCAAAAAATACTGTTTGGAATAAATGTAAACTCTCCTTGGTGACCATACAAGGGAAAACTTACATCTTACTGCAGTGTCCTAGTTTCCCATCATCTCCTTCACCCCAGGAAAACACCTTCCCATCCACAGTCAGAGCCAGGGTATGTCGCCCACCTAATGAAATATATAAATGTGTGTAATCCACATTCATTCAAATTTGTTAGATATAGTTGATCTTATAGGCATTATTATTTCAAATGAAGACTGTGAAACAAGCTCAATCATCTCTTTCTTATGTCAGAAAGCCTTGATGAGTGAAGACTGAAAATATTACCTAAGTTTCAAAGATTTCATTCAAAACTACAATTATGTCCATGCTAGATTCCCATGCTTTTAATTACATGTTGCCCCCCCTTTCAAACAGTAACCCATTACATATATTGCAAGTCCTCCTCCTGAAAATGCATATACAATGTTCTGTCAATTATTTTCAGAAATATGACTGTAATTGTTTTTTCTTAATTTATTTTATTATTGTCCCCCCCCTCCCTGACTCCAGATGACCCCTAGGGGAGTGGCCCAAAAATATTGCCCCTCTTGCAAATGGTCACCACATTAGAAACTGATGCCCCATGTTTGGTGAATTTTCACAAAACAGTTTATGAGATGTGGTTACAGATGGAGAGATGGATGAATTATGAAATAATATTGATAACAGCCCCGACTCCAATCAGCTGTTGTAATCTGCAAGGTCACAGTCATGGTCAGAACTCAGTTTCAAGTGATGACTGAGACTTGTTCGGCTTTAATCAAATCATTTTGTCAATTATATCCATACAAACAGATTACTGTATGACTAATGATGGACAACAAGCCATACCATATGGTATGGAATAATCTGTACAGCTTGAGTGGTCCTTACGCCATTATGCTCTCTATGAAATTTGTACCAAACATGGTTAAAACTGGTCTGACAGTTCTTAAAAGAAGTCAAAAATAGTAACAATTGACTGAAGACAGACTTGTTGTTGTATCTTTGATAATGACAGTCATATTTAATACCAGATCAACATCAATTGCTCAAACCTGAATGATATTCATGCCAGTATGCTTTCTGATGAAAGCCATACCACGGAGCTCACTTGGCCTTACAACTAGGTGAAGTAAAAGCCCTAACCAAAACCTTAAACAAGGTTGATGCCACCACCAGCTTTGGAATGAGTGGCCCAATGTCTCACGATTCACATGCAAAGTTTGAAATGGATAAAGCAATATCATATCAATGAAATCATAAACAGCTTATCAATTACACATGCGGATGCAAAACAGCTCTTAATAAACAGTATAATAAAGCAGCATATTAAAAAGGAACAGTAACTTTTGCGCATGAACACTAAACATGTCCTGAGGTCCAAGACCTGTAAATGAAATTTTAAAAATCTATTTATCACTATGAGCCGTGTAACTGGCACCAATAAAACATATGCTCTCCTACATTATAATGCACCTCATTATAATGCAATTTGGATAAAATGTAGTACCTCCATGGACCCTATGGCCAAAATCATACCTATGTATACAATGGGGTTCAAGAAAACAATGTGAAGCTAGTGTTACATCTGCATTCATTTTCAAAATACCACTATTTTTAAAAAATTTGACCATTTCCCACCAGACCAGGTTTTGGCATACACTTCTCAATATATTGTAATTTTTGGTAAATACCACAGTTCACACTTCAAAGTGGTTCAGTAGATAATGCAGCTGGCATTTGTGGACCAAGACTACTGCATTATAACAAGGGAGAAATGCAGCAAGTATCCAGTACCTATCAGATATAATATACATGTACTGAATGTTATTTAAAAAAAATAAACCATGTACCATGAATTGTACAGCATAAACCCCGCCTGATCTCTGATAGTACTTTATGACGGCATATGTAGAGCATTGTTGACTCCAGAGATTATTGACTAATTGGTTATGGTATGGAGTTTTAAACTGAACTAAATGTGCAGAAACCTTTCTTTTCTAATCAGACTTACCCTGATCATCACCTACAGACCGACAAATATACAGTTTTCTTTCTTTTCTTATTAGACTTACCCTGATCATTAGTTACAGACCCACAAATATATAGTTTTCTTTTTTTCTTATCAGACTTACCTTGATCATTAGTTACAGACCCACAAATATATAGTTTTCTTTTTTACTTTAAGTGAAAGTCATCCAGGATGTTCAAGAAACTATCTACAGAACAGAAGTTCCTGTGCAAACCATTTTTCTTGGAGTCACAATGACTTTGACCTCTGACCTTTTTAGTTCAAACTCAATAGGCTCCTTCCTTACCTCAAGTGAAAGACATTCATAAAGTTTTGTAAAGACTGATGTTACTGAACACAGACATAAAAGGCATGAGCATATAAAAATATTGCACTTATCTACCTGAGTGTACTGCAACCTTCTTGATGACATACTGGCTGAGGGAGGTCAGCTGTCGAGGAAGAGAGACAGTACCAGTGGAAATACCAAGACCAAGTCGTCCATTTGTGGCTTCTCCACATGCATAAATTCTGCCTTCCTGGGTCACTGAATGAGGAAAAAAACGTCAACATTAGCCTTGACACCAATAATAAAAGAATGCAGTCTACATAGTTAAAGCAATACTCTGCCATTTTTAAACTTTTATGAAAACTTTTATTACAGAATTTAGCTTTTCTGTTACATAGCCATTTCAGCTGATTTATATATTTTTCATACAATGCCTCTTTTATTTGCCCAAAAATGCTTCTTCTAAAATTTAAGACACCTTTTTAAAAGAAAAGTAAAAATTATAAAGATAACACATCTGATAGGGAATCTCTGAACCATTTTAATCACTCTCTCTGTTTAATAATGCACATATACTGCAACAATCCCATATAATTATAAAGTTTACTAAATGTACTTGGGAAAAGTAGCCTATTTCAGCGAACCAGTTTACAGCAATGAAAAATATGACCAAATTTGCTCAACAATACTTAGATACCTTATTTCTGGGTGTTCAAATTTTCTTAAAAATGGCATCAATGAAAATTTATTGAACAGCCTTAAAGTGGAATCAGGAAATAAGGTGTGGTTATCAATTACAAGACTGAATGTAGCATGCAGTATATACTTACTTATAAGTCAAGTCAAAACATAAAAACATCAAAGATCCTGATCTGCTAAGGCATAATGTAAATGAAGATCAGGGTCTATGTTGTTTATTCTACTGATTGCACCTAAAAAACTGCACAGATCCGGATCTGCCAGTGCATTATGCTACAGCAGATCTGGGTCTTTGCAGTTTGTAGTTGGACTTGACTTATAAGTGAGTATAATATGTATATGAAACAGACTTGAGTGCAATATAAATTCATGCAAATATCACAAATGCATACTCACCAAAAAAGAGACTCTTAGATCCTCCTGCAATATGTGTGCACTTCAGTGATGAGGCAAACTCATTTAGCATTGGCAGCTTGATCTGCAGGTCAGAGAGATACAATTCATGAAAGCACAGTATAACTTAGAATGATACATGATGAAAATTGGAAAACTTTAGCTCTTGGTGATGGGTGTATCGCAAAGGGCCCAGCACACTACAACTTGATCCATGCATCCTTAAACTTAAGAACCTGTGCTGGGAAACCAAACCCATGACTACTCTAAATGATGATGTGGAATGTTTGAAATGTAACTCTCTCAAAGTTTCACCAATACAAACAGCAATCCATGTAACATAAAAACAGATAAAGTTGATTGTAAGCCTGAGTGTAATAAATGATTACATTGCTCACCTCAATGAAGCTATTAGTATTCTCCAGCAGCATTTGTAATTATTATCATGCAGAATTAAAAAATTTAAGGCTCAAGTGAGCCTGATGTTAAAATGCTGTCCCCTTTTCAAACTAATGAATTACTTTGCAAATTTTTATCTCTATATATTTTGGCGCTGTACAGCCAGTATTGTGCTGATGTGCAATTAAACCACATACATACATACATACATACATACATACATACTGTTACGTTTCTGCTCGTTTAAAGTAACATAAAGGAAAAAGTGACAACAACAAGCTTTGTAAATTTTAACAAAAATAATTTATTTCCCTAGAAAACACGGTGAAAAGGTAAAAATATGAAACAAGACTTACGATTTACGAAGAAGATCCAAAAATTTGTTCTAAAATTGTGAAAACACATAAGTCCTGTGAATAAACAGTTCTAAATTGAAGTCTGAATCTCAATTCTGTTCCAAGATGGCGGATGATGACGTCAGACGAAGGTTAAACACAAATGTCCAGAATTTTCACTGTGAATCACAATTTGTATTGTTCAGTTCCAATTTAGAATTAATTTCAGCAAATGTCTTTGTCCAAAGCCAGCTGTGTAGTTCTCCAGGGAAAATAATTATTATTTAAAAGGTAGATGAGATACAGCTATCATCAATAACAAAACACATGTTATTCTTCATACGTACGAACGAACAACTCTTTCCAGCACAAAAGAATACCTTCTTCTTAAGGTATTTAGAAACTCTACAAGATGTTACGATGTGACTCTCTAAGATGTTAAAATATGACTCTCGACTATGACTGACTATTTCGCAGGTAACCGAGTATTTAAAGCAAACTAATACGTCACCCCATGTACAAGCATGAAGAAATCACGAAGATTTCGAAATCTAGCCACATCGCAGTATAGAATGTCAACAAGTATTATTAGTAATGACCGTGGTCACAGCCAATCATTTACATAGCTATTTCCGACTGTTTGCTGAATATGACAAAACCGTCATGCAAAAATCGTGCTTACACGAGTCACATTTACGTTTTAAATAAACACAATTTTTCTAACAAAACATCAGACCCTGCGAACATAATCATCATCATAATAATAATTATATTTAATGATATAAAAATGAAATAAAAATGAAATAGAAAGAATTAGAAGAAATTCAAATTTTAACACATGTAATTTAACTACAGGGTCGTAACAATACATACATACATACATGCATGCATACATACATACATACATACAAACATACATGAATAACAGTACAGAAGACATACAATAATAAAAAAGGAATATTCTAAATGAAGATGGTTCCTTTCTAGAGATACTGTTATGAGTTGACCGGGACAAGAGATTAATTTTTTTAAAATCATTGTTCTTAAAATCTGCTTCAGAAACTATTATTTCTGTTCACATGTACAATACAATTAACCTGTTAAGGATAGCTATAACAAAATCCAATGTATGGTCATTATTATGGAATGTTTAGCAATGAAAAAACATTTATTGCTACTTCAACTGCACTGATTAGAAAAGGCCCTCTGTGTAGGCTTGAATGCATACAGCATGAAAAAATCTGCCATACGCTAAACATAAACACTGAAACTATGTCAGTAAAGCATAAAATGTAGGTCACAATTACCATATTTTGCTGTAAATGTGTAGTAGAACTACCTGACTTCTTTTCTTGTAAGGGTATGGTACTAACTGAGATACATATCATCATCAGTTTCATTATTCAAGCATTAATAGTGCCTGAGACATGAACATCAAATACAGATTTTAACATAAGGCAGTGAAGCATCAAAAATTGGTTATAATTACCTACTTCTGCAACAGGGAAACAGAGATGTATACAGTCATCTAGCTTAATGGTTCTGTTATCATCAGTTAAAGCACAAAAGTGATGCATGAAATATTGATCACTGTGACCTACTTTTGTACTGAGGGTGCAGTACTCATCAAGATGCATCCCCAATCCATGTTTCATAGTCCCTGGCACAACAAAGGGATCTCCTAAACTCATAAAAGTCTGTGGGCCCTTGTGGCTCACTTTCCTACATAACCATTTTAAACTGAAGGGGCCACTAAGAACATTTTATCAGATGAGTATCTTTTAATATAGAGAGAGATGCGGGAGTTCAGTTTGGTAGAGTGCTGAACTCATAATACAAAGAGCCACAGTTTGACACCCCCCCAGGCCAACCTGGGTCAGCCGCCTTGGTGTCTCCTTATAAAAGGTACAAAGCTCTCATTTCCTCTACATGACATAAGCAATAGTGTTAATATCACTGTTAAAACTACATCTCTTAATATTGCCCTAGGAGCAAAGCAAATGATATTTCATAGAGGGGCCCCCTTCTTGGTTTTTTCCTCAAGAATCTGAATATTCCATTCTGTTCTTCTGTACTGTTAAAACTTTCTAAGATGTGTATTGTCCCTTTCATCCTGACTTTGGTATGACCCGGCCAGGGATCGAACCCACGACCTCCTGCATCCGAGGCGGACACTCTAACCACTAGGCCACCAGAGCAGTCAGTTAAGGAGAGACAAAACCCATAAAAAGTACATCTAGGTACAAGAGACAATGCAAACACCAAACTGCATCAGAATTCATGAAAAACTGAAAACTAAAGGGGACGTATTACATCTATATTTTGAATGTGATAACCATCCAGGACACAACAATGATCTACATATAAAAATCACAGCACTTAGCATTTTGAAATCCTCAGCCAAATAAAAGAAGGTCAAAATCTTCATAAGTCATGAAGGTCTTTACAAGCAAGTTTCATGTTTCAGTGTATAAAATTTAAAAATGTTTCACAGTGATTGTGGGATTCTGAGAGTCCAGACCTTACATTTATGTTTCCTTCTAAAATACACCATAAATATACAACCATATATTGACTCCCTCCTTGACAAGTAATTCTTTTGTTACATATTTTTCTAAATTTTAATCCTACCTTTGACCCTTTGGGTCCTCCCAGTTGGTCCTTGTCATTGAGACCCCAGACAAAGACATGTGTCTGTATTTCTTTGGTGCCTGAAACTTTTTGCTTCCTTTTTCCAACCTGGGTTGCATTTTTCTCTTCCTCTTCTTCCTCTTGTTCTGCAGCGAGATAGGAGTATAGTGCTGCAGAGTTGTCATCCACCCTGTAGCGTCCTATGATTGACAAGCCATGTATTTTACAGTCGATACCACTCTGTCTACACTGTTTCACAGCAATCTCCACAAAACGGAAGTGCTGAAGCAGGAAAGTGGAAAAATGTTAGAGATGCATTTCATTATGTATTACCCATGGTTCTGGTGCAAACTGACAAATCACTGATTGGTTTTAATTCAAACATGGGTGAAATGTTAACCTTCTCAAGACATTAACACCTACATTTTAAACTGGTGTAAATAAATTTACAATATCATCTGCATTTTCAATACTAGAATCAACATTAATTTTTGAACTTACTGTTTCATTGTGATGAATTTACTTCAAGACAGAGTTTGAACTGTCAGTTTAGAACAGGAAATTTCAACATGTTTATTACAATAAAGTCATAAAATCCAACAAACTTACTGTCCATTTAAATGGGCCTATTTTCATCTAAAAATGAATTAATCCTTTGCTTGTACAATTTGATGGTAAAGCTTTGCTAGGCTCTATTTGACAGTGGGAAACATTTTTCAAAACTTTTCAGAAGGGAAATTTTATCCTCTTTAGCCATTTAAAGTCTCATAATGATGGATACCTCTTGCATGTCCTGTAACAATGTGATAAGGGTCTCAGATGAGCTGATGTTGATAGTGCGGAATTCCTTGAGAGTTCGAGATGACTCTCCACAACTAACGACTACCACTGAGGGCATGTAACTAGAGTCTGCTGGCTCAACCCTCATGTACAGCCGATGGATCAAAATGTCAGGCTGAAGCTCCAAGCGAATCCAATGCTGTACATAATTGATGAAAATTTATAATAACATACCAGGATCAGGTTTTAAATTTAATAAGGAACCAGGATATATCGATATGTATTGCATATCAGATTATTTTTAGGACATGTTTAAAATTCTTGGAAAAACATAGTTGACTGAAAACTAGCTACATAAGATCAACATACTCCTTCAATATCAATATGGTCAAGATTTACTTGACCCCTGGGTGTGTGCTAGGTACAACTTACATCTCATCAATGACCCCTGCCCAGAGTGCCTGCTGAGCTTAACAACGGAGCACAAAGAAACCATGCGGTTACACAGTAACGGCAACATTATGACAGTCTTTATAAAGAAATGCTATATGATGCAGTCCTGTTTAGAATATCAATTTATAGCAACGACCTAAGGATTTGATCTCATAACAATAACCTAAATGCATATATTAAATAAACACAATTCCAGACTTGGAATCATGAAGAAAACTATTTAAATGATCACCTATTAACAGTCAATAGTGGCCAGTGTAGGTAAAGTATTGATGTTATTGCTTATAAATCTGTTGGAAAAAATGCACAATTTAATCTTGGAGCAAAGAAAGAATGGAAAAAAAGCAAACAAATATTTAAACCTTTATCTATAATTTATTTTCTGACCTTTCCTTGAGATCCTGCACTCTGCCAGTATCCACTGTTTCCATCTATCAGTCGATGAGCCTGATTCTCTCGGGATGACACAATCAGGTTCTTCACACACATGTGCCAGTCCTCAATCGGGGAGCCACTGGTTGGATAAACTTTTGATTTTTTCTGCTTTCCTGGTTTTCCTGCTGGGACTGGTTCACTACCTGTAAAATTATCCAGGATACTGAAATACTAGATTTTTTACTATATTTATTTACCAAATACATGTACATTACATGCATTTATTAGTACTTATAGCAAAGAAAATTAAAAAAAAAAAAATCACCCTGAATTATATAAAATTCTAAATATGTAGACCACTCTCATGACCACTGAGAATCTGCTTCAGATGTGCGCGGTCATGGGTTCAAACCCTGGCTGAGTCATACCAAAGACTTATAAAAATGGTATAAGCAGCTGCCTCCCTTGGCGCTCAGCATTAAGAGGTTAGTGTTAGGACTGGTCTGCCTGGTCTCAGAATAATGTGACTGGGTGGGACATGATGCTACATGTCTGCAGCATGATGCCTCCTTGCTGGACATCACTATAAAATGCCATACTGCAGACATCATAGTGATGTGACTAAAACTGTTAAAGCTACATTAAAGATCTAAATTATACACACATGAATATGTTCTCGGAACATGGCTGCCCCACCACTGAGCCTGAAAACTGACCTAGCTGCAAAAAATTAATCAAGATGGGATGAATATACAGACGGACAAGGGTTAACATGCAATACCTCTATTGCAGTCATGAAGAAAAATGCCAAGAATCTAATACTGAAGATGATGTACTTCAGTCACAAGTCACTGGTAATTTTCTAAAAAAAAAATCCACAAAAACTTCTGATTGTTAATTTGTAACATATTTTACAAATTATAAAATGAATGAATGATAAAATTAAAGATGATTATTAAAAGGTTTTCAAAGAAACTGTGTTATCTATTAGGAAATTATCTACCTTGTTATACCAATTTAGAATCAAGAGTGATATCTCTTTCTGATGGGCTATGACAGAGAAGTTCAGTGAACATTTACCTGGCTCAGCTATCCTGCTGAACGGGTGCCTGTGTTTCTTGGTCTTGAAGCAGGCTTCACAGAAGTCAAAATCCTCACATTCACTGCACTTATATCTTGCACCAATAATTGGCATGGCCTGACACTCATCACAGCTGGGAATAATTTTACAAAATGTTTACTTTGTTATAAAACAAAGCAACTACATGATACTGAAACAGTACTGGAATTTACATTTAAATCTAACTGATCTGAATACCATGTTATTTATATATGAAGAGAAAGCAGGTATGATGCTCCAGTGGTCTCTCATCTTAATACCAATATTTTGGGTTTATTTGACTGGTTGTTCTTCTATAAGATGTCCTTATATCAAACTGTTTCAGTTTCATGAATGTCTCTCTTGGGACAAAGGTTTTCATTTGTCAAACAAGAGGTTCTGTGCATCAAGACTGCCACAATAAAGGACTGTTCTAATTTTTTGAAAAAATTCTCTAAATTGATATTTTAGTTAAAACTTGATCAATAATGGTGCCGATTTTTATTTTAATTTCAACTATGCCTCTCAAAACAATACTATTTACACAATCTTTATTTCCCCCTTTGGTGGTTCAGATTGATTCAATGAACAAACATAGCTGCATCATGTTATACAAGTACATTCTTCTTACTTCGTTTGGGAGTTTTGAGCTTAAACTCAAGTTTTGTACTCCAAAAGTTTTGATTAAATATGATCTGGATAGATCTCATGAAAGTAGATTATCAATTGGTATCTGCCAAAACAGAGATCAATAACAGTGGTATCTATGATACTAATGTGTCAGGTGTTGATTAGGCATTTCTGTGACGGTAAAGAATGATCTTTCCACAAAGTTTAATGAAAATGTGATACACAAGATCAACACAATCCTTCAATGACAATTTAGTAAAGATTTATAGTACCTGACTCCTGGGTGCGTGCTTGGTACAACTTCCATCTCATCAATGACTCCTGTCCAGTGGGCCTGCTGTGGGAAGTCCACTGTAATATCACGTCCATTTGGGTTCACTGCTACAATGAAATCAATAAACATACCCTACTTTAAATAATGTTTTATGTACTCAAGAACATACAAAAATATTCTAAACTTTTTATATCTTTTTAAGGGCAAATGAAACAAAAACCTTGAATAGCAAACCACTAGCAAAAGCGTTCCATATAAATCTATGACTTGCCTGCAAAGAACACAAAGCTATATGGAAATATGGCTTTCAAAATCTGTAATATTGTCTTAACAATGAAGATGTTTTTGTTGCTGCCATAAAGCGATTACCTATGTCTCACAATGGAACTTGAAATGGGTAAATGTACCAAAGTTGTATTATCATTTGTGCTTCATTTGCATCTAAGATACATTTGGAATTTAAAATTTCATTGGCAAGCCATTCAAATGTGCATTTCAGCATCTAATCATATTTTGATTTATTGTTTCAGAACTTCACTCTGATTTTTTTCATTTGTCACACCTGTTCATCATTTTCCTTTCATTTTGCACTCAATATTTAAAACCTGTCTATAAAGTCTGCAGATGGTTCAATGTAACAAGACATACCACAGCTTTCTGCATATACAGGCATACACTAACTCTGAACTTATCAGAGTACAAAATTTAGACATATAGATATAGTCTAGAAAGGTTTCAGCTAACACAGCAACTGATGCAGAAGAATGATCACTTTGACACAACACTTTAATGTTCTTGATGATGTCAATGCTGTCACTTCCAGAAAGTGAAACCTGTCTTGTGTTTCTTATGTAAGACTAAAAAAATTTAATACTTTCATGTTGAGAGCAGATTGATTGGTCATACTTTTTTTATGACTCATGAGTTAGTTATGGTATTCTCTTCAAGCCATTTAATTATAAATGCACCATCAAGGAACTGTGATAAAATGAGACATGGTGTCTCCATATCTTCAATACTCAAGATCAATAATCTGGTAAATTAGCACAACAACTCACCTGTTACAGTGCCAATGCTGCGATGAGTGACAGAACCCCATTTGTAGGTTGGAGTGGACACACTTGGCTTGACTCGTACTTTGTCTCCACTTTTGATTGGCTGACCTGTAGTGACATCCAAAGGTGAACATTCCATGTTCCTTCTGTTGTACTATATTTACAATTGTATCAGCTGCACACAACTTTCTACAGCATATGTTATATATGCTCGCTGACAAGTCTAATCCCAATGCAAACTGCACAGACCCAGATCTGACACTACATTATGCACAGCCAAAATCTGGGTCTATGCAGTTTGTTAGAAGTAATCAGTTGAACAAACAACGCAGACCATTATATGCTGGCATATAATATGAGAGCAGGACAGGGTCTATGCTGTTTGCAGTTGGACTCAAATTGTAAATGAGTACATATGGTGCTCATATCTGCAGGTGTGTAGTGTGCTTGTACATCAGATTTAAAGTGAAATACAGCATAAACCGTTATCTGTCAGCACAGTACATAATGACAGGTATGGCTATATGTGGTTTGCAGTCAAGTGTAATATTCATGAACAAAGATGATAAATGTACCAATGCTACCAAATTTTAAACACATGGATAAACATTTTAGTTTGACAGCAAATTTAAATCATGACCATTTTTCATTAGAATAATTACCAAGTTTTAGGACTTCCAGGTACACAATTTTAGGATTGCATCCTGAATTGTTTCAGATGTGATTGTGGATGATGCATTGCTGACTTTATTCTTAAAAGAAAGTATGCAAAAACTTGTCAAATTTATTCTTACAAGTTTATAAGCCTGAAATCCTATGGGCAATGACAATGACAAAATCTAAATGACTAAATATGTGATTTTTTAAAACGATATTTTATTAATAACCAGCTAAGGTGTATAAATAATGATAAGTAAAGATTACCCTATTTGATCTGACAGACATCCTAATAAATTAGCAAGATCATTTTAGAAGTAAATTTATATTCTTATTAGCATCCCTCTCCCATCAGATGTGCTCACAAGTAATCACAAGATTAAAAAGATCTACTGCTACACTGAATTTATCATAGTTTATCAGATTTGTTCTAATTTTAAAATTTATCTCAGGGTGCAATGTCTGATAAAAGTTTTGAGATAAAGAATATGGTCAGTGCTACCTACATATTGTTTTAAATGTGAATAAAAAACTGACCATGACCTGCATGTTGAACCTACTCCAAGCTTCAAAGAGGGCATTTATTTATCTAGGAATAACATATAGTAAATAAGACTCCATTAACAGGGCCACCACAGATGCCTATACTTCTTTGCAAAGTCAATGATGCATGAAATATAGGTCAATATGACCTACTTTTGGTACTAGTGTGTTGAACACACCCATGTGAATGTTTGCACTAACTGCATAACACTGTGACCAATAGTGGACCTGAAACTAAGACCTCAAAGAAGCATAACATGTGAGTTATAGTAACTTATACTGGTGGAAAGTTGTTGTACCAATAATTACACATTGACAAATCAATTTCCATTACTCTGTGGTCAAGGGTATCCAAGAAATTGGCCACAATGATCGCTGACATGTTAAATTTAGATCAAACTGATCTGTTTCTGGCATTTGGTATTTTACCCAACAATATGTATCCACAAATTAGGCTGCATTTCTCCCTAACTAACAGCACAAAAGAAACTTAAGTAAATGTAAGCTTAACCAAAGTCAGGGATGCAAAAAAAAATATGCAAGGCATACAAATTGGTGTTCAGCACATCATAAAGTATGCACATACTAAGAAACTCAACTCAGTTAACTGTACAGTGTACTTGAGAAATCTATAACAACATAAAGTTAAATGCAAACTAAAAGACATATTCCAAATCAAGCTGAAAAGCATTGGAAAAAATGGTATTGAAACTAAAAGACAAGTATAAGAACTTTATCATCAAGATTCATCACAACCTCAATGAAAAATGACCCATAAACCAGGATGATACAAAGATAAAGAAAAGATCAAACTGAAGCTATATTCCAAATCTGAAAAGGATGGGATAAAATGGTACACAAAACAAATGGAAAGTAAAAAAAAAATTAACATTGAAGTTAACGCAGTGTGTAGATGGACATATGGACATACGTACTGAAAGACATATGGACACATGGACTGACTTGCACACACATGTCAGAGTGATCGTTATGTTGAGCTTCCACCAAGGCGGGCTCTACAAAAATAAAATTCAGCTTTCAAATGTTGCAGAGTTCTGTTAGATATACCACATTCAACTAATAAGCACCCAAGATATAATTAATGTTATGTACAGAAAATGACAAGAGGCCCATAACTTTACAATATGAAAAATTTGCAAAAAATCTGAATGGATTTTTAGCTGTAGTCATGAGTAAACTGAAAGGATAGATCTAGTTTTAGTAGTATATAACTGATCTTCATTAAACAGCCACTCACTGTTTCCTGTTGTCTGCA
Source organism: Megalonaias nervosa (assembly GCA_016617855.1). Lineage (NCBI taxonomy): Eukaryota > Metazoa > Mollusca > Bivalvia > Unionida > Unionidae > Megalonaias > Megalonaias nervosa. Next base: position 165,239 of record JAECUM010000400.1, on the reverse strand, counting down.
AATGTTTAAGCCTCAAGCTATGCATACGAGAAAATATAATGGATCAAAACAAGATATTCACTATCCTATTTAAGATGTTCAGTTGGTTTAAAATTTTCAAGAAATGCTACACCAAATTTGGGAGAACATTAAGTGAGAACAAAAACTTGTGCATATCTGACAGTGAATTTTTTTATGAGACCAGCACAAACAACTTGAAAAGAACCATAAGTCTCAGAACAAGGGTGATCTGTCAATGGCTGGGTTGACACCCTCTAAATCTGACTGAAGTCTGTTACTTCAAATGAAGCTGACTACAGTTGCAATATACATGCACTAGAGGCATAGCTGCTTCCGTTACTGTATCAATTTGCATAAAAGTACTTCAAAAATAGACAGAGGAAAAAATAAACTATTTTCCACCAGAATGATGAATAAATTCTCTAAACAGAAAATCATGCCAACTACCTGCAAATTTTCCCCCAAAACAGAGTAGGGATGCTTTTAAGGGTGGGGTACTTATTAGAGCAAATACAGAACCAGTTTTGTTGAGGTACCTAAAATTAATTTTTTTTAATTAAGAACAAAGTTCTTTGTACCAATCAGACAAACAAGATAATCAAAATGTTCAAAAACTGATGGTGCATGAAAAATTGCTATACAGTAAATGATAAGGAAACATCTTTAAGATTATATACATGGGAAAAAGTTTCGGGATGTCTACTTTAGTTTACTGTATTGAAAATATATGACATGTTATCCAAGTGAGAAGCACAAAAGTCTCATGGTTCATAACTCATTGTTTCAAAAAGCAATAATGATACAAAAACAAAACCTAAAACGTCTTGAAATGTTGACAAGTGACCAAGATACCAAGGATAGGACTGCAACACAACACATCTTCTGGTGACAATATACTAGTATTCAAAGTTTCATTCATTTATATTAAAAAACTCTTAAGTTATAGCGCAGAATGGAAATTGTGAATGAAACCTAAAATACTTCAGTGAAATTGGCCCTGAAGATAGGACCCCTGAAGGTGGTATGCAACATATGCCTACTTGCAATCATATAGTCAAACCTTGCTTTAAGAGACCACTTATGGGATGATACAAAAATGGTCCCTTAAGAGAGGTCATCCTTAAACAGGGGACAGAAGCACCCATATCTATACATGCACTTTTATTGTTGACAAGTGAATGTATGTATATCAGAGATCTCAAAATGTCCATATTTGCGTACATGACAAACAAAAGAGATTAATAGACAATTTGTTATCAATACTTGTTTGAAAAATGGACTTGACTGGAAATGCCAGTCGATAATGTGTTATGTATTTTGAAGGTACTATGTATGCTTGCTGTTAATTAATAATAAATTCTGCAAATAGTAGAGTGGAATAATATATTACTGTAGGTGATATTCTATCTGAGTGGAAAGAATAATGCCATGGAAAACTTTAAATACTGAGATGTGACCCTAAAGATAGGACCCCCAAAATAGTACCTGATTATTCAAAAGCATACAAAGTTCAATACTTCAATTTCAGATACCTCTAAAGGTAAAGAGTGGAAAAAAAGCATTAAGGAAAACTTGAAATAATTAAACCTTGACCATGACCTCTATGATAGAACCCTCCCACCTGCTAATCACAATATATAATCAAAGTAAGTTTCATAACTTCATCTTAAATAGCTCTAAATATATAGATCCAAAAGCATAATGGAAAAACATTGGATATACAAAGTCATGACCTTGATATTGAAAGTAGGCCCCCAATGGGGTTTATAACACACTTTCTAGTGATGATGTACAAGTACACAAAGTTTCATCCCCTAATCTCAAAAGGTTTTAAAGTCATAGTGTGGATGGGATGGTAAGACAAAAAACTTAAAATAGTGAGCTGTGACCATAACCTTATTGATAAATTCTTGGCATGGTATATGAAATACCTTCTATTATTGATTTATAAGTATACCCTACATCCATTAATCTCAAACATTTCTAATTATAAAGCAAAGGTGAAACTGTGTTGGAGTGTGTGTGTGTGTGTGTGTTTTGGATTTTTAATATAGTTTTAACAATTTTTCAGTCATATCGACACAAACTCTGCAGTGTGACAGTTCATAGTGATGTCTAGCACTGGGGCATCACGCTACAGACATGCAGCATCATGTCCTGCCCAGTCACATTATCCTGACACCAGGCAGACCAGTTCGAATGCTAACCTCTTAATGCTGAGCGCCAAGCGAGGGAGCTGCCAGTACCATTTTTATAAGTCTTTGGTATGACTCGGCTGGGGTTCGAACCCACAACCTCCTGCATCCGAGGCAGATGCTCTAACCACTAGGTCACCAGAGCGGTCAAATTGTGTTGGAAGATCACAATATTGAGTCATGACCCTGACCTTAATGACAGGACCACCATGCAGTATGTGACAGGCTTTCCAGTGATGTAAAGGCAAACCAATTTTCATTCAACAGCATTAACATTTTAGAGCAGAAGGGAAGTGTGATGGAAAACAAAATATATTTTACAGCAGATGGGAAAGTGTGATGAAAACAATATTGCATCATGGCAATGACCCTGAATATAGGACCTTCAATGTGGCACACATGTATCTTCTAATGATGATGTACATGTATACCAAGTTTGACATCTTACTCTCAAACAACTTGAAAGTTATGGAGTGGAAACAAAAGTGTGATGAACAGGAATGCAAATATTATGCAAATATTAAGTACCCACTTTTAAGTTAATAGGAAGGAAACAAATTATTGAATTTTCACTAATATTATCCTTCATTCATAGAACATTTTGTAATCAACTAACCTGATGCTCAACTGAACTTCCACAGTATAGTATATTGAAATGGAAACTGTCTCCTACGGTAAAACAATGTAACATTTTATATACAGAAAATAAGATAGGTCACAAATATGAGGAAAATGCTGCAAGTTTTTTTCCATGAAAAATACCAAGCTAGATATATATGCTCTCATATTTGATGTTCAGGAAAGAACATAAAATCTCATTTTAACTTGATCCCAAATTTGTGGAAACAATTTCATTTATTCCAAATCTAATTTAAAAATGTAGTTTCTATCAATTCAAATACTTACTGGATGAAGGATTGGCAAATCCTAACAGCTCAACATGGATGTATCGGACCCAGTAGGTTCCACCCTTCCTCTGCCAGTCTGCCTGGACATTCAGGTCATGGAGACCATCCTTGTCCAGCTACAAAAAATAAAAAATTATGCTGTAAAAAATACGAATTTTCAAAATTAAATATATAACTTTACATTTGTTTAAAGAAAAATATTGGATGGCAGTGACTCAGTAAATCACAAAATACACTTTAACTTTTTTCAAAGACAACAACTAAACAAGACTAGAAAGATGAGTTTTACTATAGCTCTGCATTCAGACTGAACATTTAAGATGTTTCCTTAAAAAAATATTTTTTCTTGTAAACAACTATTGGAATTCTAAGTCTGTCCACTCATTCATTCTATCTATTCACCTACCTATACATAAGGCTTGGCCAAAATGGAGTTTCAACTGAAATGACTTTGCAATAAAACACTTACAGCATATATGATCAGATAATATGCAGGTCTATTCTTGAAATGAAAATTGGGAAATGCTCCATTTGAAAAAAAATGGGAGATCATTTGAATACAAATGGGCCCTAATGATGAAAAAAGTAGGGTTTAAAAATATACAGCATGATTTGCTAGGAATTCAGCAAGAATCTTGCATTTTAGAATATACCCAGACTAGTTACTTTCTGCATAGTTTACATAAGAATATAAATTTAAATTACAAGAACCTCCATGCAAAAGCAATATACTTAAAGTATGTGATTCAATAACCATGCACTAAATTAACAAGAAAATCACGTAACAGACTGATACTAATAAAATTCCATTAATTTGATTATATTATTTCAAGATGTATAAAAGTATTTACGAATATTTAGTTTACCTTAATGACTCTTCCAACATCTCCAACCTTAACCTCTTCATAAGTACTACAGCACTTAACCATCATGTCCACCTGGATATGGTCACGAACATACATGGCATATTCATCATTACTCAAGAAATCTGATCGTCTTTTGAAGGTTGTTGACGTACCAGTAGCACCCAGGTCTGAAGACAGGAGGAGCTGAAATGAGTTGCAGTCTTTTGAATGTGCCTCTGTTGATTTCATTTGATATGTACTAATTCAAAGTATTAGTAAAACTTGTCATATCAGTACCCTACTGTCTCTCAAAGGGAAAGTTTGTTCATTCTGAATGTACAAGTTAAAGCACCAGTCTTGTCACGTTTTCTATTGCTTCATTCAAAATCAATTGATTATGCAAATTATCACAATTTAATAATTTATACTCATTATGAGTCAAGGTGGAATCAGACAATAACAGAAACTTAAGGCCTGCAAAAAATACTGCAATTGGAATGAAACTAAAAAACAGATCTTCCAATAGTTCCGTTCAAGAATTAATCTTTGTGAACATTAAATCAACTACCAATTTGCTGTAAAAAAAAAAGACGATAAAATTCCAATTCTATGAAAGATATATGAAGTTTGAATTTTATGGGCAAATCAAGCCATAATCTTTACGGTAATACAAAAAGAAAAGGATACAAATTTATTTCTAAAATGATACCAACAAAAAGACTGCAAACTTCTAGTAATTGTGAGGGGTAACTTCCATACAAAGACTAATATAACCTATGACTGAGGTCTGAAATAACCAGGGTCAGCATTACATATTGCTTGTATAATGTCCTTTATCCAAATGCGAACTGACAGAAGGAGGTAAAAATTATATTCTACTCCTAGCAAGATTCCACATTTTAATCAAAAGGAAAGAAGTCATTAATGCAAGAATATCATACCTTTCAGCTTAGAACATGGCATTCTAAAGTTGCATGAACGACTGTACTTTGGTCAAATCTTGAAATATTTATTGAAAACACAATGGCAACAACACCAGCAAGAATATAATTGCAGATTCATGCAGAGGGTTAATATAAAAATAATAAAGAAATAACCTGAAAAACAAAATGCATTTTTAAGTGAGCATTAAGTAATGATCATTCCGGAAAAAAGGATGCAATTTTGACCAGAAAAAAAAGGGTTTGAATCCATTCTCAGAAGCTTAAATCAAAATTCAGAATCATTCATTTGACTTAACTGCATTGCACATTTCCAGTATTGATGTTATCATAAACCTAGAGTTGCATTGCAAAATTGCCACTTTTGTTCAATACCATGATGATAATATAACAATGTTTACCAAATTATCTCTATGTCTGCTTACTGTTTGTTTTTGGATATCTATAACTATTTTCCTAAGTAACTGCTTAATGCCTTGTAATTTTCAGATGCTTTACAATAATATATTCCTGAACTTAAGTTTGTGGACATAATCTAAGGAGACATGATGTTTTGTTTTTAAGAAAGTTAGCATGTTTGCTGGAAATTAAAAAGACGAAGTTTGCTTTAATCAGTCATGAACAGGTACTTAATTACCTCAGCTTACTTAATGACAAATACCTGATGTTATTTTGAACTAAAATAATTTTAAATCCATTGTGTTAATTGTCACAGAAGATCTGCCTACTTGTCTTTATGTTATGGCAACATTTTGTGCAGGACTTCACTTGACACTGTCTTTCTCTACGATTCAGGCAGAACACAGGGATCAAATATATTTATGACAGTGAATGCACAAAAATTTCATGAAGATTTCAGTAGATATGTTAACATGTTGAATATTTATAAAAATCAAAATCTACTGATATTCTTTTGCCATTGTTATTTAATATATACATAGACAAGTTAAATTGTAAGCTGTGTCACTATGACATGGGGATACATTCGACACCAAATGTGTTTTTCTTCCCAATTTTGGTTTCGCTGATGACATGCCATTGGTAAGTCCTTCTATCACAAGTTTAAGGAAATTATTAAATATATTTTGAACACACACATTTGATAATGATATCAATAATACAAAAAAATTGCTAAGCATGGTCTTTCAGTCAACTTCTTTCAAATTACCATCACCTCCCTCTGAACTTTTTAATGGCCTTGCTCTTTCACATGTCAACAGTTATGCATATTTGGTTCATATTTTGAAATTCAATTTGTCAGATGACAAAGATACAATGAGACATTACTGATCTTTGTGTAATCGAACAAACATGCTTCTAAGAAAATTTAAAAATTATTCTTTGAATATCAAAATAAGATTATTCCAATCTTACTGAAGCACAATCTATTGCACTCCTTTGTGGACAAAATTCATTGAAAGAATGAAAAAAAAACTAGTTATTGGTTATGACAGTCTTTGTCTTCTATTAAGCCATCTAAGATGGAACAGTACTGCTATCAAGTCGGTAAACTGCATGGAACAGTACTGCTATCAAGTCGGTAAACTGCATGGAACAGTACTGCTATCAAGTCGGTAAACTACATGGAACAGTACTGCTATCAAGTTGGTAAACTGCAACATATTCAATTTTGAAGAAGTAATGAGAAAGTATGTATTCTCAATCATGACAAGAAAACCTAATAGTAAGAACTGTATCTTGAAATCTCTGTGGAACTATGACATCTGTTTAAATTCTAGAATTTTAGATAGCTGGAACAAATTACTCTTTAAACGTATTACATAATTTTATTCTTTACAATGCTGGACACAGTCCATTGCTGGAGTTGTATCTGTATATTTGCACATAAGATATCTATGATCTTTTATGTTTAAATATTTATATATTTCATATTTTAATTTAGATGTAATGACTATGCAGTATCAAATGAAAGATTCTTATCTCCTCTTACTGGATGCTTATTTATTATTGTGTATGACTGGGTGACAGTGTAAAATCATTACTTAAGAGGACCATTAATGTGCTCTTAATCAGATGTGAGAGTAACAGTTTTGACTAAAGACAACTAATGAAAATATCTGTATTGTAATTAACAGCTATAATCCCATATTTACCTCAACCATAATCCCTTATTTACTTCAATAAACAATACAACAAAGAATCTGTAAATTAGTAAATTAAAAAAAATCTTGAAACAAATAAACAGAAAAAATCCTTATTAGCACCTTCATGTACAATGGTAGTTATTATCACGCAGCTAATTAACCAATTCTTTACCCAAGACACAATTCTTTTTAAAATAAAGGTGGGGGGGGGGGAAGAAAGAAAATAAAATAAAACTGGGTCTATGAGCAAGTATATCGCTTCCATGATCTTGCAGGTCAAATTAAGCTTTTGCATTCGCAAATGCAAGTAACACAATATACAAATTTTGACTGATTTGTATTTGCCTCTTTCATAGCCTGATCCACTGTGTAAGTGCCATTTCCCCAAGTGATCCTGACCTAAAGTCCCAACACCTGCTTTTTTTGAGAGCTGACAAGTTCTTTAATTGAGTGGAAGATTTGACACTGACAAGTTCTTTAACCGAGTGGAAGATCTGACACATGTTCAGTATCACAGAGAGTTGTTAAATATTTAGTTAACTGCGGGTGCTTGTTCTGTACAAATGACAACTCCAATTAACATTTTTGCTGACATCATTGTCACAACAAAATCTGACAAATATATATGACAATGATGATGTATGATAACATCACTAGTTTCTGGCTCTATATTTATCCAAGGATGCTGCCCAGTCAACTGTGAATATTGTCTTCTCATATCTGCTATCCCAAAAGGAGAGGCAAAATTTGGCCTGAAGTCATGAATTTAGACATTTATCTCTGTACCATTTGCATGGGCAGATCAGGGTCTATGCTGTTTATATAAAGTCTTAAGCAGAATGAATACCTTGGTTTGCCAGTACATTACCTGCTTTGTAATGACTGTCATTACTCACAATTACTTTTCAACACAGCCATAAAAATATATGGAAAAATATAATTATCATACCTGTGTTATATCAGTGACAGTGTTATAATGGGATCCATGACAATACTAGTGTTATATCAGGAAATGTGTTATAATAGATCCATAACCGTACATGTTATATCAGGAACAGTTTTATAATGGGATCAATGGCTATAAATGTGTTACATCTGGGACAGCGTTATAATGGGATCCATTACCATACCAGTCTTATATCAGGGACAGTATGGGATGCATGATCATACCTGTGTTATATCAGGGACAGTATGGGATGCATGATCATACCTGTGTTATATTAGGAACAGTGTGGGATCCATGACCATACCTGTGTTATTATCAGCAACAGTATTATAATGGGATCCATGTCCATACCAGTGTTATATCAGGGAATGTGTTATAATTGATTCATAACCTTATCTGTGTTATATCAGGACAGTTTGATAATGGGATACATGACTATAAATGTGTTATATCAGGGACAGTGTTATACTCAGGTGCTCTATAACGAGTGTTATTTTTGCAGCTGGGTTTTGCATTTTACATAAGTAGATATAGTAACCTTCTCAAGCTAATATCTGCAAATTAGTAAAATTGGTAGTAACTGAACTTTGAGATGGGGAAATCTATAGGGGACAAAGAAAGATCGACCATCTAGCATTACTTATAAAAAGACTAAAGATAACATAGACATCACATCAATTAATCAACTTATTTTTTCACATAGCAGTCTAGGCCACAATCTAAATCTATTTTAAATACTTCCATCTCATTTCAGTTAATTGCCATCACTTAATGTTTGATACCATCCATGAAAGTGGCACCATCTTAAGAACCAATAATAGCTGACTTACAAATTAGCAAAGCAAGGTCATCCTATTACCATGTATAAATATTTCACTCCCCCTACTAAATTAAAGAAACACAGAGGCACCATGTCTAAATTTAACATCAGGATAACATTAATATTGAGAGCTCTGGAAAATACATATGAATCATACTTTGGTTAAAATGTTTGCCAAAATATATATTAGACTTTGAGCCAGAATGTGATGCCCTGGGTTTCTAATTCATTCTATGTGTACATGGTACTGTCTGAATATAGCCAACCATGTATGATTGTTATTCAAACATGGGCAATTACCAAATAAATACCTAAAAATTCATCAAGACAAAAAAGAATAACCTTGTTTTCAAATTGCACATGCAGTTCTGATTTCAGAAAGCATATTTTGTAGTAAATTATGCTTCCCCCTGAATACTTACCCAATCACATTAACATAAGGAATATGAGCCTGCTACCTCTGGAATCCAGCAATACTGAATAAATTCGTCTTTTCTGTTTATAACATATAAAGGGCAGTAACTCTTGCAAATTACCTCTCCTTGCTACCACTAGCTGTTGCCAATGTTAAGCTGAGTGAACTACCAACGACGATGTTTGCATAGTAGGGTGGTTGGGTGTGCTTTCAAGCAATGTGATATATTAAGTATTCTGTTGGCCTTTTTGATAAAAGGCAGCCATGAAAAGAACCCTGGAAATTGTTGCTTCAAATAATCTCCACCACCCATTTGTCAATAAGCAACTGTATCTCCTTTTCCTGATCTGATGGCACATTATTAGAACGGCAGAGGAAGAAAGAGGAGGGGATAAACAAGATCCAAAAACTTTCTAAAATGACTTGGGTCACCCATCTGTTTTGTGGGAATAGGCTGACCAAATGTGATCGGAACTGCTGGATCTGGTACCCACCAATAGACTCTCTATGGATGGTAGGTGTGTTAATTCTGCATGGGGAAGTGGAAGGCTTGGGTGTAAACTTGGTTTCTCATCTCCCCTGCAGGATTGCCTCCTAGACTGATTTGGTTGTTGTCTGCTGGCATAAGGCTGGGATCTTTACAACCCCTGGGGTATGAATGATCCCTTTTGCCTAGTTTGCCTGTCATACAACAAGGATATAGGAGGAGTGACCAGTTGGAGGGGCAGCTCCTGAGCTGTTTGCCTCCAAACTTCTTCAATTTTGCCCCCAAACAACAATGGTGAGCCAAATGGGATCATTCTTAAAGCCACAATGTATGAAGTCAAGACTGACTGAGGTAGTCAATGCATTAGCCATTGTGTGGTGAGCTGCTCTATTAATGACCCAAGCAATCTGGGCCATCGACTCGCATGTATTGATCTGCTGATTTTTCCGCCAGTCAGAAAATCGCTAATGAAGCCAGATCCAGCATTAAAGATGTGTCAACAATGTTTCTACTAGCTTCAAAAAATACATTCTTAACACCTTTTAATATAGTGAGGCAGATATGCTAACTGCTCTTACATTTTTATCCAATGCTGGAAGTTAATTATGGTGTGCATGTGTCTTGTACCAGTGTGATGAGAAAGTGGCTGGTACCAAACTTTCCCCAGGTCACAGATATGTTTAGACAACCAATCATTAATTTCCTTGAGTTATGCTGACTTGTGGAAGACTCTTCCTCATCACTGATGTCAACCAGTGCTTTGACTTTTCAGTCATGTATGGTGGAAGGAGTGGAGGGCATTCTAAGGCTGGCAACACATGGTATATCTCTCAACAATGGAAGTCTTAAAACTAAACTCCATCCTCTTCATGGTCATATCAGAGAAGGGCTGTTGCTCAGAAGTATCCTCACACTCACTATGTGAATAATCTTGGTCTTCATCTGCTTCCATTTCAGGATAAACCATACCCTGAAGTAAAAATTACTCATTGTTATCATCATTAAGTAAACCACTCCTAATACCCTTAGGGTAGGCAGTGAAAAAGGAAATGTTAAACCTGCCAGGCAATTTTGTCACACATGGGAAGAAAGCTGGTTTGATGGGAGAATATTCAGTCCAATTGTTGGATGTGCGTAAGCTGGACTGGTCATCTTCAGTACTGGTCCTGTCAGCAGCATGGCTGACTGGCTGGATTTTCTGCTACCATCCCTGCCCCGATCTGCATGTGTTACCATTGTCTGGGTGTAGGAATGGAACTTTCGCTAAGATTCACGTCCTTATAAATATATGAAGCCATATGTCTGGCTGAACAGTCAGATCTATCATTGAGATTCCAGTGATTGAGTCCAGGCTGGGAAAGCTAGGCTGGTTGGATGGCTGGTATGGCTCTTGATGGTGAGATGGTACTACATGCTGGATCCATTGTATCCAAAAAATACCTCATGTGCCCATTCTTACAGGCCCAAAGGCCATTCATACAGGCCCAAAGGCCATGTGGGAAGATTTATGCTGATTGGCTGACCAGGTGTCCTTGGATCACAAATTGTATATAATGCAAGGGGACGAAGAGGTACATTTTGTTTACGCTAGGCAGAACTCATGTATGTCTTTCCTTGCTTTGCTTTTCTTATATTTACTGCTTTTAGACATCTTTCTGAAATGATAATGATACAGAAACAATAGACAAATTAACATGTGTGTTGATAATTTGTTTAATAATTTGCTAAATAAGACCCACTATCAACAGTGCACACAAAATAAAGACAGCATGCACAAACACTTGAATGTCAACATGCATCAATGATAGCATGTGGTTCTATGTAGTCTAAAAAGACTAACTCCGATAAAGTGATAAATTTAAAATAACATTTACCAAATTAAGAAATAATGTATACCACCTGTTTGTGAATCAATATTAGTTCAAATTAATCCAAAAGTTTGAATGGGTGGCTTGAATTTCATGCACAAAGCCTTGGATTAACAGATAGCTTATTCTGTACAATGTAGTGTATGGACGCAAAGCTTAAAAAACTGGCAACATCTAACAGTGACAAGGGAAGGTAATGGGCAAAAGATACTGCCCTTATTCTATTACAATATAGACAGGAAAGAATATATTTTTCATCTTTTAGTAGGGCTAGTTTGGGGAGGTAGCAAGCATATATTCCTAATGTTAATGTGACTGGGGAATGTATTAAAAGGAGAAAAAAGGTAAAAACTGCTTGTAACTGGACTAGTTATGTATGAAGTTAGGTTAGCTGCAATGTTAGTATTTTGATATTAAATGATAGGATAACAACACTATGACATCAACAATTGATAGTGTATCAACACTATCAAAATCAACAATTCATAGTGCAACAACACTATGACATCAACAATTGATAGTGTATCAACACTATGAAATCAACAATTCATAGTGCAACAACACTATGACATCAACAATTGATAGTGTATCAACACTATGAAATCAACAATTCATAGTGCAACAACACTATGACATCAACAATTGATAGTGTATCAACACTATGAAATCAACAATTCATAGTGCAACGACACTATGACATCAACAATTGATAGTGTATCAACACTATGAAATCAACAATTCATAGTGCAACAACACTATGACATCAACAATTGATAGTGTATCAACACTATGAAATCAACAATTCATAGTGCAACAACACTATGACATCAACAATTGATAGTGTATCAACACTATGAAATCAACAATTCATAGTGCAACGACACTATGACATCAACAATTGATAGTAGAACAACACTATGTCATCAACAATTGAGCGTGTAACAACGCTAGATACCAATCCTTCACATAGGATTCATGTTATCAGCAAACATCGAGTTACCAGCATCAGAAAATCTGGATCATTATGAGGTGTGAAGCGTCGTCATTATCCAAATTTCTGATGCTGACAACAAGACGTGTTCTAGCAATCAAGATCAACTGACAATGATAATATTTTCTGTGTTTTATATCTGTCAATTCTCTGATAATTTAATAAAATTACGATACTTAACTGAAAAACAAAAGAACTGCTTAAAGTTGTAGCCTTTTAATATGAACTTCATTTTAAATGATGAACCAAATTAAATAATGATCAGCCGATGTGCACATGAATATTGCAGTTTATGAAGCAACACTCATTTTCACTATGATCATGGCAAGTTTAACGAATTCTCAGATGCACAGGGGCAGCAGAGCTATATATATCATTTACAGTTACTATGCAATTCTGCATCACAGAAAATTTCAACCAAAGAGTGACTCTTAAAGTTTCCCAGAGAATGTTACTCATTTACATTTGCATGTAAAATGAGGTTTAGGCACAGCTATTCATACTTGTTCAGTTTTAACTAGGAAACATTGAGGAAATAAGTTCCAACCTCACTTGAGAGAATGGTGATATGTAATCAGAAAATGATAGTATTGTTTTCCTACTCTGAGGAATTAACGGTAATTTTCTGGCTCTTTCTTGATGAAAAAATTGGCAGTGTATAATGAAAGTATATCAGGTTTGAACAAAGTGAGATCTGAAATATGGTTTCTAGAATGACAGTAAGTTCAGCCAATCAGATAGAAAATTATTTCATTATTAGGTATGATTCATACTCATTGTCACAACTGTCCAAGATCTTGATATAAACATAAAATCCAAATGTAATCAAAGTCAGATCAGAAATATGGCCTCCAATGTGATAACAAGGGTAGCTAATCTGATGTAAGATCACTTCATTAGAATGCATGGATTTTGCTCATTATCAAAATTGTTCTATATTTTGATGTTATGAACCCATATTCCAAGTTTACTTCAAACTGGATCAGAAATCTGGACCCCTATCTCTATAGCAGTAATAAGCTCAACCAACCACATGCAAGATCACCTCATTAATACGTGCGAACCCTGCTCTTTCTAAACTATCCATAATCATGATGATATAAGCAAAGATAAGAAATATGACTTCATGAGTGGTAACAAGGCTAGCCAATCAGATGCAAGATCACCTTGTTAACATGCATATATCTTGTCCATTATTGAACTCAACGATGACCTTGATGATATAAAACAATATTCCAATTCTGATCAAATTCGGATAGAAAAATGGCTTCTACAGTTGTAATAAGCTCAGCTAGTCTGATACAAGAATATCTCTTTCATATGCAAGGATCTTACTAATTACTCAACTTCGAAATATTTATGACATAAACCAATATTCTGAGCTTGATTGAAATCAGATCAGAAATAAGGACTTCAGAGTGGTAACAGCAAATGTTGACAGATGGATGATGTACAACAGACACAGGGCCATAACATAAGGTCATTTAAGGCCATGTCAAGAAAAAATACTCAAAAGAACAAAGCGGAAATGTAAAATAACAATTCTCAAATGACTGTTAGTACCATGCAAGGGCTATACAGCTGGTCAATATTTCCAAATGAATTCAGGAGGGGAAAATTCAAGGTATGTAAAATTTACAATTTCTGGAAAGAAGAAATGCAGCAAGTCCAGAGTCACAAGCAAGTCTGCTTTAATTAAAAATACCTTTTCGCAGGACTTGTTATCGGAAGAAAGAGGCTTAAAAATGAAAGGAAGAAATTAGCAAATAAAGTGCAAGAGAAATCGGCTACAAATACAGTGTATCCTCTCTAAAGCAGCCATCAACGAGATTGAAAAAATTTGGCTAGGTAGGAGCACTACTGGGACAGTTAAAATATATCAAAGAAAATGGAAATCAAGTCATCACTGGATATGAAAGGTTTCTTCTGTATGGAGGTGATGGTTAAGGGAGGTTGCACTGTATTTAATAAAGCAAACATAATGCACATCAATCTCTAAATCACTGTCTGCATTCATGTGAATCACTCTCTGCATAATGTGAATCACTGCATAAAGTGAATCACTGTCTGCATCATGTGAATCACAGCATAAAGTGAATCACTGTCTGCATCCTGTGAATCAGTCTGCATCATGTGAATCACTGTCTGCATCCTGTGAATCACTGTCTGCATCCTGTGAATCACTGCATAAAGTGAATCACTGTCTGCATAATGTGAATCACTGCATAAAGTGAATCACTGTCTGCATAATGTGAATCACTGCAGGAAGTGAATCACTGCATCCTGTGAATCACTGTCTGCATCATGTGAATCACAGCATCTTGTGAATCAGTCTGCATCATGTGAATCACTGTCTGCATCATGTGAATCACTGCATCTTGTGAATCAATGTCTGCATCATGTGAAGCACTGTCTTCATCATGTAAATCACTGCATCTTGTGAATCACTGTCTGCATCATGTAAATCACTGCATTCTGTGAATCACTGTATTCTGTGAATTAAATTTTAATTCGTGTTTTTCATGAATTTTACCAATGCTTCAGGCCACAAAAAAATTCAAGCCTTATGAAAGATGTTCCCAGGACAATCACAAATTTAAGAGCCCACAGAAACTTTTTTTTTTAAACAAAACAAATTAACATTGACACCCTAACAAGATATGTCTTAGCCTCAAAATAGTTGAGGCTAAGATCTGATCCTATACCTTACAATGGAGCAAATAAAACTATTGCCGAAGACAAAGATGTAGTTAAAATCTAATACTTAAATAGAAGTATGTTTTTCATGAAGTTTAGCTAAAGACAAAGTTATTAAATCTATATCTAGTAAATTATATTGGAATGTTTATGCTAACCGTTCTTTGTCAACCATGACCAATAAAATGAGATTCTTGTGGTAATTTGTTTTCAAAATAAGGCTTGCTATGCCATATTTGGATATTCTACAATACATTATTCAATGTATACCATATTACAAAAATTTAGCAGAATACTATATTTGTTGGGGAAGGAGGGGGATAGGAATAAACAAAATGCCCCTCAAATATATAGAAATAACACAGTAGTTTGTGTTCATATATCTAATGATCGAGTTCATGTTTTTTGAGGGGATTTGGAATGGGGGTATAGGGAATAAACAAAATACCAATCAAACATATAGTAAATAAAATGGATATTTTTTCACTTCATGGAATTTCTGCATTTAACTGTGAATGTTTAAAGAGATAATAAGGATATAATACTCATACATTTTATAGAGCAATTCAGGTACAATGATTTAATTTTGGTAGATCATTTGATAGTGCTTTACAGCCACATCAGCATAATAATGGCTATATTGTGCTGTTAATTTTTGTCATGGCATCCATAGCTGTACTGAATTACATTATAATGAAGGGTATTATCAAGAGGGGTTTTTGTTTTCATGACAACTGACAGCAAACAAAGATGACTGAATTGTTAATGAATATGCTACTACCATTCTACTGCAAGCACATATTACCTACCATACTATCACATAGGCTACTCTCCATAACTGTTTACAGGTTCCAGGCACATGAAATCTCAGTGAAAGTTGTGTTTTTATGTGTTAAAAGTAGCCAATGGTCAGTATTCATTTTGTACCAAACCTAAACTCTATGCAATTTTTTAATTATGCAATTTTTAACTTAAATTTGACCTATGTGTCATTATCATTAAGCTTAATTTTATAGAGGTCTCTTTAAAATCTTATTGACTGAGAGTGGCATTATCATCTAAAATGAACTGAAACTATACAGATGAAGAAAAAAGTAACCAATAACTTGTTCCTGTGTGGAAATCTGACAAGGATTTAAACTTTAAAGTTACCTCTGCAGAAGTGTCCAAATCTTCAAAGTCATCTGAGGTGGAGTCTGTGTCAGAGAATAGATCCTCAGATGAGACGCTGTCAGAGTCTGAATCATCTTCAGTGGGTATGTCAGGATGCTCCAATAGCCAAGTGACCAGAGCTTCAGGGCTGGGTATCTCACCACCTATTATCAGGGAACCACCTGTGTCATAGAGGAATTAAAAACTGAAGGAAGTGGAGTCTTTTAATAACTTATGTTTCTTTCAGAATAATTACCCAAATCAGATTAACATTAGGAAGTATGCTGCATTACACACAGAATGCAGCCAATATGGAAAGATAACAATTTTGCCCATCCATACATTATAGACAAAGGGAAGAAACTCTTACCCATTACCTCTCCTTATTCATACCAGGTGGCTATCCATCAACCAGATATTTACCAGTTTAGACTAAGAGATACATTGACAAGGATGCTCACATTTGTGGCAAGGTGTGGAAGGGTTTGATAGTAACATGACAGGGTAAGTATTCTCAGAAAAATGTAATTCACTAAAAAAATGTACCTTCTCAATCAAATACAATCCCCAATTTCATTAACATCAGAAAAACAGGTAATAATAGATAAAATAGATAAGCATCCAACCTCTACCACAGGTACTCTTTGAGGGATAAACACCTTAAGTTGAACATAAAGGTAGCACAATTAATGGTCACATAATAAGCAATGTCAATACACAAATTAAAAAAGCTAACAATGTTTTTTGGTGAGAAAATCCAAGCAAATCCAGTGAAAACCTACAACTATGCCCAAGGGGAGGTTGTGTTGACATCAACTAGGTCTGGTGGTTGTTTGGGCTGGAGTCACAGGACCTACCAGATTCAATTCTTGTCTCTGTGATGATAATACATTTCGACAAAAAGGCTGAATGTGCAAGTCAGCCAATGGAATCCCACACATAATCATTATCCATCATCCCTGTGAATAACTTTAGCAATGCAGGCAATAAAATCCTGCACATAATAATTATCCAATATTTCTGCAAACCGAAAAACCACTAGCAGTGTCCAAACTAGCTTGGAAGATATGGCTAAAATGTTCTGCACTAATTTGGTGGTGGTGTGAAAAACCTGCCAATCCACTTTACTGTATGGGTTGTCTTTGTTGGACACTGCTTGAGTATCTGCATTGATTATATCTGGCAGCATGAATAAGGCAGTGGCATCATTGCTATGCAAGACACAGTATCTACTGAAGAAACTGGGAACAAAAGGCCAGCCAATTAACATGGTTTGTTCTGCAAGTATGAACAGCAAGAAGGATGGCTGGATAGTGTGCTACATGGACAGCTTGGTTGCTGGCTGGACAGTTGCTTTCACAGTTGGCTGGGTGGTTAAATCGGTCACCAGCCAGTCATGCAGAGTGAAAAGAATGAACTGGTTTGGCACATCCCCTTAAGACTCCAAATAAGATGGAAAAGATGATCAGTATGTAACATAGTTTACTGATGCAATGGACCATCCAGCTGGACTGGCTGGTTGGCAGGTGGAGTGGCAGTGTACTGCAACTGATGGCTGGCAGTAAAAATCAAAGAGGTGGTAAACACCTCATGTACATGGACTTACAAGCCTGAAGGCCTTGCTCAGATATTTTAGGGTTATACCAACTGGGCTGCTAAGAAATTGGAGGATACTCTCCCATCACCTCTACACTGTATGTGAACAATGGAGAGATGGAAATTCTAATAAGGCCAGCAACTGTGTCATCAATCTGCGCACAAATCTCCACATTTGTGACTCAAGCAGTGTCTGGAAAGGGTGCAGCTTTTGCATGTATAAAGTGCACTGTTCTTCCCATTCCAGCTGGCCAGGCATAACAGTTGCAGTGGGCAATGTGTGTATTATCTTTGATGGGGGTGGTGCTACTCTTGCTACTGATGACATTGTCAGGTGAAGGCTCATGATGTCACATTCCATTTATTTAAACTTCATCCATCTCACTTTACTCTTTAAGCTCTTGCTTAACCATGCCCCTTCTGACCACTTTACATAAACACCACAAGGTGAAGCAGATGAATACTTATTGCGTATCCTCATTTACTCTGAATCTCTTGCACTTCAAACATTTTATTGTCATATTTTTCGCTGAAACATGAATGACAAAAACAATGAAAAATAATAATCTTAAGCATTCACATATACCAATAATAACAACTGCTAATATGCATGCATAAATACAGACAGTTTGTAACTAAACAACCAATGATACCATGCTGGAGCACAAGATCAGTAAAAAATTAAAATTCACAAGCTGCAAAATATCAGACAAATATTAATCAAAAATCAAAATACTTCACATGAACATCTGGCAAATACAAATCTCAAAGAACAATTAACTGGTGTTCTACACTGAAAGGTATAAAATGCTGATTTTCCAGATATCAAGAGGAAATACAGACTATGCTGAATGTACGGAGTGGAAGCTGGTAAACATCCAGCTGATGGGTAGCTACCTAGTGGGTGGTAAGGGGAGATGATGGGCAAGATTTTCTTCCTTTGTCTATCTGACCTCTCAGAAAGAAAAGATTTTTGTCCTTCTTGAAGGGTTGGTTTGGAGGGAAGCTGAGCTTATTTCCAAACACTGATGTGATCAGGAAATGTATTTGACAGAGAAAATACTAAAACTTTAAAACTTAACAACACAACACAACAAGTTTAATATTTTGACGGTTCCAGAAGATAACATTGTTGAGGTACAAGGAAACATTACTTTATCTCTGTAGGTACTTTCTCTTGTAGCCTTTACATAGTTTAAACCAGAATAATTCTTGAAGATAACATAGCCTTTCAAATTTCACACTCTACATATTATGTAAGTTTTTGCTGGAGGGATACTAATTTCAATTATATAATGCTTAACTGCTGCTATTGCACTGCTTTAATTTCCATGACTCTCATACACTCAAATTATTTCTTCTTCCAATCAGATTTGGAGGGTCTGAGTTTAAAAGAAAATGATTGGTCTGACTCCTTAATCTTAGCCAACATATGGAATACCATTCTCTTTTGACTTGGATCTAACATACAGGACATCAGGGTGCGGTGGGAGGAATGAATCTTTGCAATAACAGGAGGTAAGGAATTAAATAATTCAACCCATCCCCACTCCCTGAAAGATACCACATTTTAATATTAGTAATAAAATTGCTGCCTGTATTGCATTCCAAAATTTACACATTGGAAGGGAGGCTGATTACCACAACAAATTTGGTATAGAAAATTATTGTACTTGCCCATAATTATAGCAGGAGTGTTCACTTGTTCAGTACTTTAATCTGGTAAAATGCCTTTGCTCTTATGTGCCAAAAACTGAAGATAAAAGGAGGTAATGTGAGACCGCCAGAAGGTGAATCTCATAACCCTATCAAGACAGGAGTGATTCAAACAGGCCCAAGCTGTAGGAACAGTCCCAACTGCATAAGTTTTAATTTTCATTAATGAAATGTCCCTCTGAGTTAGAGACTGGAAAGCTCTCTCAACAGTGAGGACAATCCACCTGGAAATGCTGTAAAAAAATCAGAGGAACCCTTAACAGGTTGGAAGAGATGCTTCTGACTCTTCTTCTCTCTTTTGAAGAAGCCAAATAAACCTTTATGGTCCTAAATGGGTTAAGGAGCCTATTCTGATCTCCCCAGCACATATATGACTGAAACTGAGGATCTCAATAGGAAGTTGAGCTACTGAAGTTAGCTGATTGTTAGTCAAAACATTACTGTTGAACCATAAACAACCCTTTTCCAAGAACAGGAAATGAAGCTCACTCCCTCTCCTCACTAATACTAGGACAGCAAGAAAACAATCTTAAGGGTAAGGTTCTTAAGAAGCTTCACTCAGAGGTTGATAAGGTGTTTTGACAATGCCAAAAGAATCCTCAAAAATTCCACTTAGGAATTAGTGAGTGAGACACCAGTTTCTAAAGCCCAAAATACCTATGAGATAAGAGAAATGAGCATCAAACCCAATGGTGGAACCCATAGAGAACTTGTGAGTGTTAGAAAGGGACACCCTATAGACCTTAGTAAGGTAGGAGATATGACTCACACTCAAGTATTTTTTTTTTTAAATGGGAGGATCCAAAGATCAATCCCTTATAAGCAATGGTGGTCTTTTAATGAGCATCAGTGATCTTTGGTCCTTAAGTGATCTCTGAAACACAGAGGTGAGAAACATTTTTGCTCCACATATGCAATAGTCATCACCAACACAGGAAGATATCCAGACCCCTCCAGGGAATGGATGGGGTTGTTTATTGAAGATGAGGAGGAAGAGGGACCCTTCTTCCTCCACCTGTATGTATGGCAACTTTCAGCAAAGTCCCACAAATGGTGATACCAAAGAAAGTCATCCATGTGTATACATCCTGTACATGCTAAACAGGTGGGGTCAGCATCCCATGGGACCTTCCTGTGTCCACACATTATAAATTCTAATAGATACAAATTCATGCAAATAAAAAAAATCTGGAACCAAAAAGGGATAGACAATAACCTAACAATCAAGGGGGATACAATTTAATGAAGCAGCATGTGTTAAGCAAGATGAAAAACCTTAAACTCACAAAAAGAAAACAGATGACACTCAAATAAAACAAGGACTGTGGAGACATACATTCAATCGATAACAAAAAGATAGGTGAAATACCCAAAATACATTTAAAGCTGAAAACGAAGGCAAATTAAAATGAGTGAGCACATGTGTAATGTGAATGTTGTCCAAAGTAAAATGTGTATGGTATTCTGTATACTGGCTGTGACTAAGCAGTCAGACTGGAATCATGTTCTTTTCAATTCTGGCCCTGCAATACTAATTAGAGGAAGGAATAATTAGCTTGGACTGGGACTAGAGTCCTGCAAATGAAGAGCAATATGATAGCAGCAGGTACTGTATTACTGCTATCAAAACAACAGTAATTCAGGTCCTCAACTGGTTTCATATGTCACATGACCTAGTGTTTTGATGCATATGCCATACATGATAATATATATTCTTGATGGTCTGGAGTGATGGTATGTTCAGTGGGTAGTGTGCCAGACTCACAACCAGTTTTTTATTTTGTTTTGTTGGTTTTAACAGCACTCTGAACACATTTTTGGCTATATCATACTGAGGAAATAGGAGCCAAGTGCCTTTCCGAACACCATAATGAGGCAACTGACCTGGACTGGCCAAATAAGGTATTAAAAATGCAACCTTTGGATTATGAGTGCAACACTCTGCCAATTGAACTAGAGTGGACAACCACAAGGGTGTGGATTCAAATCCTGCCCAGACAAGGCCAGGTCAGCCACTGTGGTGTCAATACATTACCACATCTGTTATGACAATGAAAATTACTTCATCTTTTGGACTGTATACTCCATAATTCATTATACCTATTGATTTGACAAGATCTTTATTCATTACTTAGTACTAGGATGGCAAATTCCATTTATTTCTTTGTCCCCGTGTTTCTGAGATGAAGAAACAAACATTACTTTACCTAATGTTCTCATAGCATATTCCACATGCTTTCTCTGGAATCCCATTTCCATCAGTCTTGTCACCTCATCAGATGGTGGTGGGGGCTGAGGTTTGAGCCTCTTAGACCTCTGTTTGGGGACTGACGGGGCAGGAGTGGGTGGCTGGTAGGGGGGAGGAGCCTGTTCACTCTCAGAATCAGATTCATCACTCTCTTCTTGTGGCTGACTGCTGGAAGCCGTCAAGTACTGGCACACTGCCAAACAGGCAGCCTGAGGAATAACAATGAATTAATGCAACACTGAGAAAACTTTAATGAGAATGGTTTTTTAATATGCCATGGGCTATTTAAAGAATAGCTGATACCTTAGAAAATGCACTCCAAAATGATGCCATACACTGTGAACTTATATTTATTCTAGGATGATTAATTTTGTATTTTTTGCTACCACTAAAAGCACAATGTTGAGACCCAGTGAACAAGAAACAAATCTATGAAGACAATAATCTCCATCAAGGTCATCTCTAGAATTTACGCATTTATAAGTGTCATTATTTACGATGTGAAAAAACCCTCTGAAACCCACACAAAAGGGCAAGACCCTCATTTTGTTGAGTGGCTTTTATTTACCTAGAAAGCAAAACACTTAAAAAAACGGGCTCAAAAATTTCCTTAATCTGGGTTTGCATGGATGCCATTTTTCCTCAAGTAATAATGATCTTGACCACTGACACCCCAATCACAAAGCTTCTTCCTTACTTTAAGTGCAGGCCCTGAACAAACTAAGGTCAAGGTGGACAGTCTTGAACCAAAGGTATTATGCAAAAGCATTTTCTTGCTTTAGTCAGTTATCTTAACATTGGACCTTTTGACTCTTAAATCAACAGGTTTCTTCCTGACCTTAAGTGTAAGCCATCCATAAACTTTGGTGAAGGTACATGATCTAGGAATTACATTTTTGTGCAGAAACCATTTTTCTTTTTTCAGCCAGTGACCTTGACCATTGCCTTTTGACCACCAAATCAAACAGTTTTAACTTTACTTCAGGTGCAAGGCATCCACAAAGTTGTGTTCAAGTCTGTGATGGAGAGCTGAAGTTATTCTGCAGAAACCATTTCCCTACCTTCTGTCACAGTGACATAATTTTTCACCAAAATCTCAGGACCAAATTATGAGGGCTTTTCAAAGGCTTGCTATACTTTTTTAGAGGACATGCTTAGATTAACTTACTCGCTTTTTGAGTACAATTCAAAAACCTCTTTAACCATATTTGTGCTGAGTCTATCTTCCAAATTATACAATAAAAAGTGAAAAGTGTAAGTCCTGAAATATAAACATCAACATATATACAATAATAGGACAGTCAACAAAAGTTGCTGTTATAACTAATTTTCTAGTTTTGTGTATACTTTGTCAATCACTGTATTCTGTCTTCCAAGCTATATCCAATCCTTACCTTTTACATCTTCAGGGATTCTACTATATCTACTAAAATTTCCTCCAGGTCATTTAATTTCTGTGCCTTTTATTTATATCTTTTAGCAATGTGCCAATCAAAACAATGATGTGACATCATATGAAGCAGGTAAACATTCCAAATAATGTAGGATTAAGCATCTCTGGCATTGGGATCCTACCTGGAAGATCTGTATTGAAAGGGTATGCAAGAATTTCTCTCCATGTAAGTAACTTTTAAACACTTTAACATAAAATCTTAACATTTCTAACTCAACACACTCACTGCAACATCACCATTGCTGCCAAATAGATTCTACCATTTATTTTGATATCTTATAAATTTGCAGGAGAAACAGAAGAGATGAAATATACTGCTGGTATGATCTACAAAAATTAAACTTTGTACATTCATTTTTAATAACTGAAGCTGTTACAAACAGGTGTAACTATATTTGATTATTCCTATTTCTAACCCTGACCTCAAGCTCCTCTCGACTGAAGATTGCTTTCAGCGGTGATGGCTGTGTGGCCATCATCATCAGCTGCTGGAGGATTGTGTTGGGTGATTCAGATTCTGAACTTAGCTCTTCTTCGCTAGCAGCAAGTTCATTATCTGGTGGACGGCATGCTGGCAGTACCATCTGTGACAAGACTTGACGCAGGATATCCTGATGCGTGAACAGAACCCTTGCTGCGCTCAACAATCCAAGTCGAATCCGTTGTCTCTGGAGTTCACCAATATCCAATTTTGATACTGAAAAATGGAACAGGGACCTTTTGACTTTATGACACTCTAAGATGGCAAGAGGGTTTGGTCAGGTCCCTCAATATGCTTTTTGTCAGAAAACAATGGGCATAAAACAGAAAGTTAACACTTTTAATGGACTTAGGTGAGACTGCAGCAATATAGTAAAACTTGTAGACAACATTGTTGACAATACTGTAAATACTTGGCAAAACAAATGGACCAAGAAAAAAAAAGATGTCAATTTTTCAGTCATTTCAGTTTGATACATGCCCTTTTTAAAGATAGTGTTACTGGTGTAGGCATGCATGTCCTATTTCTAATTAATGAACAAGTAATAGAACTGGGATACAATGGGGTCCATTAACATTGACCTCTGCATGAGCAAGTGGATGAGGCCAAAACAGAGACTTAAATTTTGTTTAATAATTAATTAGCTGAGGGCTGAGGTTTGTTCCAGTAAAACATACATGGGATCCAAGAAAGGCACTTTCAATGTAGAGCAGTCACCCAGCTTAGAATTTTGTCATTTTCACATGTACTCTTTGGGTAATCTGAGTACCCTGGCATATATGTTAAAAAAATTATCTTGGTAATTAGAAAATGGAATAGCTCTGACAACGTTGTGTTCTCAAATGTACTTATCTGATCACAGCTGCCAATAGTTTTACAGGTGAATCCATTCCTAAAATACTGAAAGTCACAACTCAAATACCTTCGGATCCTAAAGTGGTGGTGCTTGTGGCCAATGGGGCCTTGTCTGGTTCTCTGCAGTTGTCCTTATCCATTTTGAAATTGTAGCAGGCCAGATTAACAATGGTGGACCATGACTTTAGTATCTCATCACTCAAATGAAGCTTGTTAACACTAAACTCTAAACATGGAATCTGAAAAGCAAGACAAAGTTCATAAACAACTATCATACTCATCTGAATTCATACAATTATTTGATACTGAATACAGAGTAATATCAAATTACAGAAGAATATGTTTCTAATTTTAAGAATAGAGACAGATGATGATTTTGCATGTGCTCATGCAAGTCAAGTTGACTTTAATCCACCCTCACATACTAAATTAGGAAAACATATAAATTCAACAATTTCTATGCAAAAATATCTTTCTGCAACCGACTGGCATTTTGGCAGATCAATCATCAAGGATTATCTATGTCAGCTGGTGAAAACAGTTTTGACCAAAATGTTCTTTCAGCCAATTCAGTTTTCTTACCAAATTCCCCAAAAATATAATGCATGTGAAAGTTTGTGGTGTAGAAACTTACTGCGGTCAAGTCAGAGACCCTGCAGGTTAAAATCTCACCACCATCATTCAGCTGGACAAGGATTTTTCCTTTTGGTGTAATTCGGGTGATGATGCCACATTCTTCATCTTCCATCTTTACCTGTCCACCCAGCCTTGGCCGGCTGTCCATGCCTCCTATTAAAGCCAAAATGGCTTGGATGGATGCCTCATCAGGAATTTCCTGTTTACTGTCAGTACTTGGGGAATCCTGCCAAGGAAAATGTACATCTCTCTTTATACAGACTTTCCCATTTCAGTATTTGCATTCTGATTCGTAAAAGTTACAGTCTGATGCAGAAAACTATAAATTATAAATTCATAATACCTAGATTTATGCATCTTTCTTGTGCTCTTTGATAATATTTGTAAACAATGGTTACAATATAGTGTATGTAGTTATTTATTTATGTTTTAAAAACTTTTTTGTAATATAAGAATTGATCTTCATATTTCACAGAATTTATTAAGACAAGAAGCTTTGAAACTTATCATAACCTATGTATGAATGCCAATAGACTATCATTAAAACTTATATAACCTATGTTCAATAATAACAGAGAGAGAGAGACTTAGATGTTTCAAGTTTTTTTTTCTTACCCATACCTTCCGCTACAATGAGATCCCCAAACCCCAAAGTAAAGGATGAAAATTCCAACACATCTGTGGAAATAACAACCTACATAAAATTATATTCCAAGTTTTTGTATTAAAATGAGTGGGAAATGTTGCATCACATCTGCACATAATGCATACATGCAATGTCATACATGTGCAGAAATGGTTTTAAAGCTTGCATATTCTTAAACAAGATTCCTATAAAGGAAACAATATTCTACTAGGCAAAGACAATTTCTATGAATTGATAAGATCATTTCTTCCTTTCTAACTGATGAGTGTTGAAACCATGGCTTTCCATTTAGGAGGAGTAGGGATAAGATTTTCAAGATGGCCACCCTTGTGCCATTACTGGATATTTGATCAACACTATTTTAATTTAGGTCCAAGAAGACATTATAAGTGTTTTGGTGAAAACAGCATGCTTTCTGTTTTGGAAGAATAACAAAGATTTCAGGATTGCTGCCATGGTGGCTATATTGGATATCAGATGCGTATCATTTCCATCCAGGATCAATTAGATATCATAAGAAGTCTTGCAGTGAAAGCACCATCTTGACCAGCCATATTGAAGAAGTGATAATAGGATTTTTCAGATGGCAAATATGGTAGTCATATTGGAGGTCACATCAGCAATAGTTTCATTTAGACAACTAGATATCACAAAAAGTCTTTTAGTGAAACACCCAGGATGATATGAGCATTCATTAAGGAGGAGAAGCACTAACAAGATGGCAGCAGTGACCACTATATTATGGAGGTGCAAGTGGCACCATTTTCATCTAGGACCATCAAAAGAAGTTTTCTCATGAAACCCAATGTCAATATGACTGTTCAGGAGGAGTAGCAATAACAAAATTTTTGAAGCTGGCCGCTGTGGTGGATATTGGATATCAGATTGGCACCATTTTCATCTAAAGTCAGCTAGGCAACCCCATACTTATATGACTATCCATTCAGGATGAGTAGCAATAACAAGATTTTCAAAATGGCTGCTGAGGTGGCCATATTAGACATCATATCAGCACTATTTTCATTCTGAACCAACTAGACATCTTAATAAGTCTTCTGGTGAAAACCCCTTGTAAATATGAATATCCATTGAGGAGGAGTAGCAATAACAAAATTTTGAAGATGTCTGCCATTTTGGTCATATTGGACTGCAGATTTGCATTTACTAGCATCAACTAGACACTGTTAGATGTCTTTTAGTGACAACCCCGTGTTTATATCATCATTCATTCATGAGAAGCAGCAATAACAAGATTTTCAACATGGCAGCTCTCCAGCAATGTTAGATATCAGATCACCACCATTTTCATTTAGGACCAACTAAACATGACAAGAAGCCTTCTGGTGAAAACCTCATGTCAACATAACTTTCTGTTCAGGAGTAGCAATAACAAGATTTTCAAGCTGACTGTTGTGGTGGCCATATTGGACATCAGATTGTGGCAAAATGTTTTAGTGAAAACTGCATGGTTTGTAGCCATATTGGATGTCCAAGTGGCACCTTTGTCATTTGGGACCAAGAAGACCATGTATGTGTAATGTTGAATGGCTATTCTCCAAGTACTTTAGGAGGAGTAGTGATAACATGCTTGTGCTGATGAATCGATGGACAATGAACAGATGAAAGACCATCCCAGAATATATGACCAGTAGAGCTAAAAATCATGGGGATAATGAATGGTGTTTATAAAATGTGATTATGAGATATCTTACACTATGAGAAAACTTACACTACTTGATAATTGTTCAAACAATAGTGTTGGAATAGCCATCAACTGTTTGACAATGAAAGAGTTGATACAATGTCTCCAAGTTTCCAGAGTGTGCAGTCGCCTCAACAGCATCACAAGTTCTTCACCAACTGTGCTTGTGTAGGATGCTGTGAGAGAGACAGGTGCTCTCTGCCTGTGTCTTCTTGGGGAATCAACTACAAGAAACAAAGACCACCAACTGTATGATACCATAAAAGTGATGGCAGTTAAAATGTATGATTATTTTATGAACTTAATGAAAAATAAAATAGTGGAATATAACTGATGTACTCTGCTCCTCCTATAACAGTCAAAAGGCATGCCTTGCAAATATATTGAAATGTATTGAATGTTTGGAACATCAATACTTATTGCATAGTTACATTATAACATCATTTTTACATGTGCATCCTGGCACTATGAACTCTAGAACATTAATGGATCCTTTTTCAAAAACTGTTTGTCAATGAGTATTAGTTTTATCTTTTTGGTACTGCTTAATCAGATAACTGTAAAACTCTGGCTTAACTACAATTTTCAACTACAAACATGACTAATTATGTATTTCTACTAACTCTGTGGCATAAGGGTTGGATCTGCAGAGCAGGAGATGAGTATTCCACCAAGAAGATTGATTAGTCTTTCCACGATGACATGCACTCTACTGCTCTCCATCCTCCTGTCCCATGATGGGAGCACTGTCCTCAACAGCTTCAGAGTCAGAATCTGCAATAGCATATCAAGGTTTTTGCATGAGTCCTCATTAGACCACAAATTTTTTAAATATACAATACACAGTGTCAAACCACAGGCTGCTGGGACCTAGTAGCATCATGATTCAATCAAGGAGCTTAATAAATGTATGAAATAAGCTAATCAGAACATCACACCATAGGTTGCTGGGACCTAATGACATAATGATTCAATAAGACTTATAAATATATCAGCTGTGGCAGCTATACTGGACATCAGATTGGCACCATTAATATTTAGGACCAACTAGACATTTAGTGAAAATCCCATGCTGACATGGCTATCCATTTGGGAGGAGTAGCAATAAAAGAGATTTGAAAATTGCTGCTGTTTTGGCCATAGTGAATGCTGAACAGCAATATTTTCAAGTATGACAAACGGGACCTTGGAATGAATGTATGTGTAAAGTTTCATGGCAAACCTCAAAGTAACTTTGAAAGAGTAGCAATAACAAACTTGTTCTAACACACGAATGGACACTGGATGATTGACAATCACTACAAGAATTTTTTAATAAAATCCACAAGCATTTTTAGTCTCCTTCACAGGTTACTACCTGGTGACCACTTATGATATTCATTGGGGTCATTAAGTTTCACCCGTAACAGGCTCCCGACAGTTTTTGGTCCAAATTTCCACTTGAATGACTAAGTATTATTAGAAGAATGGAGAATATCATCTCTGAACTAGCAGTGAAACATGGCAATGACAGAACTTTTGATCCAGTCTGTAATAGAAGAATCATTGCTCCTATATGATAGTGTCGGCATAAGCCTCGTGAAGATCATGTCTTCCCCCAAACTATCTTAAAATCTGCTACATAATGCAATCTCAGGTCCTTTGCTACTCACCTGCACCTAATAAACTCTGATTTCCAAGTATTTATGAACTTGAAATATTTCTCAGCCAGTCTTATTTTTAGCATAGGGAGAAAGCTAACATTTTGGTATTTTGGCATGAAATGACCAAACAATGATAACAGCTGCTCTTTAAATACTGCTCTCAAGCATCTTGAAAAACACAATAACAATTAAACAAGACAGTGTATCAGCCAAAATAAGTTTGTATGTTGAAGGTTGGCCAGTTTTTAATCAAAGATTTACAATCCATAATAAATCACCTTTGATCTCTTTGTTTCTTACAACACCTCTTCAAATTACAACAGTTACGCAATCAGTTTATAGTTCCTGTTTACACTTGTCAGTCCTAATCATGTTACTTTGCAAGCATCATTGTACAGGATGTTGTATTAGTCCCCAGGACACAACTTAGTTCTGCTCAGTTTCTGTAATGCATGTACAGAATGCATCAAAATGCTAAAAAAGTTTCAAAATTTGAGAAATCTTTTGATTTTCAAAAGAGGTGGATTCCAACTATAAAAAGCACACAAGGTAAATTGCCCTTAAAACAGTTATTCATGTTCTACTACAGGTAGAAATGTGTTTAAAACACTAAGGCAACAAAGCCACCTTAATTATTCTATTACCTGTTTGGAGATGTGTGTCTGTTGGTGGGCTTTCTCTTCCTCCAGTATCCTAAGAAGAAGGTTTATCCAACGTTCAGATGACAATGCCTGACAGATAATAGGACTGGTCGCAATGCTGCGTACGAATCCCATGGTACACCAGCTGAAATACTGTTCATATGCAATCTGAACTTGGACTGAACTGGCATCTGAAATCAGTATATAATTTAGGCTACATTACAATGTACAGGGCAGGATTTGAGCCTGTATGCTGATCGGAAGTCTGACATCCAAACCACAGAGCTATCACAGTTCAAAATAGTAAACAATTTTTCTACAATATGATTAGCTATTACTACATGGAAGAGAACAGAAAAAATTTTACAGACTGATAAATATATTGTTAATCTGAATTCCCTTCCACAACGTCAATGATATAGTAAAATCCAATTCAAAAATAGCTATCAATGATAGGCCCCTTCCACAATGTCAGTGATATAGTAACATTCAATGCAAAAATAACTATCAATGGTAGGCCACTTCTACAATGTCAATGATATAGTAACATTTGATACAAAAACAGCTATTAATGGTAGGTCCCTTCCACATGCCAATGATAGAGTAACATTTGATGCAAAAATAGCTATCGATGGTAGGTCCCTGCCACAATGTCAATGATATAGTAACATTCGATGCAAAAGCAGCTATCAATTATTTTTTAGGTCATAGTGAAGCACTACTGTGATACATTTACCTATAAAGTGATATATATAATTCTTATGAAGACTATTTTATTCAAGAGAGAATGGTTTTTAAATTACTGTACTTCTTAAATGATAAGACCAGGGACCAGCCTAATATAATTTTCAAAAAGTGCTGATGGGCTGCAGACCTAGCCTTTTGATATCTGAGTAAAATTTTTGACAATTGGGTGTGATTATAACATGACAGCCATTTCTTTAAGCTATTTTAATTATCATTTAGATTAAATATCTTCATCATTAAAGCTATCAGAAAGCATATCACATTTTACTTAAAGAAAAATCCTTTCAAGTTTCTCAGTCATGGTCAGAAAAGTAATATCTGATTCTCCATTGTGGTTACTACTATAATCTGTACCTGCACATATAGCCGTCTTCAATCCAGAAATAAATTTCAATTAAAAACACTTATTTTCAATAATAAAATAACCAGTATTTCAAATATACTCTCAGTTCATATGTATTCTATATTTTAAGCTTTCTGTACCAGACATCACAAACTGAGATTGGTTCATTTCCACTGTTAATATCTATACTTAACCAGAACAGGCATGCCATGTTGTCTATGAAAGCATCGTGTTCTCAAAGTCATTACACCTAGTGATGCTGGTTAATAATGTAAGAATCCAGATAAGAAGGAAAGTTTTCACATTTCTTTTAATAAAATGCTAGATGATGCGATTGTTAGAATTGATAAACAGGTTTCTAATGACCATCTGAAATGCAACCAAAATGTATAATGCGATATAGGATCACTCTGCAACATTACTGTTCTGCACTAAAACATTGTGAGTTATTTTTATTTTTGTTGGTTCTGTATGATACTTTAATCAAATTATTGTCTATATTATGCCAAGGAAATGGGCACTAAGTGCCTTTACCAAGGACACAATAAGGCAGCTGATCTGGGCCATTCTGGGTACTGAACCTACGACTCTTGGATTATGAGTCTGATGCTCCTTCAACTGAGCTTCCAAAGTACCTTGAGATTTTAAGAGCAATTCATTTTAATAGAATAATTGAACGTCTTTTTAAGAAACAACGTCTGCAGCATCTATTAAATGAATAGCATTTTTAGTGCTGCTGGTGTTCACTTTTTTAAAACAATATTTGCTCACTCCTGGGTCAGGAGTGGGGTTGGGCTAATCTGGGAAACCCTTGTCTGCTACCAGTTTTTCAAAGTTTGGTGTAAGTTTACTTTGAGGGCAGACAATTCAAAAGAGAAATACAGCATAGAATTTTCCATCTGAATAGCAACAATGGCAATGGGTCCTGAATCATTAAAAAATATAACATTATAGCCATAAGCAAAACAGTTTGCAGACCATCATTCCTTTAAACACAACGATGTTGTGAGGATACAATTTATAAATTATAAAATGCTCTTACTAAGGCCATAGTTACAGCCGCAGTCCACAATATTCCTCATTAGCCCACAGAGGGTCCCTATGGCCTCTTTTTGGGTATGTTCAGAGTGGATTCCCGCACAGACCGACAAACTACGCAGAAGTACCAATGTGGATCGACGGATGAGAGCAGTAGGATGTTTACTGTCAGGCTTGGAAACATCTAAAATCAATTAGAAGTATCAATCATAAACAAGCTTTGTTAATGTAAGATTATGAATTTTATCACAAAGTAAATTTCTTAATGATGACTGTCAACAAACAAGTGAAAAACTTTAATTTTTCAAATTCAAATAACTTTTAAAAGAATTGTTGCTTTTCTTTCCTCTTATCTCAACTGAAAATTTGCTCATAAAAGATACTGTATGTTACACATCTGGATGCTTTGTACATCTATAAATGTTGAACATGTTCATTTCTACTGTGCCTATTTTATTCAGCTTTTAACATAAAAGTGATGCACAAGGTAGAAGCTTGATGAAAAATTATCATATCAGAATAAAACAAAAGAAAATAGATTATCTTACATTACTAACTTCACAACGAACACTGTAAAACTTACATGACCATCATCCCAACCAAACACTGTAAAACTTACATGACCATCTTCCGAACCAAACATTGGAAATCAAAGAATATGAACATCGAGATCCAATATTTTTTGCCTTGTCAACTTAAAGACCAACACTGTATCATATTACTAACTTTCATATCCAATATTATATATTTTACAAACCAACTTCAAGACCAACTCTGTATCAGATTATGAACTTTCAGATCCAATACTGTATATTTTACTAAGCCAACTTAAAGACCAACACTGCAAACCATATTACCAATATTTAGATCTAATAATGTACATTTTACAAAGCCAACTTAAAGACAAACATTGTAAACCTCTGACTGTAGATGATAAACCTCAGATTAACAACTTCCAGATCCCAAACTGTTAACCCTATACTACTAATTTCTTGACCAAGTACTGTCAACCTTATACTACCAATCTGCAAACCCAATACTGTAAGCCTTAGACAACTTTGATTACCAACTCAAACCAAATACTGTAAGCCTTAGATGACTTAGATTACCAACTCAAACCAAATACTGTAAGCCTTAGATGACTTTGATTACCAACTCAAACCAAATACTGTAAGCCTTAGATGACTTAGATTACCAACTCAAACCAAATACTGTAAGCCTTAGATGACTTTGATTACCAACTCAAACCAAATACTGTAAGCCTTAGATGACTTTGATTACCAACTCAAACCAAATACTGTAAGCCTTAGATGACTTAGATTACCAACTCAAACCAAATACTGTAAGCCTTAGATGACTTAGATTACCAACTCAAACCAAATACTGTAAGCCTTAGATGACTTTGATTACCAACTCAAACCAAATACTGTAAACCTTAGATGACTTTGATTACCAACTCAAACCCAATACTGTAAGCCTTAGATGACTTTGATTACCAACTCAAACCCATTATTGTAAGCCTTAGATGACTTTGATTACCAACTCAAACCAAATATTGCAAACCTTCTACAACAAATTTCATACCCAATATAGCAAACCTTAAAATAATTCAAATCCGAGTTTCATTCCTTCAACTACCATTTATCTGCATGCTGCTTGTATACAACATATGTAGAACCAACTCAATTCAGGGAAATGGAATTAAATTGAATCAATAAAATTTTAAATTCCATGAACCTAATATATATGATGGAAGTGGTTCATATCAGATAACTGTAACTGCTGAGTGAAATAACAGTCCTGAAGAACACTCTCTCCCTTGCATAATGTATTATGCTGTACCAACGTCATATATAACTGTCATAAATTTCAATCTAAATTATTACACAAGAATCTTAACATTCATAACAGCCACATCACTGCCAAAATGAGATACCCATATAGACAAGGTAAAGCTCACGCTGTGTCCCTTTTCCAAGTTCTACATCCTCCTCCTCCTCCTCCTCATTATCAGGCATTTCTGGTGGCTCAGCAAGCTTCAGGTCATATTTGCCTTCCTTTCCCATGCGGTAACTGTTGGTGCTGCCATAATCCCACTGTACTCGGATCCAACCATCTTCACCAAGTTCACCAATTACACGACCAAGGCCTGGAGGTGGACCATCCTGAATAAAAAACATCATGCAATTTTGATACTAATTTCAATAAACTGACATAAGGCCTGTGTACTATACATGAATTGTCACTCTGACCTCCATTGCAACCAAGCTTGCTCTTTACATCCTGAAGAGTTTCAATGGTCAGATGTCACTGAAGTAAAGAGGACTACTGTTATGTATAGTTAATTTTCACTATTTGTTGGCTTTTCTTAATGAATATATTTGTTTGCGTGTTTTTGGACTTTTAACATAGCTTTAACAATTCATATTGCTCAAATGTCTGCAGTGTGGCAGTTTATTTTGGTGTCAAACACTGGGGCATTGACATTAACATCTTTAATGCCGAGTGTCAAGTGAGGCAGTCACTAGTACTATTTTTACAAGTCTTTGGTCTGACTTGGCTGGGGTTCAAACCTGCAACCTCCTGCATCTGAGACAGACGCTTTAACCACTTAGGCTACCCGAGTCATTAATGATTATATATTATGTCCATTTGTATTTTGTACCTGACCTTGTCCAAAACCAAGTTCACTGTCTACCTGACTCAAGACACTGATTCTGTACATAACATAATGCATAGCAAATATTTTTCTATGAGTATTGATTAAATATTAGGATCACTATCAAAGAACTAAACATGTTTATCTTAGTCTAAGCCTAGGACATATGAATTCCCCAATGGAAAAACCTGTTGTAGCTGATGTTTGTGATGTTCTTTGTTACACATTTAGTAATAGACCTTATCTTGTTGATAGCTTAGAATGTTCTAGAAATGAATTTTGACCCTCATCCTGGTTCTATTTTGTGTCTTAGCTTTTAATATAATGTTGATTACTTGAGAAATTACTCATTCTTGTCTTAACAACTTGAAGCAGAATCAGTCGTGTTGTGTTCCGATTTTCATTTGGGTGGAAATATTTATTCAAATTATTATTCACTGGAAATACCAAATGCTAAACAATAATATTTTTCGACAGAAACATTAATCTGGAATTATAGTGAATTCAGATAAAGACATTTTTGGACTATATTACTGTGATACATCAAAAAACTGTTAGTACATCATCACACTCCAGGCCAATGGAACATTACCATGTTTGAGATTAAAGGTATATCAACACATACATATTGGGATATAATTCACAATACCATAAATTCTTTTAAAATTTTCAATTTGTATTCTAGGCAAAAAATTCTTCACTGAATTTTTCAAAACTTGTTGGTTTTCGCTCTTTTCTGTTAGTTAGTTTAAGATCACGGAGTCGTAAAACTATACTTAAATGAACTGCACACTGAAATAAAGCATAGTTTTATGCAACTTGTTAAAATGGTTTATTTAAACTGAGAATTTTTGCATATTTTGTGCACTGATAATTGGTTTGATGCATCTAAATGAACAAACTGAAAGTAATACACTTTTACCCCCAAATAACCTCGAATTTCAAAATAATGTAACCCACCATGTTTCCTCCAAGAATGTGTAGATTAATTTCTGTGCATTTTCAAAGCTATCTAAAGACCAGTTCATCCAAGTCATTTTCATTTCCACCAGTGGGTCACGATTAAAGTGCAGCAGCACATGTAAAACATGTTGATTCTAGCCATAAATGATACTTGATTAAATGGTAATAGACAATGCCAATTTGCAGATTTATCAAACAAATACTTTATTATTTAGGTTAATACCCTTATCATAACATTAGTGTACCATATTTGCCGGCCTATATGATGATACTTTTTGAACAGAAAATCTTAGCTTCGTTTTATACTAAGAATTGACTTATATATGGATTGTGTCATCCAAATTGCTTTATCGTATTTTTCGTATGGAAAATAATTCTTCAAAAGTACAAAAAATAATGTGTAAAAAATATTTCATTTTAGGGAAGAGATCGTGTATGAAAAAATATTGGATTCCACATTGAGTATTTTAAACAATTACATGATTGTCAGTATTAAAATTTAAGATGTATCAGATGTAACTGTGCTAAAGCAGCATGTACCAATAATGTACGTCGTTTGTAATATATACTGTTTAAAGTTGATTACACATATGTGCGTTAGAATTGACAAGTTAGGCCTAGAAGATGAATAACCATGACAAAGACATATTCCATCACAATTTTCTTCTTGCACCTAATGATCAAATAAACTTATGCCCTATTGAGAGATAGAGAGATATATAGACAGATAAACAGACATACAGACATACATACAGACAGAGACATGGAGAGAGAGAGAGAGAGAGAGAGAGAGAGAGAGACATAGACAGAGAGATACAGAAAGAAAGAGATGTCTTCATGATTGTATATTTGTATTGTTCACTTACCTGATGGCTGATCTTATTCAGGTACAAGTGCAGTACCATACTCCATTATCAATTAATAACACTAAGTAAGCAATTTCTTCTAGTTTTTGTTTCCACTTCCATTATCCAGGAATCACATGGCTTTGTAGTGGTATTTACATCCTAATTAAATATGCTACAGCTGTATTCAGTCATTCCCAGCTAACACCTGTTTGAGGTCAAGATTCAGCGGACCAGATCAGATTAGCAAGGCTACCAATTGGGAAATGAGGCTACCCATGGATATGATGAATACTGTACCATATAATGAAAGGAAATGCCAGGTGGTGACTTGTGTAAATATTTCAGTCAGTGACATTTTTTGAACTTGCCAATGGAAATGACAGTAATTTAAAGTAACATCTAGCATAAGCCAAGATAAAAAAAACAATTGCTGCCTAACTAGAGGAAGTGTACATGCACTTTTAAAAAAATCTTATTTGTTGGGAATGGAGAGGTTGTTATACTTGCAAAGAAAATTAGAGAGCATACAAAATGGTCATTCATGGGATTTAACCTAAATGGAGTCTATATGGATATGACTATTGTGAATATTTAAACCCTGAAGGAGTATGGTATGTATTTTCATAGTTTACATTTACTATTTCATTTATTAATGTTTTCTCTTTTACAAAAGCTTCAGCTAAACGGGGGCAATCAGGAAAAAAAAAATAACAAAAAACCCAGCAAAAACATCAAGCGCTGAAATCTCTCTCTCTCTCTCTCTCTCTCTCTCTCTCTCTCTCTCTCTCTCTCTCTCTCTCTCTCTCTCTCTCTCCACCACATATATTGGACCACATTTTAATTTGATCACGAGGTTCAAGAAGAAAAATGCGATGGAATACATCCCTCTCTCTGTATGTCTCTTCCCCCAAATTACTGTGGAAAAAGCATTTTAGCCGTAATGATTCAATTTCCCTATTGCTGGTAATCTGAAATAGCATACAGTGATACTTTCAATATTTACAAAACCGGAAGTTATTATAGTTTAATTCTGCAAGCATCGCGAGTTTTATTATATCTGTAACTCAATAAATTTCCAGGTCAGCATTATTATATGTAGCTAAAAGTACATAATACATTTAAAATACTTCGTGTGAAACAATTTAGGTAGTTTTAGTTACATTTGATGATTCTGACTGGAAAGGTTACCGAGTTACAGATAGGATAAAATTCACAATGCTGTGTGGAACGAAGTGAAAAAGACATTCCGAGGTATTGATCTGGCCTCACCTTATACTCACCATCAACTTATATATGGATAAAGGATAGAAAATTTGCCAAATCTGCTGATTCGACTTAAACTCCGCATCAACTTATAGGCCAGCAAATAAGGTAAGTATAATTACACACAATTATATCACAAATACTCTCAAGATCTCACAATGTCATTTAAGGCAAAACAAAATGACCAAACCATCCAAATGTACTAAAATCATTTCAACACTATATATATATATGTATATATATATATATATATATATATATATATATATATATATATATGCAATAAACTGACAACGAACAGTGCAAAACTAGTATTTAACTAGCCTGAGCGCTTTCAATTCTTAATGAGTCTTTTTCAAAGGCATATACAAAACAGAGACAAGACAAACAAATAAAACAGAAAAACTGTAGTGTTTGCAAAACTTTACATGGCTCTTTCTACAGGAATTAGACCTTTAAATTTATTATGTTTCAACTTGTTTATATCAACTTGTTGTGGATACTGGAAACTACTTGTAACACAAATATTTTCCAGTCACGACAAGCACTTCAAGGGTGAACAGTCAAATAAAAATTGTATATTGAGTAGAGTAAAATATATTTTCATATGCATGACATTTAACTAATCTGTGGGAGTTCTCATGCATCAATGCTCTCCAGGTGTGCAAATTCTTTAAATTTTGTGAGATTCACATAACTGCATGCCCTGTCAGCATCTTTGCTGCTGTAACTGATGCCAGATGAATGACAAACAACAGATAAAGGTCCATGAAATTTGATTATCTCCTTCACACACAAATGATATAAACCTTTAAAACAAAAAAATGGATGAAACTGACAACTGTGACCTTGATTTTGAACTCTAACCCAGTTGTGATTTTTATATCCCATGGTAAACATATTATATTGCCTGTTATCAATTCATCCTTAATATTTGATAGTACAAGTAATTCGATATTCAAAAGCTATAACCACTGATAGTACATGTAATGCCTGATCCAAAAGCTATAACCACTGTTAGTACATGTAATGCCAGATCCAAAAGCTATAACCACTGATCACCAACCCAAAATTAAACAACTGTTGTCTGTGACCATGACCTTCAGGCTTCATGAACTTGGACCAATGGCACAATGAAAATTACTTGTTAGTTTGTGGATATGCCTCTTCAAAGTGAGGTTTTCATGAAAAATACATTTTTCACTGGTTTGTAGCAACCACAAAATCCACAAAATTTAGCACCGCAAGAACAACAGTAAATAAACAGTAAACAAGCAGACAATATGATCCAGTTTTTGAATACTCGGTTTACCTGATCACCCCATTTCCAGTCTACTCCTCTCACCACCCTTGTGCCTATTTTCATCAAAGCTGCCAGTTCAGGGCCTGATATTGGGACTGGTTGACTTTGTTTTTTGTGTTTTTGCTCTTCCAGAACAGCACAGATTGTGTTGTTGTTAGCATCTGGTGGTATTGGTCTTTCTGGGTCAGGACCTAGCATAAGGCAATGAACCAAGAGTATTAAAGTCTGTGTTTGCAAAGCACATCTTTTTGAATGGCATACAAAATATTCTTATGATTATAATTAAAAAAAAATATTTATTAACTGAGTGTATTAATTACACAACTACCCTCCAAGAGAATCTCTTCTAGCTAGATAGTAAATACTAATAAAACAAAATACCTTAACAAAACTATTATGTTCAATGAAACATAAGATATTTGCACACACACACACACACACACACACACACACACACACACACACACACACACACACACACACACACACACACACACACAGAATGTGTTTTTTTACATTGACAATCAACTGGCATACAGGAATTCATTACACGTTGGTGCAGATTTTACATTGGATAGGAGGAAATTCCAAATCATGGTACCAGAGTAATGAAGACCTTGTTTAAATGTCTCTTATCGCAGCAAAGTAATTTAGAGTAATTAGCAGAATGTAGATCATAATGATTATTTTTTTTTAAAAAAAGTTTTGAAGATATTTAGGAGCTGCTACATTTACCCATTTGTATATACAATGGTTGACTTTATATGTTCTATTCTCCCTTGGATTTTCATCCAATTAAGTTAGGAAAATAAGAGACCCAACTGGACCTGATATCACTCACCTGGCTTATGTAACTTAATTAACATTTCATGAAGGCTTATTAAATAATGTGAGAACACGACCTATGCAAGCTATCTCCCAAGCATTAAATCACGACTATTTTACCTATATTTTTCTATAGTCAAATAAAAATTCTTTCAAGCAATAAAGGCATAATTGATATGCATAGACCCTTGTTCATAAATGAAGTCATCCAAGAGCATCAAAAATGTAGTTTACTGGTGAAGCTTTCATTTGTGATCTACAGTCATACATCTTTTACATGAACTGAAATTATAATTTTCAAGATTTTTTTCATAGGTTTACTTTTCAGTCAATGATTAGTTTATTCTTAGTAATTAAATCTAGAAGTGTTTCAGGAGAAAAGCATATTAGGGTATTCTTTCTCTTAAAACCTAGAAATATGAATTATAAATTCAAAATAAATTGTGAGTAATGAAACTGAACAGATGAAATGCTATAAAATAATGCACAATACATGTGATAGCATGTATATGACAAATGTTTCAGGCACTTTAACATGTCAATATTTGCACCAAACATATCAACCTTGCTTCCAAATATTTCAGAATTTCAAATGTGGCAAAGTTTCTAGAAATATTTTTTAAAAATTAAATTTATAAATTTGGACATTGTTTTAAAGAAATTATGAGCATAAAAAACAAGTTTACAAGTTTTTAAAGAAATTCTGATATATACTATCCTGCATTTATACCTTTTGTCTACTTTTTCTTCAGTTATAAATTATAAATTATTCCGTTTAATCCCTGAGATGTATTATTTTGTTAATTTCTGTACATTGTTCTATTAAAATTAAACATCTTGAATTCTAACATATAATTTTTTACATCTGGTTTTAATAACATTTGCAAGAGGAAGAAATCTGTAACCCTAACCTTGTAATTCCCAATAGTCAGAATCATTAGTTACTTCCTTGCTTAATTGAGGAAGAGGAGAGTTGTGAGAGATAGGTATTTTCTAAGCAGTTTGAACTCCATATATACAATGAGAACTATTTCTAACTACAGTGATCTTGATCAAAATCAAATGCATAAGCTAACTTAATGGTATAAGTCTATTTAGCAAATTTAATCCTAAAAGATTAAAAAACACAATCTCTACAGTCGTAATAAATTCAGCCAATCAGATACAAAAGCACATCATTATTATGTGTGGATCATACTCGCTAATGAATTCATGTGAGAGTTTAATGACATAAGCACCAATATAAATATTTATAAATATCTAAATCAAAAGTAGCAAGCTCATCCAATCTGATCCAAGATCTCAGCATTATTAATTGTGGATCTTGCTCATCATCCAACTTATTCAAGGGTCTGAAGATACACACCATTATCCCAGTTCTGATCAGAAATATGGCATGCAAATTAGTAGCAAGCTCAGTTAGTGAGAAGCAAGAACACCTCATTACCTTGTATCTCAGCAGTTATTGAACTTGCCTGAGATTTTTTGATATAAGTATATATTCCAAGTTTTATCAACAACAAAAAAAATATCAGAAATACCAATTCCAGAGTGGTAACAAACTCAGCCATCAGAGTCAACATAACATTATTATGTCTGGATCCAACTCATTATCAGATCTATGAGATATAAGTATTGATATAAGTATATATTCCAAGTTTTATCCAAATCAGATCAAAATTAGGGCCTCCAGTATGGTAACAAGCTCATATTGCTAAAAGATCATCTCATTAATATGTGTAGTTCTTGCTCATATTTGAACCCACTGATAATATAAACCTATATTCCTGATTTGATCATATATAAACCTATATTTCTGATTTG
The DNA here is from genome assembly GCA_016617855.1 of Megalonaias nervosa. NCBI lineage: Eukaryota > Metazoa > Mollusca > Bivalvia > Unionida > Unionidae > Megalonaias > Megalonaias nervosa. Next base: position 123,439 of record JAECUM010000400.1, on the reverse strand, counting down.
ATCATATATAAACCTATATTCCTGATCTGATCATATATAAACCTATATTCCTGATATGATCATATATAAACCTATATTACTGATTTGATCATATATAAACCAATATTTCTTATCTGATCATTTTTAAAACTCTATTCCTGATTTGATAATATATAAACCTATATTCCTGATTTGATCAAAATCAAATAAAAAATAAGATCTCCAGAAAGGCAACAGGCAAACAGACAACAGATGATGGACAGATGGCCATACCATAAGCTAGACCTGATGGCCAGGTGAGATAACAAGATCAGAAAGGCTATCATCTGAAGCATCAACAACAAACAGCCCTCTTTTGAAGTCTGTAAACTCAGTTTAATCAAGGCTTGGAAAAATTAATCCCTATTGCATCATAATAGGCAGAATTTAGCAATTAACAACACTGGTATTATGAGGCAAATATGTCTGAATACGACGAATGAAATTTTTTAAATAAATGATTAATTATTATTATGATTATTATTAATAATTAATATGTTCACTTTAAGTTATGATTTATGTACATACCTAAGAGCTTTCATGTTTCATATTTCTAATGTTTTTAATGAATAAAACAAGCACAGATTCCTCAAATCTCATAAATATTGTTTTGTATCAACTACCATACAAATTTTCCTTTGTTTTTATTAACTGATATTGTGTTATTCTCACACCTGGTAAAAACATTAATAAAATCACAAGTTTTGTTTGGATTTGGTTCATGCTGTGAGCAACAGAAGGTCATTCATAAATTAAAAACACAAGTGGACAAAGAAAAGAACCTTAAGATACACCTGATATATAAAAGGTAGTGCTTATGTTCACACCATTAACATCAAAAGCAGTCAACAGTTTCTGATTCAAACCTTTTTAACTTAAGCTTAAAAAGATGAACTTGTTGATTCAATAGGTCAAATGCATTTCCTAAGTCTAGTATAAGTACTCCTACTAAATTTCCATCATCAATGTCACTTAGCCAGTTTTCCATTATTCTTGCAAATGCAGTTTTATTAAGGAATTTTTTTAAGGATATTACTGAATTACTAATATGCTGTGAGATACTAAGCTGAAAAAAGAGGTGTTTTAAAAAATTGGGAACAAACTCAACCTACCAATGAGTCTAAGTATGCTCTGTGTAAGAGCTAGTACACCTGAATTAAGCAAAAGGCTGAGACTGTTGGCCTGATGTTCCGCCACCAGTAATCCCAGGGCCGCTAACAGGAATCGTGACTGAGGTAGGGTCCCCACACTCAACTTGTCCTGGAACATATGGTTCTGTGAATTAAAGAGTGTGTGAGAATTGTTTTACAAAGCAAGGCCATATTCAATAGCTTCTTAACATTCAATCATAACTCATAATTATGTCAATAAATACAACCAATTTATATTACACATCCCTGTCCCTAAATAATATAAAATCTTTACAGCTGTGAAATTAAAAGAATTTCCATCTTTGTATTCATCTGATAAGACATTTATGAAAATTCTTCAAACAATATGATCTTTCCACAAGCAGTTTATGATCAATCATGTTTTTCAACATGATTTACATTTGATCAACACCCTTACAAGATTCTCTCAATTATATAACCTAAGTTCATCACTATGATGTCTTATGTGCCTATTTGATATTTATTCCCAATATCATATAATGTATAATGTAAGGCACATCCATGATGTCCCAGACATTCAGATGTACTTACCATCGATACACATGTACAAGTCAATTCCAACTGCAAACAACATAGATCCTGATCTGCCATTGCATAATGTGCTAGCAGTTGAGGTTCTATGTTGTTTCTTTTAATGATTACACTTAACAAACTGCAAAGACCCAGATCTACCATCACATAAAGTACAAGCAGATCTGGATCCAACTTATAGGTACATATGGTATTTATTGGATCTTTTTCTTGCGGTCTTCTGAACACAATTTAGTCTGCCACAAGTTAAATTTTACACATGTTAAGTTTGATTGAATTATTTTACAAAAAGTTGTTCAAATTTTTTCTCAAATAAACACTAATATAAGAATCTGTGTGGATATCAATCTTCTGTATTTGTAACAGCACACACACTGTTCATACTTAACTATTTCTTCACAAGTTATCCCACTTCAATCTTTTCAATGACATATTTGATTAACTGCATATTATAACAGTAGTCCAACACGTGTTTAAAAAGTTAAAATGAGAAGAATGGACAAAACTCCACACTTGTTTAATATTGATAACTCTTTGCATTTCACTGACAACTAAAATGACACCACATCAACTAATCCATTCTGCCTTGCTGCACTTACTTGAATGATAAGGCACGATAATGCCCAATTTTTCACTTTTTTCTGAGTCTATAATATATTATTTATTGTATTGTATAATATATAATATTGTTTTTAATGGTTATATATACTGTTTTTATGCCTCGTACAACTACTATTATGAACTAGGAAATAACTCATTTAATCTTTACTATTTGCCTGATTACTTCAATCAATCACAAGACCCAAATATACAAAATTTAGATGTGCAGAAAGTTCTGATGCCTGCTTGGACCTTATTGCTATCCTGGCCTCCATAGCTTTGCAGAGCAGAAAGAGTTGGGCTGATCCCAATTGACTTGAACATCTGATCTGTATGTAAGACCCCCTGACGGAGCTCCTTAATAGCCCACTTGTACAGCTCAGAGAAAGTCATTTCTAATACAATTCTGTCACAAGGTGGAATCAGGTTGATGTTGGATAGGCAGTGAGGAACAGGTTTGCTGAAAAGATAACATTCAGGTATATAATTACAAGAACACAATGACAAAAGTACCTAGAGGAGACTGGCACTTGTCTGAAAAGCATGAAAAGTAGGTTACAATGACTCCTTTGAAATGTACATTGTATAACATAGCATCACTCTAAAACAGAGCATTTCACACAAAGTTTGGAAGATGCATAATAAAAAACAAAAGTCTGTACAAAATTATGAAATATAATGTCAATATAGACTATTTATGATACTTATGCATGTAACTGTTCATACCAGACTCTATGGCCAATGGTAACTAGTCCCTGCCAGCCAATGAGAAGATTGTACTTAACAGATGGGATCAGGTAGTTCTTGTGGACTAGGGACAGCATGGTCTGGATTCCCTTCAGTCGCAGCTCTGCCCTCTTCACCTAGAAAATATGAATGAAATCAGTGTTTACAACAATGCAACCAAGCCTTTTGAAAGAAAATAAGTTTCTTTGATAATACTTGTACAATCAAAATGTTAGGAGTACATCTGCTACCTCTAAATCCAACTCTCCAAGTAAAATTTCTTTATATCACAAAATAGGGAAAATGAATTTTGGCAGAGTAGTCAATGCCTATGAAAGTGCAATGAATGAATTATAAATATTTAAGAGAAAGAAAAGTTATCAGCTTCTTTTTTTCCCAAACTCGACCCATCAATCATACACCAAAAATTAAAGGGAATTAAAAGTTATTTTAAAACACCTAAGATATATAAGGTCTGTTTTAAATAACCAGGATAACCAATGAGGAAAACCTGGGAATATGTTGTGCTGATTATGGAAACAATGCATTATCTAAATCAGACAGCTGATAAAATGCTGCTCCCATGTGCTTGAAAAATAAGCCCAAACTAGTCCAGTGTACTCTAAATTTAGCAGTTATTAAAATAGGGAAAATTAAATTTGCTGGAGTAGACGATATCAGTTTCTGAAAATGCAACGAATGAATCATAAAATATATAAAAGGCAAAAAAATATTGTCTCTTTTCTTCTTCAAGTTACCTTTAAAGTTCAGAACAAAAAAGTGACCACAGGGAACTAGCTGTCATTGGAGAGGTGCACTTCAAAGTAAGGCCAAGTTGTATACTCAATAACCCAAATTATGCATGTCAATCATACACCAAAATAAATGGAATGAGAAGTTATTTTAACAATGCCTAATATATACAAGGTCTGCTTTAAATAACCAGGATAACAACTGAGGAAAACCTGCAAAATTGTTTGTCATTAAAAATCAAACCCGATGCTATGTGCAAAACCACAGAGCACAACCTTAGCAGCAAAAATAAAAGTCAAGAGTGGTCTTCCTTTTGGATAGAAGGGTTGGTGCCAAATCCCATTATCAGTTACAACTGATGTGGATATGCATGCTCTTCGAAAAATACAAATGCAGAAAGGGCTTGGAAATGTATCCAGAAATGTATGTCTGCATTATTGAAAAAAAAAGTTCTTCCAAAACTTGGTTTCTTCATTAAATAGATTAACCAATCAATATATACATTAGGAAAAAAGGTAAGTCGCAGAGGGAGTTACATTGCCTTACTCTGGGTTTGGTCCTGTCTCTTATCTCTAACCATATGAGAAGCAGCTTCAACTCTTGTAAGACACAGGCTTGGGTGAACATATTTTAAATACATGGATGTTGTTCGAGGAAGACTTTCTGATCCACAAATTCAGAAGTAAAGGAACTGATATTGTTACAAAGCTGCTGAACAATCTGGGAAGATAGCCTCTTGTACTGCTGATATTGGTCCCACCAGATCAAGGTGAGCCCTTTGGAATTTAAGATTTCTGATGTAAAATCTGGAAACCATTGCCTATAACCTTCATTCCTTCACTTGAGTTCTGTCAGGAGGCAGATGTACTCAAATGCTATGCTAGTGGCAACTGCCCTAACCTCGTGCACCATTATGCACAAGAAATTCATCTGGTCTTGGGTTAGTTCCATGTTAACTGAGTGGTTAACCCAATGGATCCAGGATGACAGAACTTGCACAGAAATATCATTTGCTCCTTCTTTGAGTGGCAAGAACAAATGGCTCAGTCTGCTTCAAGTATCACTTCAAAACCCTAATGGGTCTGGTAAAAGCCCCTGGAATAAATGGTCCAAAGAATACAGCAGTTTCAACTAAAGGACAGATTTTCCATGTGCAACAACCTGTTCTTGGCAATTAAAGCTGGGCCATCATTAAAAGGCCCCAAACAATCATAGTGGAACGTCATCATTAAAAGGCCCCAAACAATCATAGTGGAATGTCATCATTAAAAGGCCCCAAACAATCATAGTGGAACAGGGCCATCATTAAAAGGCCCCAAACAATCATAGTGGAATGTCATCATTAAAAAATAAACCAATCATGTAGAACTGCAGATAGTTCAGATCGACTGACAAGGTATGAATTTAACTGATTCTGCTACTGTAGCTTAAGTGATTAGGAAGCAAGTCTTGTACAAGAGGTGAATTGTAGAGGCTCCAGACAGTGGTTGGGAGTGTGTCTTATTCAAGTACATCAGAACCCACTGAAGGTTTCACTTGGGACAAATGGCCAAGAATTTCAGTCAAGACAAATTAAAATGCAAGAAGGTTGGAGAGGTCTTTATTCTAACCTCTATCCTCCATTCCATTATGCTGCAAGATGTCTGAAATCATGGGATGCTAGCCCTTGATTGTTGGATGACAGCCAACAGATGCAACAATTCTGTAAGAGGTTGCTGACAAAGAAGGACAAAACTCTGAGGACAACTTTATTCAATACACGAAAGGCTGAGTCTTCTCTGGACATTGTCAAATCAAGGAAGGATGACAGCACTTCAATCAAGGAAGAATGGTGACACATCTGTGTGAATATTCTTGACCTATAAAACATGGGTTGACAGAAAAGACTACAAAAACAATGGAGTTGGCAAAGCAGTTGTTGAAAGCATGGAAGGAGACTGGGAATCCATCAGTGATGTGATGTAGCGATCATCAGTGTCATCAAAAGTCTAAGACAGGTAACGTGTCCAAGAATGGCAAGTCACTGTAGCTAGTATTACATCATGATAGATCTGGCACCAGCGATGAACCTGTCTGGCGCTGGTCTGCAATACCAGCACTGGTCTAGTACTGGATAGTGTAAGAGAATGGTGCTATTTATGCTGGACATCAATGACCAAACTTGGGCTGGAACAGGTGTGATCAGGTACCATCACTGTACCCACTCCAGGTAGAAGAAGGTGTTTGCTGAGGTTGTGCTGGTCCACTCCCACCTACCATGGAAATGATCACCATTGCTAGCATCTGGTGCAAGTGATGATAGAATGTCCAGTACAGGCCCAAATGTTCCATCATATCATGTCAGTACTGGCCTGATGGTCTGTGCTGTGGTGGTATGCTCTGGTTTTAATACCATTGGTGACAGTATGGTTGTAACTGTGGGAAACCCAATGGTGGTAGGGTTACTAAATTTTTTTCTGAATCTTTCAACTTCCAGTAACTTGGTCATGAGGAAATCGGCTAAAGGGGCTGCATCAGCAGCAACACTGATGTTGTTCACACCCTTGTGTGTGCATTTCTGGAACTTACTCTAGAATAAAAGTAATTGTGCAAAAAAGATTTTCCTTGACACTGACTTCTCTCGTATCTTACGTGCATGCTTTCCACAAAGTCTGGTCAAGGTACACGGTCATGAACATAAATTATTATACAAAAAACATTTATTTTCTTTTAGTCACAGTTGTTTTGATCTTCAATTTTTTAATCCCAGTCAACAAGTTTCTAACTCACTTGACGTGCAAGCCATCCATAAAGGTTAGTTTTATGTGTCCAACTTTTATGGTGCAGTTGGAGTTCAATGACACTGCACACATATGCACATGTGTCTCTACATCCCTCCAAACATACATACAGACTGTATCAAAATATCCCTGCACATATATAAATGGGTATGGACAACAACTTGCATACAACTGCAACAAGTAAAATCTATGAATGATTTTGGACTGACAATTTGGACTTCTGCATAATACTTTAATCACACTTAGACAAATCCTAAATAATAAAATAGCTTGACCTCTGAGATTGCTTTATTTTGAAATGGTTTATATTGAAATATGTGTAGCAGGACACGTTTACTGCAAAGTAGAAATCACTCGATATGAACCTGAATCAGCAAATTTTGCAGTTTGCAATGTCTTAAGTCCAAATGTTGTGTAATTTATATACTTTTTGCTATTTTCAAAAAAGTTTCATTTTAACAAGCAAATTTCATTGTCCTCAGCAGTAAAAACTTCTGTGTATTTTCCATCTCATGCAATGTTCATTGATAGTTTAGGTTTTTCATAACTTACAATTATTTGAAAGATCAAAAATGTATGAATTCTTCAGTCAAGACATACCTCCCAAATAATGCAAGAGACAGACTGCTTACACCCGTCTGGTACCACCTTTTAAACTTTCCACTCTAATGCCTAAAGCCTAAAGTTTTTGTGGGTATTTTTGGGTGGTTTATTGGTACTTTTAAGACATTACTAACTATATCATGACAGAGAAAATGGAAGAACAGTGCCTTTCTGAAAGACTCACTGAGGAAGTCAACCTGGGCTGGCCTTGGCAGGTATCAAACCCACAAACCCTTGGATTATGAGTCTAATGAGATCTAATATGCTACCACAGGTCCAGACATCTAAATGGACACCCATACAACATTGCTTCAAAAGTCAGGTTTGGTCATTCAACATTCAAAACACAACTTGTTTATCAGTGTTGTTGCACTAAAGTTATTTGTGTCAACCAATCAAAACACATCTGTGTTTATTGATAATAATAAGGTTAGTGAGAGTGAAAAAAAGCCAAATATTATCTAGCAAAGCTCTGTAACTTACCTGGTGATGCAAAGATCTCCTCAGTTTCTCAATGTCCACATGACTGTCATGGAGTACAAACGTTATGATCCTACTCATGAGGGGCATTTCTGACTTGCACCCTGTCAATCTTTGTTTCAGCCAGCTAAAGTGATGAGAACTTGTAACTGTGCAGACAAGAGGACCCCAAGAATCCTTCTAAAAGTAAAAAGCAAAACCATGGAGCTGAACACTGTCAGCATGAAAGACCATTCCTTCAGCAAAAACATTATTGTCTGTCAAAGCAGGTGGTCTCTCAAAACAGGTCAAAATACTACATAATCAATAAATCTGTGCACTGAGAATCTAATCTTTCAAAGAAGGTGTCTCTCATAGCAGTCATCTTTCAGGACAGGTTTTACTGTATACACATTAGTATGTACCCATATCCTAAGTAAAACATGATTGTACTACTAACTCTACTTAAGAAAATTACTGAAGTATAAAGGAACTTTAACAATGAGGTTGACTTTGTCACTTAAGAGATCTAGCATAGGATGATCTCAGGTTGGGAGAATCACAATGGGCCAAGCAATTGCATCAAGCTGAATATTACTATATCACCCTGTAACATCCCACATCAGGTCTCTGAAAGATCAAGTACTTTACTGAACCTTCAAAGACCTGATAAAATCTCACTCCTATGTAGTTAACAAGAAAATGTTGGATATAGTGAACTCCACTTCTATATCACGATTATTAAAATGTCATGTCTGATTTGTTTCTGAACTAATTAGAACAGTTATGGGTGTTTACTAACCTATGTCATATTTTACTAGGTGATTTTCCAATTACAAGTATAGCTGTTATATATTCACCTTCTTTTTACGTGAAGACTTCTTTGTTTCTGTTGTTGAAGCAGTTGATGCAGTTGCTCCATCTTGTGGCATCTGAATCTGACCTTCAACTGACCTTGAATTTGCATTCTCTTTAGTCAATGTTTCCTCTGGTGGCTCATCTTTACCAAACACTCGAACCTGGAATTCACCTGTCTGGGACTCCTGGGATGCCACCGTGGCTCCCTCATGTCCCTCTATGGGGAAGGATGGTGGTTCTTCAGTCTGTGGGGTGAATTCACCACTTGCTACTTTTTCATCCACTTTCTCAATGTCTGGCTTGCTCTTTTCCTCAAATTTTTGACTCTGAATAGTGGCTGATTTACCTACCAATTTTTAAAATAATCTGCTGAATATTGTGTTGCTATCTCTAGAATGATTTTAAGTGATTTAATTATACTGGTTCAAACTATTATTTTGTTATTTATAATAACAAATATAAGACCACAGCTAGCAGTGACTGTTGCATCATGAGCAGCCCTACTCTGTACAATTTCCTTGGCAGGAACTTAAACAGATGAATATCTGTTGGAAAAATAAAGCGGGGAGAAGGGAATTCAAGGGCCAAAGCTCTTCTAAATAATGACATGGAATGTTAGAAATCCAATTCATTCAAATCCTTATCAATACAAAGGTGCATAATAACCTTGGCTGAAATGCTGCAGAAAGAAAATATAGGAGGATATACAATCAGGAGGAACAGAATTTCTAAATGATACTGTGTATCACTTGAGATTAAACCCATTTATAATTTCATCAATAAAACTTGCATGCCAAAAACATCTGGCTGAAATCCGACAAAGCTTAGTCACATCATGCAATTGAAACCAAATTTGTTAGGATGACTAATAAAGGGCCATAACTCCTATAAATGATATTGTGGAATGCTGATAATCATACCCATTCAAGATCTCATCAATATTAAGCTCTATGTAAATTTGTCTGAAATAAAACAAAGACTATCAAAGGAATGCTACAGAAACCAGTCAAATGGTGAGACAATCCTGGGCCACAATGCCTGTAAAATGATGCTTTGTAATGGTGGAAATCAAATTAACTCCAGGTTTCATTAATCTAAAGTTACATTCTAAATATGGTTGAGTCCAACAAATGTAAGTTAAGTTGTCTTGCAGATACCAAAGTCAGAAAAATGACAGATCAGGAGCCATAACTCTTCTAAATAAAGCTAAACCCATAGATAGTACAGTAGGTCTTTGAGACAATATGATGAATGGCTCCTAAGTTATGCTGGTTACAAGTTTATGATGTAGCGGAGATACAACATTGATAAAACAGGGCAATAACTCTGTCATAATTAGACCTAAAAAGATGAAACCTTTAAAAGTCACATCTACATGTAATAGGCAATTCACCTACTAAATAACATTCAATTGTCTGTATCGGCTGCAGAAGAATGCTGGTTGCAAGAAATGTGAACATATAGATGGATGGACAGAAAAGGTGATTATTATTGGGTTCTCTTGACATGGGGCCCTGTAAAAACAATATTAAAACAGTCCCAAGTCAGTGATTAGGGTTAAATAAAAGTAAGACAATAACAAGTGATTCACAGTTGTGAAATGAACACACTCTTTGCTTTGTTTCAATGATGTATAAATAAGTAGTGCTTACCCCCTTTTCGTTCCATTACTTTTCTGATGGCTTGTTTCCACCGAGATTCACTGTGCAGAAGTTTGGAGCGGCCCAGGGCACTGACTTCATTCCCTATAGCAGGTCGAAGTTCATTCAACAAGAAGTGACATCGCTCTATTACAGGTGCACAAACTTCTTTGTATGATCTTGCCTGATCCTGATGTGCCTGCATAATATAAAGAATTCACCTACTGACATCTACATAATAGTTTCAATTGATAGTATATAAAACAATAAAGAATTAATATTACCCAAATTTCTTCACAAAAGAATTGTTTTTCTAAGGTCTAGCTTTTAATTATTCTTATTAATCAATGATATTTATTTTTAAAAATTACTGTCTTTAGAGCACTGAATTCATAAACTTGACTCAAATCGAAAAAAAAAAACAAAACAACTTAAGTACATGTCTTTATAGTAGTTTTCAGGCATGAAAAACTGCTTTGACTTTACAATGTACATGATCCTTACAAAAGCTGCACCAGCAGATCTGGGTCTGTGCAGTTTGCTAGGAGTAATCAGCAGAACAGAAAAAATAGACCCTGGCCTGCAGGCGCATTATGCTACAGCAGATCAGGATCTTTGTTGTTTGCAGCTTCACTTGACTTATATGCAACTATATATAGTAGGACATTTGATTAGCATTCCATCAAGCTTTGTGAAAAACATGCTAGTTATGGGCATAGAGAATACATTTACCTTGACTAGTGACCTCTTGGCTTGCATGATAACCCTGAGGATTTCTATGAGGGACTTGGGTACAAAAGGTTTGCTGTGCTCTCCTTGACCATGTTCTACCAAACCCATTGCAACATGTCCCAAGTCATGATGCTTTATCAGTACAGCCAGTAAAAGTCTGGAAATATTTTATTTACAGTTATTTAAACATGTAGCATGACATCAGATTTTGTACCAGGCTCTATCCAAACAAGCCGGGGGACTTTATGTGAATAGACCAATTAAAAAATCCTTCTAATTATATAACTAATAAAGGTTATGTGGAACATGTATCATCTGTAAATGTAATGGGGGTTCAAAGGTAATAAAAAATAAGTTGTATAATTGTATGACTTTAATGAGCTGTAAAAATATGAAAATTTTTCATTTTTATGGGGCAATGGAAGGGAAAGGATGAATAGTCCTTTCTTCTAGACAGCAAAAGGCAAACTGCCTTATAAAACTAGGTTTCATTACAATTTTAGAGGTACAAGGGTACAGAATAGTGTTAGAAATATTAAATGCAAAAATGACTGAAGAGAATGTATGTCATTTGGAATACATAACAAAGATTCTGCATCAATTATCCACAGTAATATTGAAAGTCGTACAAAGTTAACAAAATATGATATTAAAAACAAAATGAATTATCCAAATGTTATCATCTGTTTAAGAATTAATTGTAACAAATCTTAAATGAGGTGACATACCTGTAGAAATATAAAAATGTATCATTTTCATGGTGCAATGAGATGGAAAAGGATGAACAGTCTTTCTTCTTAACAGCAAATGGCAAACTGTGATGCATGTAAAGCTTGCACATTTGATTTGAGTGAGAATAATACCTGTTTGGCAAGCTTTGCATTGTTAGAACTAAAACTTGATTTATACAGGTACATGTCCTGAATGACTAAACCAATGAATAATTGGTTAAATGAATGAATGAACAAGTGAATCTACAAGTGTAAAACAAAGATAATACAGACTAAAATGACCTTACCACTGTTACATAACAAAACAATGCCAAAGTGCAGCCATTTTCTTCAAGAAATCATTTTTGAAAAAAATTTCATTTAAGAATAAAATGGATATTCTACCTCTAAAAAGAAGAATTTAATTTGTACAAGATCTGAAACAGAATAATCAGAATGGGATAATTCCCTGTTAAACAAATATTGCTAGGCAATATATAGATTTCATGCAAGAAATTCCATGGAATTATATGTCTTACCTGCTCCATTACCTAATAGAAATATGTTTATATTTATATATGACCATGACCTTTCCTTACGGTCAGATGGAGGGGTCCATGGATATTTTAGGGCAGAATCTTTGCTTTACAGTAAAAGTATAAAAGCAATCCCTGCTGGCATTTGGGACTCATGAACATACAGAAAAAAATAAACTTTAACAAGGAATTAATTCAAAAAATACCGTAACCCTCCCTGCAGGTCAAAAGGAAGGTAAGAGTACATTGATATGAAACAACAGTCATATTGAATGAACAGAAAAGTATGATAGGTATCCCTCCCAGGAGTTGGAACTTTTTATTACACAAATATCTTTCACTGAAATTTAATGAAGATTTTCAAGAGACCCTGACCTTACCTGAAGGTCAAGAGAGGGTAGGGATAAATGAACAAAGGGCAGCACTTTCTGTTTCAACAGTCCAAGTACAATTCCTCCATGGGTAAAGAACCTGTGACAATGTTGACAAATCTGACTGAAAGCCTTAACCAAAATTTTCATTTTCACATGACCCTAACTTTGTCTGAGAATCAGGAGGAGGGTAGGGTAGGAATTAATGAATCGGAAGGGCAGTGCCTATTGAGTCTCAGTCCAAGTACAATAGATATTCTTCTTATGGACTTATTATCATACAACTCTAACCAAACAACGTAACTAATGTTGACAGAGATCTGCTGTTGCCATGATTAATGTCAGAATGACAATCATATCTAGCTATTCTAAAGCAGTTGAAAAAATTATAATCATGGTGCCAGCAGAAGCTTGATAGCCACATTTCATTACTGACTAAATGCTGATTAGACTGAATGTTAAATATAATTCCCTACGGCTTTTTTGTGAATCTCATAAAAGCTGAGCCCCAGGTCATTTATATGTTGCATGAAGCAAGTATAAAACCTGAGACTGGAACACTTTCAACATAGCAAAACAATAATCATACCTAGGCCTATAGACAAACATTGTATCCTTGACCCAATATAATACCCCTCTTTCATTACCATCTACTGTATGGTAAGTACTAGCTTACAAGTTGAGTCAAACTGCAATAAAAAAGATCCTTATCTGCCATAGCATAATGCGCCTGCAGATTAGGGTCTGTGTTGTTGGTTACTCTTGACAAACTACACATACCCAAATCTGCCTGCGCAATATGCAATGGCAGATCTGGGTCTGTGCAGTTTGCAGTTGGACTTGACTTATAAGCAAGTATATAGGGTATCTATTAAATCTGCAGAGTGAAGACAATCCAAATTTTGCATTATAAGACTCAAAATGCAACACACTGAATTCACTAATTTTCATGGGTAACAATTTTCTAGAACTTTGTGGTTCCTGTAAACAACAAAATTTAAAGACTCTACAAACTACAAACTATAACTGTTCTATAGAAACTACATGACCACTTTCACAATCTATGAATTTAAGTGCCATGTGAAAATGCCACAATTTTTGCCAAACCATGAAACTTGGTATTTAGCAAATAAATAATTTCACAGTATGCTGAGATTTGTCTTTGTAAAATTACCTTCCCACTTCCTCCACTGGGTGCTCTGGTGTAAAATGAAATGGAAGTATTAGATGCTGATGTCTGCAACAACTGTCCATGATGTTCAGGAAAGTTTTGACAACATTGTCATTGCTCTTGGAATCTGCCAGAGACTGCAAGAATGGTTGAGACACATCTACAATGGAGGCCTGTCTATCAAAAAGGGCCTCCTTATCTTCTGAAATGGTCACCTGTACCTCTCGAGTAGGTGTTGCACCTGAAAGAGCAATGGGTATTTTGTGAATTATTGTGTTGTGTTGTTTTGGATTTTTAATGAAGCTTTAATAATTTTAGTCATATTGCTACAATGTCTGCAGTTTGGCAGTTTATAGTGATGTCTGGCAATAAGGCATCATGCTGCAGACATGTAGCATCATGTCCCACCCAGTCACATTATCGTGACACCAGGCCAACCAGTCATAAAACTAATCACTTCAAGCTAAGCATCAAGCAAGGCAGCTGCTAGTACCGTTTTTATAAGTCTATGGTATGACTTGGCCCCAGTTCAAACTCACAGCCTCCCGCATCTGAGTCAGATGTTCTAACCACTTAGGCCACTGAAGCAGTCTTCTGAATTACTAATGAGAAAGCTACAGTAAATGAAAAACAACAATTTCTTCAGTATCAAATCTTCTGAATATTTAAATTGTATTCTGTTGGCCAAAGTGCATGTGGATCAAAAATTGGTATGGTTAGCAACAAACAAAATTCCAAATCCATATCCATGAGATGTTCTGAATATAAGAATCTTGACTAGATCCATTAAATATGTACCACGTGCTGCAGAATACAGCAGACAAAAAATCAAAATCCAGCATAGTTCATATACTTCATTAAATCAAACCATACATTATCCTGATGTATCCATCCATGGAGAGTGTAAAGATGGATGATGTTCAATACTAATAAGAAATTTAATAGTATACAATTCTACAAATTCAAATGTAAAATCAATTCAACCTGTACTAGAGAGCCAAAACACAGCTTCTTATAACTGTAAGTAATACAGTAACTACAATAATAAAATACATAGTACATTATGACAAAAGCTTATTGTAACTGAAAGTTAGAAGACTGTAATCACAATTTTACAAATACTTAAATATATAAATAGACCTTACAGAATTTCATATTGCTTGAGCAAAGTTAGGAACAGTAATATCAGACATATTTTGACAGGAACTAAAACTACTGACAATGGGTGCATTACAAAAGATGCTGTTTGCTATAATTTGTTCAGGAACAAAGGAACTTTTGTGAATACAAAAGGGACAACTCCAAAAAATAATTATGTCAATAAAAATGATTTAAAATACTGGCAATCACTTCATGAGAATTTGCACAAAGTTCAAAATATGAAGCTACATAAGAATTACACTTAAAATCCAACCATTACGACCACCACAAGGGTGACCAACGTAGGTTTGACAAAAGGGACACCATTCCCCCAAATAATGTTGTATCATTACAATAAATATTATGAAATATAAAACTTATGAATGATCTCATCAATATGAAGTTGAATGTATAAATGAATTGATATCCCATTCAAGTTATGCTGCAGAAACCAGTCAAGGGTAAAGTTATGCTGCAGAAACCAGTCAAGGGTGAATAAGAAATCAGGGTTCATAACTCCTCTATATCAAGACACAAAAAGCTGGAAATGGAGCTTGTTTTATACTTCATATAAAGCATATACCCAATTAACTTTGAAATAATTTAATCCTTGATAAAATTATGCTACAGAAACCAAAGACAATGGACAATTAGACATCATAAGTAAACATTCAATGTCTCATCAATAAAAAGCTGCACACTAAGTCTAGTCAAAACTTTAAATCCTTGTGCTTCAATGTGTTGAATGCTATATTGAAGTTTACAAGTCACAAGATGAATGATGTTGCAGATTCAACAGTGTATACACACACACACACACACACACACACACACACACACACACATTGGAATAAAAATGTATAATGTTCTAGCGCCATAGCCATAGGTTGTACAACAGGAAGGATGATGTATATAAATATCTTGAGAAATTCCACCAAAACCCAATTCATCCACCAATGATGAGCAATTGCTTGGAAACAAAAATGAGTTCAGGTCCTAAGTAATCTAGATATTACTGTGTATAAACCCTCCTTTATTCCAGGCAATATAGAGCGTTTATTCCTTCCTCTTCTGGACGATACTGATGCTTGGAATAACAATTAACATGATTAAAATATAGAAAGAAACTTTATTTGAGAATATATTCATCCCAACAATCAACTGGACAATAGAACCAAAAAGCAAAAAACATAAATGAATTCATCCAATTAAACCTGTTCTACCTTTATGCTCAGTTTAACCACCAACAACTGGAACTTGGAAGCAGATACTCCATCTTGTCAACCCTGTGATTAGTCTAAGGAATCAGGTTACAGAACCATATTTGCTGTCACTAACCGAACACAAATTAAAATTTTTCTTATCCAATAAATAATCTAAGAGAGTTGTTTATCAAATTTCCCTTAACACCCACACCACCAAAAGTTAATATTTTCATTATTATCACTAATGAAAGTTGAATCCCTGCTGCAATAAATTTTTATTAATAACCTGCATAGACAACATTACTGATAATTCATATGGCATCCTCTCTGCTTGGTATTTTGATTGACTTGATGAAAACTGTTAGTCAAAGTCCAACTTTTTCCATTTACCTTTTCAATTGTTGGACTATGTCGCAAATTTTGCATACAGAATTGAATTCTTTAGTCAACAGCCAAAATCGAGATAATATCTGCTGTCAGTGTTAAACTGACATATATAAAACTGGAAAACTGCTTGTAAGTGGGTTTCTTTCTTTTCAAAGCTGAATTGTTTAGATATGTTATGCAAATTTGGTTTTGGAAGATTGAGGATTGTAAAATGCGATAATTATACCTTTGTTTTAAATTGGCTGTCTCCTACTCCACAGTACATGAAAAGCATGTAACTGGATGATAAGATCATTTGAAAAGATAAATCTTGGCTATTACAAAGTAAATTTCCAATTGGCCACTGTCTATTATTTTCCTTGGAAAATTACAAATCAAATAAAAATAAGTTACTGACAATTACCTGGGGTAGTAGTACTAGATGTAGGAGTCCTACTTTCTCCTTTCTCCTCCTCAAATGGGTTGCGAGGCTGCAGTATCTGCAGACCACCACGAAAAACATCGGAATTCAGCCATCTTTCACACTCAGTCTCCTCCTGAGACAGTGGTGTGCTGTGCGCCTGTTGTGCTGCATGGAGACCCAGCAGTAATCCCAGGGTTCTCTCAGCATCCATGAGGGATGATGATGCCATGCTGGTGTCAGTCATCTGGACTACATCCTTTTCAGGCTAGGAAAAACAGCACATATTATTATTAAACACTGTTAAAATTACAATAATTAAGCCATGATATATTTTCAAGATAACACATTTAATTTGGCATCATGTCTCATAGGGTGTATGAAACATACAAATTTACTCCAATTTATTTCAGCTATTATCCTTTCCATTAATTATTTAAATCATGTTCTAACGTATAGTGATACATTTTAAAATCTTCAAATTTTGCATTTTTAATAACAAATTTATCACAATAGTATAATACATATTTTCCCCTCAAAAGCATCCTAAACAGAAATTCGATAATTTCATAACCATGTAAGATCTTCTACTTATAAGACACACATGTATGTTCATATAACCGAGTCTTAAAGGAAAATTCTGACGTTAGCACTGAAATATTTCAAAAAATGAATGCAAGATACAATAAAAATTCTACAAATTTCAAAGAGGAATACAAAGTTTAGCTTGAAAATTTCTGTTCTCCTTCATTGTATTGTCCATGCTTAAAACACCATTCTGGATATAAGGCGAGAGCTGCCATGGACCTTGTGACCAAAATTAAACCATGGTACTCTAATTGACTTTACAATTTTATGAAAATATGTGCTGAAATAAAACAACATGTACATACTGTACATCAGGAAAAGTCATTACGATCTTAAACAAGTTTTCATGTTCATGAAATCTTGCACTTGATATAAATTGTAATCTATCAGTTTCAGTGTTCTTCATCATGCATGTACTTATCCCAATGTATATTTCACATTTCAGCACAACAGATAGCCATGGTATTAAAACAAAGAAACAGGTAATGAAATTCCATTGCATACGACCAGGGGTGGGGTGAATGTTGGCTTGGTTTATATTTCATTGTGACTTTAAATTCTTGGTGTAGCTCACCTACGAAAACTACACAAATTGGAACCCCACAAATTTAAAGCATTTCACAGTATTCCAAGTCTGATCAAAATCAGATCAAGAATATGACTTCCAGAATGATAAAAGCAAGCACTGCCAATCAGATGCAAGATCACCTCATTAATATGCACTAAACTTGCTCATTATCAAAATTTGTGCAAGATCATGATGATATAAGCATATACAGTGAAACTATAACATGCTTCAGCAAATTTGGATATACCACAATCATGACATTGCTCTCAAAATTTAGTGCAAATTTCACCAATGTCTTGAAGTACTGCAAAGTTTTGTGCCCCCCAAAAAACAACAAAATTTTGATATAATAATCTGGCAAGATTTGTTTTATTTTTCAAGAAAAAAGTGCTTTATCACTGCATCATTCTGGATATGAATAAAGATGTTAAACAATTTTATTTGTGAATGTTCATTTCAGTTGTGTCAATAATAATGCACTTTGATCTTAGTTTATTTTTTTAAAGATGTCAGCTCATTAAAAGGCTGGTAGGTGTTAATCTTATTATTACTGACCAATGAGCAATAAAGAAATTAAGACTTCTTTGTGTTTGTTTTCCATGCATTCTATGTACAATTGTTGCTCAAACAAAAGCTGACAGGTGTTTGCTCACTGAACTGGCATACACAATCAAGCAACAAACAATGTGGTGGTTGAAAAGAGATTCTCATGCAAATTTATAAATCAATTAGTTTAAGTAATTGCAAATTATCAATGTTAATCTCACAGCCAAAGGCTGTTCAAATTGTGAAGCATTTATTTATAAAACATTTCTAAAAAAAACCGAAAGCCACCAAAACATGCATGTGGCTCAGTGGTGTTGTCAGACTAGTTGTTACACAATCAATTGACTAATAAATAATATAGTCATTTCCTATATAAATGACAACAATGTTCATTAACAATTATTCTTACTACAGTCATTCAAACTAATAGGTGTCATAGTGTTAATTAGTGAGTATTTACAGTTGTATAAAAGTGCACAGAAACATTAAGTCCTCTGTTAAACAAGCACAATTAAGCAGCAGGAAATATGCTGAAAATTGATCACTTTTTAAGAAAACTACAATAGACTACACAACTGTTAGATACTTAATGTGCATCACAGCATGCTTATAGTACTGAAATGGGGGCTTTGCTCTCAATAATTCATTTTTTGTAGTCTGATTTGTAGCAGGGTAAATCCAAGCAGTATGAAATTTATACAGACACCACTTTATGACCTCACTAACTTGCACATGCAGACATACTTAACCGTACATGTGATTAATGTTTCCTAATGTAATTTTTTAAAAATTTTGTGTGTGTGTGTGTAATGAATTCAGAAACATGATGACTAAAAATAATACTTCTCCATGCATATTTACAATGGAATTATTATGGATACACTCTTACAGATGCAATATGATAAGATCAGTTCACGAGTACAAATGTTATTATAGCCATATACATTCTTTATATATACCAACACATGGACCTCTGAATATAAAGTAAAATATTAAACATGCAATCTCTGTTTTCACCGTTTCTTGTTTAATATGCATTTATTTAAGCTGTCAACTATGCTAATGAAGCACATGATTTTGCACCCATTCCTATTACACCCCACCCCCCAACCACCATGCATCATTTTCTTTAGTTGACTTGTATAGCATGGTATGGTACACAGCACATTCCTGCTTTGTGGACCCCAGCCATCATGTTATATTTGGGTTTCACTGTAATCCAAGTTGTATCAAAATCAGGTCAAAAACATGGCCTACAGAGTGGCAACAAGCAAATGTTGAAAGAGACAGATGAATGCTGAATGCCACACACAGCACTATATTATAACCTCACTCAACTTTATGATAAGATGAGCTAAAAATGTTTAGTCAGGCAATATCTTGCAAAACTGTCTTCTCACTCCAAAATCACAAACTTGAAGAAAAGTATGATAATAGAAGGATTGAAAAATAGTCAAACATAAATTTACAAGTTTTCAGTGCATATCAAACTTGTGAATTCCTTATGATGTAATTTTTACTTACATCCACATACTGCCCTACATAGAATGCCTGCAGCATCTGTCTGGCTTCATTACTGTGAAGGTTCATCTCAAATGCTGCTGTAGCATCCTTCCCTGTTAAATAAATAATTTATTCATATTAAATCAATTAAACACATTTGTTTAAATTCTATGAATGAAAAGTATTATCATTTTGTTAACAAATGTAACTTTAAAATTTAAGGGGAAAGATTGGATAGAATTTGAATAAAGGAAGACTAAAATACCATGGAAATCCTCTTATATATCAAATGGATCTTCTAGCGTTTTTGTAATAGACATTTTTATTTTCGAACAAAAGCATGTTGGTTTGGTTTATCTATGAACTGTATTATGAAAACTCTGTAAATGGCCACATATGGATGAAAAGATAAAGGATGGAATATTATGTCTGGATGTGGCTCTTGGTGTTTAACCCAGGTGCAAACTTGATCACCATTTTAACATGCCTCGATAGCTTGCAAACTTGCTTATAATGTCGAAGCATATGTGGAATCCATTGTATTCTCTTATGGAAAAGGAAAAAGATAGGATCTTGTTTGTATTTAAAAGAATCTTGATCGAAACTGGAAAATGAAAGCTCAAAATGTTTTTTTCTATAGATTAGAATGGTGGTTAGTGTGTGGAAATTTTGAACTGACATCATGAAATTTGTTAATTTAAATAAGAAAGCATATATTCTTTAACAAGAGTATTTTATCAATAAATAATATCCAATGAAATATCGATCAATGAAAATGTTGAGAAATGCCTTAAGTGGCAACAATAAGAAAAAAATGCCATTAAAACAATTTTGTCTAGAAATATCCGTGTCTTTAAATTTGGTTCATTGCAATTTTTACAAAAGTGGTATGCTCTGTTCTATTTAAATGTGAAAGAGTTATTCAATTGTCTTGGTGATGCCTGTGATCACTCCCATGCAAACCAACACATGTATTTACTCAGTGACTAAACTGGTTTTATTTTGACAATTGTTTAGCATTTAATGGTCCCTTGGTATGAGAACATAAGCTAATTAACAGTTTAATTGTCTCAGCTCACTACAATAGATGGGTGCTAACATCATATGTATGATCAGCCTAATTTCTTGTCAAAATTACACATTATGGGCAACTTGTAAGTTTTGACTTTGATCAATCTGTGGGTTGTTCTTCAAAATTTGCAGTGATACTCTGAAAAATAAGTTGCAAGTTTTAATAAAATGGACACATCTTTGTCCATTCTCTTTCATTTTGGCTAAAATTTTTTCAATCCAGATACAGTGTTCCAGGACTGTGCGACTGCCATATGCTGAATGTTTTTATTAGTATCATGGATATTGGGTAGTTCTCAGTCACTGCCATGTGCTGAACATTTTTATTAGTAGCATGAATATTGGGTAGGACTCAGTCACTGCCATATGCTAAATGTTTTGATCTGTACCATGGATATGGAGTAGTACTCAGTCACTGCCATGTGCTGAATGTTTTTATTAGTAGCATGGATATGGAGTAGTACTCAGTCATATGCTAAATGTTTTGATTAGTACCATGAATATGGAGTAGTATTCAGTCACTGCCATATGCTAAATGTTTTGATTTGTACCATGGATATGGTGTAGTACTCAGTCACTGCCATATGCTAAATGTTTTAATTTGTACCATGGATATGGAGTAGTACTCAGTCACTGCCATATGCTAAAAGTTTTGATTTGTACCATGGATATGGAATAATACTCAGTAACTGCCATATGCTAAATGTTTTGATTTGTACCATGGATATGGGGTTGTACTCAGTCACTGCCATATGTTGAATGTTTATATTACATGTAGTACCATGGCTATGGAGTAGTACTCAGTCACTGCCATATGCTACTGACAAAGAAGTGTATGGGGTTATTTAAAATCGCAATCTTTAGGAACTGTCCAGTGGAAACATACTGATAAGCTTGGCTATAGTGGCTTATAAGTATAATTCTAGCTGTGAAGCTAGAGACTGTAAGTGTTTGCTTACAACAATTTCAAGTGTTTTGACCTTAAAAGGCAATTAACTTTTTGGAATACTGCTGGTCAAATTAATTTACAAGTCTCTCATCAATCTATTGATTTCAACAGACTTCTTCAGATCTAAAATCCATAAATATTACATTAGATGATTATTTCTGTAGGACAATGGAGGTTATAATTTCAATGTTTCAACAAAAGCTGCAAATACCCTCTCCCCTTCCCCCAGCTATTAACCAAACTTATAGTCTTGCTCACTCTCTTGCACCCTCAACTATGCTGCAGTAGATGTTTATAGACCCCATCACAAAAGATTTATCAAGGGAGCTGTTCCTCTTGATGTGCATTCTATCTGTAATTTAATGGTTGAATCAATTTTGGATGAAAACATTGGATTTTGCACAAGATGCACAACTCACATGGGTTGGTACATACCTTCATATTCATTGCAAATACAAACAGGAGGCTAGGATGTTTGCCTAGAATACCAATGTGTTATGCAATCATCCATGTAAGTCTCAGGAAAATTATAAAGGATTTGTTATCATTTTTGGAATTTGGACAAGGAGGACTATATTAGTCAATCTTGTCCATAGGAGTACTGTGCATTAAAGGGTTTGGATCTCTATCGGGATGTATATAACTTTCTGACAGCAACCATATTCTCAGTTGAAAGGAAAGAACGAACAATACTGCTAGATTCCAAGGTTTTGTTTGTCAAAATGGGTACCACTTTTTATGATGTGTCAATGTATCAAGTTACATCATCATGCAGTAAAGGCATCTAAGAAACAAAGCTAAACAGAGGTTAATGCAGATATCTGGAGCAAGAAATACATGCCATAGTGACCTAGTTTTGACTGAAGACTGGAGTATTTCTCATAAAGAATCTATTCACCAACTTGCATAACTCTCCAGATAACAGTGTCAGAGAAAATAAACTGAACACAACTGCTGATGTAGGACAATGGAGCATGTAGTACATGTCAGAGTGACCTAATTTTGACATACAGTTGTAGTTTTCATGACGCATTTACATACCATGTTACATGACTCAGAAGAAAATAGTGTCCAAGAAGCTCAACCAAAAACTGAGGTTAACACAGGTCATTAGTGGTGACCTATTTTGGACCAAAAACTGTATCAATATTACTAAATTACAAGTTGGGACTGCACTGCAATCTGGCTAAAAAATATCAACAATTTCGCTGCTTATTTTATTAAATTTTTACTCCAATTATTCAATGCTTTTTGCAAGTAAATTATTTATTTTATAATTCACTTTTAAAATCAACATTTTACATTTCTATTTATAAATGTTTTTGACTTTGAAAGACTCCTGAAAAGAAATAGACTAATTAAATTATCATCAAAGATTATAAAAATAACCATCCATTAGGTATGTTGATACAGTCTTTCAAGTAGCCTAAATAAAAAATGCCTCATTCTCTTCATGACCTCATACTGTTGGACAAACTTTTAGTTTTTGCTGAAATTAGAGACATAAAAAAATCTAACAACTATTATTTACCTGCATATTCCATGAGAAGTTCTCTCCCACATGGTGCCTGGGATTTGAAATCCTGCACATCATAAACTTTTCCATGAATCACAATCCAAAGGCCACCATCTTTATTGTGGTTTTCGAGATCTGCCTTGCGGATTATCTGGACATCATCATGTGACTTTTGGCTGTATCTCTCCAAAGTGTGACCTGCTCATGGAAAACAAAATTCAAGTCCCTGTCGTTTTGTCTGTCCAACATTAGCTAATGCCTGGACAAACATTTCTTCTTCCTGTAGCCAATATTATGATCTTGCTTTTAATTTTATTAAAGTCAAATAACACACACAAAATTAGGTCACTTGGTCATAAAAATAAAGAGATTTTAGACAGAAATCACTAAAACAATAGAGATAGGTGGGCTAAATTTACCTAGTGAATACTGCATTTTTAAGTACATTTAACACATATGTTAACCAATAATGAATAACATTATGCATTGAAATAATAACTGAAACATATACAATGCATTAAGCTAAAAAAAATTTAATAGAATTTATCAATCATAATGAATCAATCTATTTTGCTCTTTTTCAGTCTATGTCCTTTTCATCCTTTTTCTAAGAAAATAAAGTTACAAGAAAAACTGAAATGTTCCTCACACATAATACCATAAGAGCATATAGACTTTTGACAACTGAATAGGGAAACAAGATGTCAATGGGGCACTGATATTTATCACCAGGCTTACATAACAGTTGGCCATTTCACTAAGCAGATCGTAAGAGCAAAACCCTAAGTTAATTATCTCTCAATCTTTATTACAAAAGTCTGATAAAAAATCGAAAGATAAAGGCATAATTTATGTGCATAACTCTTGCTCACAGTCAAATTCATCCAATACCTTAATGATGAAAACATATTTATTAAATTTTCTTGAAACTGGATGAGAAATATTTTCTCTCTTGAGAACAAGATCATCCACTCTGATGCAAAACTACTGCAATAATATGGACAGATCGCTCTTGCTACAGAATCTAAGACAATAATAATGCAAGTTTATTTAAAAAGTATGGGCAAAATCCAACTTTAATGTCTTTTGAAATGCTCAGACAATTAGATACAAATGTACTTCATAAATAAGCAAAAATCTTGCTCATAGTAAAATTCATCCAACATCTTAATTTCAGAAGATTATTTAACTTCAATCAAATTCTGATCGAAATAGAAATCTAGACTGTTGACAAGCTATGCCAATTAGATGCAAAATCACCACATTAATATGTATGAATCATGCTAATAACTATATTCATTTGTGATCTTGACTATATAAGCCTATCTACAAAGTTTAATCAATTTAAAAAAAAAAAAAAATACAATTTCTCAAGTAACAACAAATTCAGGCAATAAAACACATCATCTCATTAATATGCATGGATCTCCACCTCCCCCACACATTATTTCATTTTGTTCAAGATCCTGATTATATAATCCTACTAAGTTTAATCAAAATCTGGTAAAAAAATTATCAACTCCAGAGTGGCAACAAACCAAATTCAAGCAATAAGATGCAACAGTGCCTCATTAATATGCATGGATCTCCCCACTCCAATTTAATCTGTTCAAGATCTTGATGATATAAACCTATTTTCAAAGTTTCATTAAAATCGGATGAAAAATATGGCCAAGTGATAATAAGCTCAACCAATCAAATGCAAGATCATCTCAATACTATGCATAGATATGGCTCATAACAAAAATAAATGGACATATAGAAGACATAAGCCTATTTACTTTGATAAAAACTGGTTTAATAACAAGTTGCTTGATTGGTAACAAGGAGAGCCAATCATATGTATGATCACCTCATCAATGTGCATGGATATTGCTCTTTATTCATATCATCTAATATCTTGATCATTTAAGCCTATGTTTCAAGTCTGATCAAAATCAGATGAGTACGTAAATAACAGATCCCAAAACAGCCATATTTCCCAGACATGACGGACAAATGAGCTTAAATGACCATTTGCTAATTTGACCATTGGACATAAGGTGCCCATAATTACTGAATGCAATTCTGGAGTCAACACTCATCATATAAGTGAACAAATGCCCCTGTGTTTGTAGTATACACATTACATCAGTCCTCAAGAAATGTGCATTTAATAAGTGTAGTTCTTTTTTAAGTTTCTGAATTATGATTATCAATATGTTTCTTACTGAAGACTCCTGGCCAGGCCAGGTCCTCCTTATCATCTCTTTCCAGACCTGGTGCCAGTTTATTGTATTTATCCAAAGCATCCAGCAATTCCTCTAGCAACGGTACAGCTCGTGAGGACCGGATCACTGCAGGATTCTTCAGTTGCAACAGAACTAGGCAGGTCTGCATTTCAGGCAGAAGTACACCTTGAAGAAATAAAATAAAAAATTTACACAGATTAACATTCTTTAGAAATATTATAACTTGTATTGAAGCAGTTTCTTTAAGACTACTCCTATATCAGTAGACATGGGAACTTTCAACCATGAGACATGTATTTCATGGTATCTGTTTGTATAATCAAGTTGATGTATGTTTGCATGTGTTATCCAATATTGTAAAGCACTTAGAGCTTCTAAAGGTCAGGTGCTATACTAAGTCCACATTAATATTATTATGTTTATACTGCAGGCACACACCACAACCATGTTAACAGTCTTCTGCTGATTAAGTAAATAGTGACCATGAGAATAAATCTTTCCAGATGAGGTATGCAAACCTCTGAAAATAGTTTGGCCATCTTAAAAACATTTGCATTTTATAGTATGCCAAGAATAAGCCACATGTACTGGCTATCTTGACTTGTGTTAGGCAGTAGTTTCCCAACTTATTTCATTCATGATTGACCCATTGTACAAGCATTCTTGCTTTTCAGTAACTGAACATCTTAAATAAATTTATGTATTAAACATTCTGAGTGCAAGAAATAACAAGTCAGGACACTCACATGCATAACATGGTCAACCTGTGTAAAATGTTATGAATGAGCAATATCACTAGGTAACAATGCACTCAACAACCAATGGGAACTGATGTACATTTACACTAGAGTATCTTTGTCAAAAAGCTGCTTGATATACAAACTAGAGGCAAGCAACTGATTAATAATGATCACAGATCTGTATATGCATGAACTTAGTATATAGTTTTTAAAAAGTCTTTTATTTATGTTAACTCAGTGTACAGAAAATGCATGACCTGTGTGCCATTTAACTTAACATGTACATGCATGTAGTCATCTTAGGAATGTACATGCACACCAATTTTTGTATGTCAATCACATACTGCAGCACTGGAATGGGAATACTTGACAAACTGTAGCAGAGAATTATGACATTGATCAAGACTCCATCACACTATAAAAGTGATACCAATTATCTCCATATATTTACACAGCTGAGACACATAAAAATGCATTTTGTGGTCACATAATAAAGAAAATAAATAAAACCAAGCTGTCAGCTTTCACTTTCGAATAAATGTGTTTTCTTACCTGTAATGTCATTGGCAATGATTTTGGAGACATGGGAGAAGTGCTTGCTGCTGATGCTGGCCAGACTGGCTGATACAGGTAAGATGTCCATCACATGATTACAGGTCAGGGAAATGTACTTCCTCAACAGTGAACCTGCACCCTGCACCTCAATGTCTGCAACAAAGAAAGAACCATCGAAATAAACTGCAATGCTTGTAGTAAGCTTCACCTTTCAACAGGTCAGCATTTAAGAATCAATTAAATGTACAAAAATGACTTTGAATGAATAAGCATATTAAATAAGAAAGGATTAAAACAAGTATACATCAAACAAAATGGGTGCATGTTAAAATTCTGCTGGGTTCTCCCTAACCCAATAATGTGCCGAGGTTTGCAGTGCCTTCACTGCTTGTTACATTTCCTGCATTTTGTATTATTTCAAAAATATTGAAATTAGTAAGCTACATTCAAGAAGACCAATTCCTTCTGAGGAATTAATTCTGTTTCGGTTATTCTAAGACTTGCACCTTAAACAATTTATGGGGAGAACCCTGTTCTTATATTTGAAACAAGACAGCATCACATACTTCATGTGGCAATGTTATATGTCATAATTCATTTTTACTTAAACTGTATAAATATTGCTCCTTCTTACAGAATGGTAAGTAGACATCAATGTAAGGTTAGTGTCTTTCTTAAGATTCTCTGCTTTATGAAACCTCAAACCTATACCAACATCTGACCTGTCATGAACACAGCCAAACCTTTCTTCAAAGGTCTCCTCTGGAACAAGGCAAAATCAGTCTCTAAAGAGAGAAGATAACTTAATCAAACCTTCCAATATCAGTGGAAGAGATTGCAAAAAAGTGGTCACTTTAGACAAAACACTATTTAATGTTGATCACTTCTAAAGGAAGCTTAATTGTACCAACTGGAATCTGAACGAACTTCTTGTAACTGATGTAAAGTTTAAACTAAATCATTACCAAGTTCTGCTGATGAAGCAATGACAGTGTCCTCCTTAGGAAGAAGTCTTGAGATCAGCAGCCTCTGGAACTGCAGCAGTAGGTCTAGAGATGGGGATGAGGTGTCTTTGTCCCCAAGACTGTCATCCAGCTTCTGAAAGCCATCTCGAGATAGCTCCAATAACCGAGACTGGGAATGGGAATAGGAATTTCTGCAATGAGAAAAGGAAAACATTCTTCACATGAAGATTGTGCATAATTTAAATAGCTTTCAATGAATATGATACAGTACTCACTTGCTCCTATGAAACTAGCTATTACAAAATCTTGACTCCCCAAAAGTTTTCTTTAAAAACTTAATTGACACAGGGGTACATAAAATACAATTCAAAAAGCATCTCATTAACAAGTGCAATTTGTACTGTCTTTGAATCATTCATTGTATTTCAATACAAGTACACTGATGACCACTATAACCCTACTCTCACACAGACAGCCTTTCTAAAGTTCCTTTATAGAGTTCTTCCCCAACCAGAGTATTTTTTTGTACAAATTTTTTTCTTTTTAAATGAAAAGTAAAAATGATATTCAAATCATTCAAATAAATAACAGCATGAGACTGCTTCATACCAAATTAACTGCTTAAACGTGGAAGCTCTGGTAACATTCCCAACGCTTGTTTTTTTTTAAAAACATAATATTTATCTTCAATACTTTTTATTCTGATCTATTAACAAAAATCTTTATATTGCCAAAATTATTTGGCCAGATTTTATGTTGATCTATTCAAAATTCAATGGTTCATATTAATTTTCTCTCATAATATACATCTTTGGAGAGTGATTAATGTTAAGAAAACAGCAAGAAGAATTTTCAAAGGGCAGTGTATAACTACGTTGGCACCATGTTTTAATAGCCCAAAGCAAAGGAGTCCCCCAAACAAAGTCCTAAAAATAAATTCCTGTCAGAAAAGCTCAATTTAATGAATGTCGACAAAATAGATCCAACAAAAGTGCCCAATATAGCTAATAATAATTGTAAATGATTATTTTGTAATTAAACAACATACAATTAAAACAAAACTGTAATTTCACATTAGTACTTAAGCATCTGATGCCAGAACCCATCAAGGTCCAATACTAATTAATCCATATACTAGAGCAAACATTGTAATTAGACCAAGTATAGACAAACAAATACTGTGTGTGTGCGATTTGGATTTTTATCGTAGCTTTAAAAATGTTTCAGTCATATCGCTACAATGTCTGCAATGTGGCAGTTTATACTGATGTCAAGCACTGGGGCATCATGCCCCACCCAGTCACATTATCCTGACACCAGTCTGACCAGACCTAACACTAACCTCTAAATGCTGAGCACCAAGCGAGGCAGCTGTTGGTACTATTTTTATCAGTCTTTGGTATGACTTGGCCAGGGTTCGAACCTGCAACCTCCCGCATCCAAGGCGGACACTCTAACCACTAGGCCACCGGAGTGGTGACTAACAAATACTAATTAAAATATGTGCCTTCATGGGTATATAAAAACAATACATCAGTCATGGAAATAACCAAAATTCTGGTTTGAGTTACACAGAATCTGGCAATCTGAATATGTGAACACAAGTGGGCAGTGCACATTCTAATGGATTATTATTAGTTAACAGTGTAGCAGTTTTTTTAATGGAACATGATGTCAACAAATTAAGTAACATTAATTTATATTTAAAAGTCCTATATAATATTTAATAAATTTTATAAAAGTATAACAAATGAACAAATTTTATAGGGTTATTTTGTCTTGGGCTATTTAGTCTGAGGTCATTTTTCTGGGCTGTTTGTCTTGGGCTGTATTGACAATTTATCATACTATATGCACATGCAAGGTTTTACAATAATCCTACACAGAGGTGTGCAATAAATAAATATGTACAAACAATTCATACATTTTTACAATAAATATGTAAAGCTTTGCAACTGACACATACAGCTGTTCAATAAATGAATAGTTGTACAATAAATGCATACAGCTGTACATAAAGATGCATACAGCTGTAAAAAATGCATACAGCTGTACAAATAGATACTTAAAGGTGTACAACAGGTGCATACAGTTACACAATCAGTACATACAGCTGTACAATAAATGCATATGGCTAAACAAATCGATCCATACAGCTGTACAATAAATGCATACAGCTAAACAATGAATACACTGAGTTGTACAATATGTTTTTACTGACCTGAGAAGCTGTTGTATGAGCTGTAAAAGTGGAATGGTTGCTCCAGCATTATACAGGTCTCTCTTTCGCTGTGACCCAGTCTTCTTCATCTCTTCTTCTTCTTCACTAAGCTCGTCCTCAGACTGGGAATCTTCATCTTCTTCATCAGCCTTCTCTTTCTTTTCCTAGTTAAAGTAAATATAAACAACAATACTTCACTAACCATTTATTGCAAATATAAATACAGGAAGACATTCCTGAGCTGGAGACTCTGGGATGGAAAATTTAAATGTTTCACAGAGTAAGCCAGAATAGTGAGGATTGATTTTGAATTACAACAGCCTTAAGGGCAATGCATTATATGTCACTCCATGCTTACTAGTTCTATATGAAGGCACTAGCAGTACATGGATGACTGTTGATTACTGACTTTTGGGTCCTAATTGTGGTCTTAAGCTAAAATTACTGTGCAGAAACTTTCTTATTATATCTACCTGGTACCAGGATGGTGACAATGGGCCTTTAGACCCCCAAATGTATAGGTTTCTTCATTTTCATAAGTACTAGCTATCCACAAGGTTTGGTAATGTAATTTCATCTAGAACAAAAGTTATTGTGCAAAACCCATTTTCCTTGGTGTCAACAATTACTGTTACCTTTGTTCTGTTTGCCCCAAATTCAATGGGCCTCTCCCATACCTCACCTACAAGCCCATCATAAATAGTCTGGTAAGATATGTGGTCTAAAACTAAAGTTATTATGCCAAAATCGTTTTCTTTTTTCAGTCACAGTGACTTCTGACCTTTTGACTCAAAAACAAATTGGCTATTTTCTTATCTGAAGTGTATGCCATCCAAAAACATTGGTGAAGGTACATGTTAGAGACTTGAAATTTTTGTGCAAACCCCATTTTTCCATTTTTTGCCACAGTTGCCTGGACTTTAAAAATGTTGACCAACATCAACATACTTCCACATAACTCATAGTGCAACTGATCCAAAAAGTTTAGTCCAAATCAGTAATGTAAAAGTAAAGCTGTAATACTCCTGGGAAAGGCTATTACTAGATCGAATAGATTGCTGACCTAGGTCTTGTCCCGTTGGAGAGGGGCTATCAGACCCCTTATCTTCTGTATTATGTTTGGAACCAAAACCATGGGTGAGGTACGGAGGGTAGGCAAATGCCCGTAACCCCTCCAAACTGACAGTACGTCCATATCCCAAGCTTCTAGATCCCAAATCACACAGACTCATTTGTGGTTCCACCTTCTTGCAAAAGGCTGATCATTTGACATCCCCAAAGTGCACAAATCCTGACCCCTTCTGGGTAGAATATCAGCAAGGATACTGAGTCTGTCAGGAATGTGTCTAATTTGTACATTGATCTGAAGAGAGCAGCATTGACAAAGAAACTGCTAAAAGATCATGCACAGATTGTGATTTGGTGTCCCTTGTTTAACGAGTTAAGTCACCACTACAGAGTTGTCAAACATAATCAGGAATGACTTCTTGTCTGTCCTTTTAGAATTGAAAGGCACTTATGATAGCCTTCATAGGGATGTCGATGTAAAGAGGCAGTTTTCCCTGTTCCCATTTGCTGCTGACCATATCTGACATCTGGCAACAAGTGAGCTCCCTAACCATATGTACTGGCACCTGTACATATTGTCACTTCAAGCTGGGGCTTCTCAAGAGGAATTCCTGTCATGAGCCAAATATAGTTGCACCACTGACACACAGGAATCACTGTACCTCATTTATGACCTTTTGATCAAAAGGACTAGTAAAGGGTGCTACTGATCCAGCAAAGTCATCTGATATGAGCACATACCAAGGCAGCAAAGCAGGATCAAATCCACTACCACATTAAATAACCAGAGGAGTTGTAAGAACTCTCATTGAACTCCCCGTACTGTTGGAAATGACTCCATAAGCTTGACAATCCATGTAACACAAAAATGAAGGAGACTGAGATTGGCTATAACCTACATACCCAGGTAGACCAAATAATGGGATGCATTAAGGTTGGATTTATTTTCCCAAGTCACAAGAAAATGAAGATGAATTAAAAGGGACAAGAGATCACTTCTGCCCTTGAGGAGAATACAACTTACCATTTTTTTGGAGGTGATCATCCAGATACTCCAGCAATGATGTAGAGGAAATTGACTGAACAGAGTGATGATACAGTCCATAATTTGGTAAAGACCTAGATGTTGATATTTAGACCAAACAAAAGGGCTTGGTAAACTCTTTTTGTGGTAAGCAAACTGAAGAAACTTTTGATGCCAAGTAAACAGAAACATGGAAGTAGGTATCTGTGCGATTGCGATTGATGGCATATTTGTCCCTTTGAAGGGAGAGATGTATAGAGCTCACCATCTCCATCATGAACCCCAAAAGAAGAATGAATTCATTCAGGCAACTTAAGTCTATGATTGACTTCGACTTCCAGTTGGCCTTTTTGGTATGGAACAGCTGAGGATAGAACCCTGGAGATTGTAGTTTTCAAATTATCTCCACTGCCTGTTTGTCTCTGGGCGACTATCTCATGAAGAATTGTGTCCTTCCAGTCTGATGGTGACAATTCGTTTAGAGAGGGGAAGAAAAAATGAGTGGGTGGGTTAAAGGAAATCTGAAAGCCATCCAAAATGACTTGGATCACTTATTTGTTCTGCAGCAATAGACTGATCCTATGTGATTGAAATTACAATAGTGTGACACCCCCAAGTAGACTGTCTGCAGCAGGACGTGGAAAAAATTGGTTTCATACCTCCTCTATAAGGGTCCTCCAAGAGTGGTTTGGCTGTTGTCTGCTGGCATAAGGCTGAGATCTGTACTACACTTGGGATGTAAAAGATCACTTTGCTTGCCTCACTTATTGTCCCTCCATTGTAGCAGGGATGATTTTAAAACAAGGATATAGGTGGAACAGCAAGCTGGATGGGTAGTTCTGAAGATGCCTTCTTCTAAACTTCTTCAAATATGACCCCAAACAACAATGGTAGGCAAAACGGAATCATCCTTAAAGCCAGAGTGTGATGCAGCTTCTTTTTTTTTTTAAAGCAACATGCAAACATGTCACAATGTATCAAGAGTGGCAGAGGCAATCAACACACTCACCATTGAATGGTGAGCTGCTTTGTTAATAATGGATGCAAATCAGGCTGTTGAATCCTGGGCATGTTGGTTGACTGATGCCCCCCCCCCTGAAAATCACCAAGGAGAATAAATCCAATATTGAAAACATGGTGACAATGTTTTGAATCCACTTCAATGTGGTGAGAAACAGGTATTTCATTTTTTAAATTATTATAATTCACTTTATAAAAAGTTCTGCAGACATTGTTACCTGCTCCAAAATTTTTATCTAACAAGTGTAAGTTAAGTGTGATAGGCAGTGGAATGTGTCGTGGCCACAATGAGACAATGCAATCATCTCTATATAATTCACAGCCAATATGCTGTGGGTAAGCAGTGAATACAGAAGCCAGCTTTGCTGGATGATTTTGATGTACTGGAATCAACAGATGGTCCACAGGGATTATGGTTGGCACACTTAATGGCTGTGCAGAAAACAGTTAAGATGCTGCTGGTACAGCCCATATAATGGGCATGGCTGGATGGACGGATCTATCACCAATATCCCCATAAAAATGTTTGGGTAGCCTTACATTGGGCAAGACAGGCAAAAGCAAATTTTTAAGTAAATTATGTTTCTTCGAGACTTCCAGCCCTACTAAAAGTCGAAGATTGTCTTTTTCTGTCCATTTCAATATACAACAGGCAATAACTCTTGCCCATTACCTCCCTTTGGCATTGCCAGTTGTTGCTATGGTTAAGAAGATGAAATATTGAAATCACTAAAAATCCCTGTAACTGTAATTGTATGTAGCCATAGGCATGTCTGGATGGGAAAAACTATCACTAAGATCTTCATAATCATAGAGAGATGAAGCCGTAGAGCTATCCCTAAGATCCCCATAACTGTAATTGCATGTAACTGTAGGCATGTCCAGATGGGCAAATTTATCACTGAGATCTCCATAATTATAGCGAGATGCAGCCATAGCATAGTAGGGTGGACAGATTTATAATTCTGATCTGCATAATTGTCAATGCTGTATGGAAGTGAATCTTAAAAACTAGTGACACCTGGTGGTGGTTAGGGGAGGTAATGGGCAAGAGCTATTGTCCTTTGTTTATATGAGACAGAAAAGAAAATTTCCTCTGTTTTGTAGAGCTGGATTCAAGAGGTAGCCAACTTTATCTCTAAATTTAATGTGATCAGGGCACATATTTAAATCCAAAATTTTCCAATGCACAAGATCTAACATTGCTCATCTGTATATTCAAAAAATGTGTTCTATATTCAGAGTAAAAGTGGACTTTTCCTCCAGCTCTTTTGCCTTATTCTGTACGATTATCCCCATCGGCCATTCAAAAGCAGGCACCTATGCAAACACCCCACCCATCCATCCGTTCCCTCATAGGAAGATTATTTATACCCTGTCTTCCAGCTCTTGGGCCTCTTTCTGTATCGCTGCTTCTATGGCTGACTCCAGACCGCCATCTGCCATCAGACTGCTGACTAGTAGGTCCGTCATAAACCGCTGACCCGAACTCATACCCGAGGCATCACGCACTAAATAAAATAGTCTAATATTATAACATTCTTTCAATCCATAAATCATGGTAATAATTATAAAGTTATGAATTGAACTAGTATGTACAGAGCTCTTGATAAGAATGTAATAAATCAGGTGCTGAGATAAAAATGTCATAAATTGGGTGATTAGATAAGAAAGTAATAAATTGGATATTTATATAAAAATATGATAAATTGGGTATTTAGATAAAAATGTGATCAGTTGGATATTTAGAAAAAATGTAATAAATTAAGTGTTTAAATAAAAAATGTAATAAATTGGGTATTCATATATAAATGTAATAAATTAGGTGTTTAAATGTAATAAATTAGCTGCTTAGATAAGATTGTAATAAATTAGGTGTTCAGATATAAATTTAATAAAATTGGTGTTAAAATAATAATGTAAAAGCAAGTGTTCAATAATGTAACAAACTGAGTGCTTAGATAAGTAATGAATTAGATGTTAAGATAAATATGTAATAAATTGGGTGCTCATATAAGAATGTTAAAAACTGTTTAAATAAAATCTAATAAATTGGGTGTTTACATCAGATTGTAATAAACTGGATGTGTAGATAAAACTGTAATAAAGTAGGTGTTAAGATAAAAATGTAATAAATTGGGTGTTTAGATAAAAATGTAATAAATTCAGTGTTTAAATAAGACTGAAACAAACTGGGTATTTTTATCTCTGGAAAGGAATCAACTGCATTATTTTTTAATCTGACCGAGTATTTTGTTAACAATGCAAAACACGAATTTATGCAAGCAGAGTGAATCTTAATCTTTAAGATATTTATCATGCCTATTTAACTGTATCAAGTGGCTTTGTGATCAAGACTAATTAAAGGTGTTTTCCATTATATGGCTCTTTGAGAGTGTTGATGCAGTAATTATGTACTATCATTTCAAGTGTACACAGAACCTCTGGAACTTGAACTGACAGCATAGACTGAATACACCGTCATAAGACATGGACTGCTTATGACAGGTCAATATGCAACTTTGCACTAAATGCTCACATTTAAATTGTTTTGTTCAATATCAACACATTTAAAAATGTCTTTGTGCTCAAAGCCATGCATTTTTAATCAGCATAAAATAAGCAAACTATGTTGCCCATTCAGAACATTATAAATAAATAACTAAACAAATAAATAAATAAATAGATAAATAAATAAATAAATATATAAATAAAGCATTATATATATTTTCATCAAACTGTTCCAAAAACATAGAGGAGGTTTCGATGTAGTTATGTATTTTATGTGTCAACATATGGGAGAATGCTAGGTACATACTAGACTCTTGTCTATGGCCTTGCCACTGATTTGCAGCAGAACTTTTACATTATTAACTTCATCAGTCCCCAATGACATAAAACTCTGGAAATAGGTATGGCAAGTTACTATATCCAAAACTGCATGTGATATCATGGGTAAATTTAAAAGAATTTACATGTTTCTTTGACTTTATGGATATTCTTTAAAGATGTGTAATGTTCAAACACAGACTATTATTTTCAATGTTTTTTTTCCACCTCTACCTATTACAAATGGTGAAGTCCATAATGGAGACCTAATACAATTTTTATTATTACAGTCCAAAATAAGACCATTTGATTTCTATGACTTTTAAACAATCTAAGAAAAATCCCATTCAGTGAAACTGTACACACAGACACCATAATGCACAGTAACTATTCATATGGACATATCTGTTTCTTTCTGTCAACTTTTGGTGAACAAAACAGATTTACACAAAGGTATCATCAAATTAAAAATAAAAACAAAATCCAGTTAAAAGTACCTCGTATACATTTAATGTAGATTGTATAGTATCTTTTCAGAGGTAGCCATGGTAGCTAAGTTGGTAGAGGAGTGGATTTATAAATCAATGTGTCAGGGGTTCAATATATGCCCTGGCCAGTCCAGGTTGGCTGATTGACTATGTCCTTGGGAAAGGTATATATCTCATATTTCCTCTGCATGATATAGACAAGAACATCCTCAAAGTGTCATTAAAAAATCCAAGCTAACCAAAGTTCATTTTAAAATGAGACAAAAGAGTATGCAGTAAACACCTTATCCTGCCCAAGGATAGAGAAGAAAAGGACCCAGCTTTTAAAGAGCTGTTGTGGTTCAATGGTAGAGTACCAGATTTAAACCAAAGGTTGAGAGTTCTAATCTTAATCTGATCATCCAGATCTGCTGTTGTGCATCCCTTGGCAAGGCACTTTACTCTCTGATCAAGTACTAAAGGACCAAGCTGTCATTTCTTTCTCCTGAATTTAACTGATGTTACCAGAAAGTTTGCTATTTACAATCATGGAATACTGGAACAGGATTTATATGGTTTGCAAAACTGCCCTCTAAAGTTGAATATGAAAGATTATTGTTCTAAACAGTTTGAACTGATTTCAAAATTCATGATTTGTTATGACAACATTCCACAATGAAGTAAATCACTCATGACTAAGAATATTCCTGCATATAACAGACAGTCATGGGACAAAGAGGTGTTACAAGATTCAAACCTGATACACAATATAATGATAACAACAATGCCTCAAAGGGACTAATACTTCATTGCACACAAGATTGGTATCACTTTCATTTTGGGCTAAAATGACAACATGAGAAGTATTCTGTTGGAAAATCCATGTCGATATGACTATCCATTTAGGAGTAATAAATAATTTTCAAAATGGCCATCATGGTAGCCATAATGGATGTCAGATCAGCGCTATTCTGATTTAGGATCAACTAGATATTAAAAGCAGTATTTTGGTGAAATTTTACATTGAAAAGACCATCGTTTCTGGAGGAATAGCAACAAGATTTTCAAGATGTCATCCATGGAGGCCATACTGGATGCCTAAGTGGTAAAATTTTCACTGAGGATGAACTAGACCTTGTGATGAATGTGTGTGTGTGTGTGTAAAGTTTCATAGCAGTCCTCTCAATAGTTCTCCGTGAATAGTGATAACAAACTTGTGTTAACGGATGTAGAAAGAGATGATGGATGATTGACAGCAGGCAATTCCATAAACTCTTTTGGGCTATGGCCAACAGATTTTATAAATGTAATAAATGGTTTTATACAATCCATATGTTATGGACAGTTTTCTGTCAAAAATAGATGTCCATTATTACAAGATTCCCTGTAATTGATAAAAAAAGCTCAGCTTACCACCAGAAGAGAGAAGGGAAGATAGAGCTCTGCCTCTTTCCTCTGCTGTTGACAGGAGAACAGACCAGCCATTTTGCAAGGCATTCTGGGCAGCCAGCTGTATAGTATTCAGCACTCCACTGTTACTCGCAAGGGAGACAACCCTCTGTTTGAGACTGGTTACCAGGGGGCTTCCTGGATTGAGACCAAGCAGTTCCAGGCTCTCATTTTGGGTAATGGCTGCATATAGCTAAATTTGGAAGAATACACAAAGTAACACTCAGCACAATCTATAAGATGACATAATGACATATCTGTAATAAAATATCAAATTAATTATCAACATTCTCCACTTAAATATGACACTGTTTGAGTTGCTTAGCTGTACATTATTTCACAATATTTATGTGTAATTATCATACTGAATACAGTTCCTACTACAACAGCATCATGCTCCTCTGCTCTAGTCTGACTTGGTACAATATATCTTCCAACTGCTGGGATAGCAAGTTTATGTGTTCCTCCTCATTTCAACCAAAATACATGATGGGTTCCACATATCGATCATTCAAAAGCAACAGCCAATATCTATAAACTTATACATGTAGACCCTTCATGTTATTTTTACCAAAAACACTCTCACTTATGAACAGCTGTTGGTTCCAAACATTCTGCTCCTTGAAATGCCCTATACTCCACAGGTGTGTGGCAAGGGTTGTCAATTTCACACCTGACAAAGGTAATTACAGCTAAACTCAATCTGAATCAGAAGAATCAGTTCATTCGTAATTTGAAAAGTACTCATCACAGAGTACGTTGTAGCTAAAACGTAATTATAGGCCTTCCAACTTGTCTCACCAATAGAATTTCACATTCAAAGCTAAATGGAATTGTCTATCATTGGTATAATTGGAACAAAGAAAGTTTTTAATAATTTCAACATTAAATTTATCGCCAATAGTGGCCCAGTGATTAAGGCAGAGTACCTTCCCTTCATCAATCAGCTATCACGCTATGTCCTTTTTAATTTACCTCAGCAAGATATAACTTTCAGATTAATTGCTGTGCCATAAAAAAACCAAATCAATCTCTTATAAATAGAGCAAATTATGGCAGATCCATGCCTTGCATTGAGATTATACAGAACCATAAGGAAAGGGCTTTTCACATTCCACTAAACTGATGAAGGATAATTTTAAGTAAATCTAAGTCAGAAAATTCATCCCAATTAAATACAGCTTAAATATGGATATATCATTCTTGGTTCTCTAGAAATAAGCAACATAAGTAAAATAAAATTTTTACCTGTAAGTTCAATAGATTAAGGCATGCTACAGCCATACATTCCTTCTCCTGTGGAGGTGGCCAGTCAGACCGCCCATCTAGACCCTCACACACCTCTGCTAATAACTCATCCAGCTGCTCAAACGTGGATTTACAGATGTCTACAACAAATGGCACTCGGGACCCCACAGTGGACTGGCTACCATAGGACCATACAAAGTTCTGGAAATATTAATCACTTTTGAATTGGGATTTTAGTTTTCAAATTGAAAAGATCAAAACAATTATCATAATCTTCTTAGCCAACTGATCTCTGGCACAAACAATAAATGTTAAATGTAGCTGAAAAAGACTGATCTCACCTAATTAGAGCACTGGAGACGATAAAACAAGTCTTCATTTAATCTGCAACATCTGCTTTTTTCTTGCTCTATTTTATCCTTGTGTGTTCTTTGTAAGCAAATGAGCAGAGCAATGTAACTTAGAGCTAGATCTTCGGCAACTCTCAGGTGATGTACCAATTAACTGTTTTGGTTAAGGATGTCTTTGATAAAATTATAACTATTTAATCATCAACAACTAACGGGTCCCTAGTAAATTATATTCCACTGCTCTGATGACTTTCCTGAATGAAAGGAAATTATTTTTGTACAAAATAAAGTTTAAGATGCTGTGGAGTGTGATTGTCACTAACAATTTCTCAATAACAAATGGATTAGGTGATAGCTTTGATCGCTCAAGTGAAAATTATCAAGTTCTTGCCTTTTGTACAAACCTAAAATAATCACTGCAGCATAAAAATCCTACTTTTGATAGTGATGAACGGGGCTTCTCAATATAATGCATCAAGAAAGTTTCATCACAGTGCATACTTCTTCTTAAATACATTATTTAATTATAATACATTAGGAATCATTCCACTTGCTCAAATCCAGCTCTACCAAGTAAATAAAGACATTAACTACATCTTCTGGCTTGTTTTAGCTAAAAATGCAAATGTGATGTCTGATTTAAAAGTACATGTACACGTATTATCAAAGAAACATCTTTGACTTCAAAATGTGGTTTATTAAAGTATCAAGAAATAGATACAAAAAGCTCTATGTCCTCAACAAATCTGCCACTACCAACAATAACACTGTCTGAAAAGACACAACCACCTCTTCCACATGCTTGCAGGTGAGAAAAAAAAAACCCTAATGCATAAACCTCTACTTCAGAGTTATGCTGTTATGGATATCTACATTTTTGTAATTTTCGTTCATTGCTGTAAATTATAATGATATTTTAAAAAGAAGATATTACATAACTGATTTTTGTACATGGGGATGAATTCTATTTTAAGATGTTAATAGAGTCTGTACATTGAATAGGATCTATACTAGTTAGGGGTCGTTTCAAACTGGATAGGTTAATCAAATGGGCTCTTACAAGAATTAAGTTATTTCCCATTGAATGGATTGATCAGTTGAGGTCTTTTATGATGTGGAGCATCTGCAAAATGTCATGTAGTGAGTAGGAGAAAATTATTTTAGGACTAGATGCTTGTATGTAAGGAGTCAACTGAGCAACTGATTTCATTCCTATTTCAGATTCTTATTTCACATGTCCTTATGTTTATATCAGTCTGCAGATTTATTTAATGTTGTGTTTAGATATAAGCTGAGAGGAGACATTTGTTAGGATTATTCACTGGAATTACAAAGTGATCACTGGACTCAAACATTATTCTGGAACTGCTGCACATTTATTGAAAGGAGTTCTGGATAACGCCATTGTGATACATCTGGACTGTTGGCAGAACAATACATTCGAGAATCTGAAATTCATTCTGAACTTTCAATTCTCTTGGACTTGAATAAAACCAGGATTATTTCGAGTTCAATTCATAATACTGTAAGTTCCTCTGAACAAAGAAAATGATAAAGACACAATTATACGTGGCTCCTCTTTGATTCTGCTCAATGAATAATAACTCACTGACCTGAGCTGGCCCACATGCAGCTCCAATGATGTTCTTGTTTTCCAGGCCAGGCATCAATGTGGGTTCTGTGCGACTACTTATGGACATGTCTCCCAGCTGACCATGGTCATTTCGGCCCCAGCCATACACCTCCCCATCCTCTGTAACTGCCAGACAATGCATGGAGCCAACCGAAATGTCAATGACTTTCTTCATGGAAAAAGCTTCGACCTGTTTTGGGTGGCGGATGTGCTCCTCTGAGCCATGGCCGAGTCTGAAGTTGTCACCTTTACCCCTGTAATACATTATTTTTATAACTACTAGTCCCTGATAGATCAAAGGAAATAATAAATATATTAAAATAACTGTCACTGACCAAAAATCGGGACCCTTCAATTTTCCAGACACCTTATTCATACAAAAATGTTTTAATGATTTTTAATAGTACAATGAGTTTCTGCACATCAAGTATGTTTTTTCAACAACCAGCAAAAAATAAAGCAGAAATGTAAACTGTTGAAAGGAATATTTTACCTGTACTTAAAAACATGTGTTTGAATAAATGATTGTCAGAATTGTTTGAGAAAAGAGTGGAAAATTGCATTTTACTGTTAAACTGCCTGTATTTTACATAGGTTTGGCATTCTGCCTTTTCCATATATGATTTTGAAATACTACTAAACAGGTATTGACAAGCATTCTGTCTGTTTATGTTCATCAAGTTGTATTCAACACTATTTTCATGTTATAAATCATTCACTGGTATTTCCATTAACACTTTCCCAGCTACAAAAATTATCTTATATAATTCAAAACTTTCAAAATCATTGGCATAATTGCAATCATCAGCCAGTGTCTGAAGATGAACCATGCCAGGAATCAACTATTTTGTTTTCTTATTTAGCCCGTATTTTCAACACAAATCTGTAAAACCTCCTTGATGTAAGGTTCAAACTTTGACTGAATGTTTGTTCCTGGGCCCAACATGCCAATCAAATTTAGTTTAACAACCATTCAATTCAAGCTGAAGAACCCAGACATGTAAACAGCTGCCTACCTGAAAAAGACAGATGTTGTGACAAGTGCTAGAAGACCTCTACTGGTGGCATGACTTATGTA
Organism: Megalonaias nervosa; assembly: GCA_016617855.1. Lineage (NCBI taxonomy): Eukaryota > Metazoa > Mollusca > Bivalvia > Unionida > Unionidae > Megalonaias > Megalonaias nervosa. Next base: position 81,028 of record JAECUM010000400.1, on the reverse strand, counting down.
GTGACAAGCACTTTAAGGGTTAACAGTCAAATAAAAATTCTATACAACACAAAGACATTTTTCAACTAATTTGAGAGAGTTCTCATGCATCACAGCTCTCAAACTGTGCAAATTTGGACAAATTTTGCATAATTCATGCGCTCTGGCACCATCTCCGAATCTGATCCTGGATTATCATACACATGGGCTTTCAACCATTGGAAGTGAGAGACAGCTTGAAAATAACTAATTTTCAAATCAATTTATCAAATGCATTCATGTTTTATTTTCATTTATCATTCATCTTTCTGTATTCTACATTTTGCAGCTGCATTCTGTTTTCTTCAGGGCAATTCCATTTAAATATACCTAGTACCCATGGGAGGCTTTTTAAAAAAATACGTGCCAGGGTACTCTGATTACTCCAAGTTCTTTTAAAAATGATACAAACTTCTAAATTGCATCTATAGGTGACAATTTCATATTTTAAGCACCTTCCATGGGTCCCAAGTGTATTTTACTGAAACAGCCCTCAAAATGTATTCTTCATTTCAACTGCATTCATTCTGTATTTTGTTTGCATTTGATCTGCATTCCATTTCCATTTCACTAGGAAAAATACCTGTTTCATGGTCAGTACATTAAATGTTATACTTGGTTACTAGATAATAATATTCTCATTCAATAACATTCTTAGAGATGTGATTTTAAAAATAGTCCAGTACATTTCATACTCTAAATCAAGTATCCCCACAAGAATATAGGCATCTCTAAGGGCCAATATTGCTTTTTCTTTTGTAACATCTTTGAATCACTTTCAATGGTACTAACCAGGAGAACACAGTGCCAGACTTTGTAAGAGCTAAGGTAAACTGGGCTCCACAAAAGACTCGTACCACATCCTGTCCCATCAATTTCTCAATGATTTTAGGGGTCTTACAGCCATCACTTCCTCCTCTTCCCAACTTCCCATAATCTCCATCACCCCAGGAATACACAGCACCTGTTAAGAGAACAGAAGGAAAAAAAATGTGTAGCATGGATCTGACTTTGTGGAAAGAAATTATACTAACAAGAGACAGTAAAGCCATACACAATAAACATGATCTTGATAATTCACTGATATTTCATGGACCGATAATACAAATAAACTTTATACAAAACATTTTCATGACACAGAACAATACTGAGGAATTGTAAAATTACTTAATAGGGAAATAAAAAACAGTAATAAATCCCCATCATTCCTCTGAAATAAGAAAATGCAATCAAGCATGTATAAACTAACAACATGATTATGCTCAACTCATGCAAGAAGAAAATCACTGAATGTTGAGCTGATTGATTGGTTTTTAAGGGTACAGTCACTACTTTATTTGTTGAGGAAATGGGAGTTAAGTGAGTTACCCAAGGACACACTAAAACTGCTGACCCTAGCTGATCTAAGTGGGTATCAAAACTGCAACCTTTGGATCACATTCTGATGCCCGACCAAATGCTGTGAACAGAATCAATAATGGAAAACAATTACAATTGAAAATCCTATGATCAGCATGATGCATGGAGCTTAAGGTTTGCAGGAATCCTGCAACCTTGTCACAAATGTCCCTCTGAAGCCAAGGTATCATGTACCCACTAGCAAGCTGTAAAATCCAGACTACCCCATTTTGAAACTACTGATGTAAGTACTTGTTGATCACTGTCTGTAATTTGTCCCCCTAAACACACCATACTCTTCAACAATAAAGAAAACCAGACTGCCAATATAGCTAGGTTCACAAAATAATGTTCAGTAAACATTTGATTGCAGCCAACTAAGTAAAAGAACACGCCCTAAAAAGAAATTATCCACCACTAATATTCTCCGGGCCAAGAAAAATCCTTTTGAAATAAATGAATTTTGATTTTGAAACTAAAAAACATTTCATTTTATTTCTGGACTGAATTCAGGATGTTAACTGCCCACCACCCCTAGATGTCCCTCTAAAAATTACATAGGGGAATGTCCCTTAAAAGTTTCAACCTAGATGCAACACTGCTGCTATGGTCACCTCCATTCAAAATAATTTCTTATTTTGATGGTTTTATTTTTGTTTCTTTTTTTTCACCTACATATTTAACCTCCTTTGCAGCTAACCCCCTTAAATAGCCAAAACTGTTCCATACCTAAGCAGGCTGGTCAAGTGCAGTTAATACTGAATGAGGGTGACTAACTGGGTACTTAGAATGTAATTTATGTACAAATGTGCTGTGATAAATCACATGCTTACTTTCTCTCATTGAAATCATCAAGTATATCTGTAATACTGAAAAATATTGAAACAACTAATTGTAACAGACCTGTATCTGTGACAGCCACAGTCTGAGCATCTCCACTCCCACAGGCAATATCCACAACTCTGTGACCTTTCAGTGCAACCACCAAACTGGGGACTAACAGATCCTCTGTTCCCCCGTGACCCAGGCGGCCATAGTTGCCCCTTCCCCAGGTGTACAGCTCCCCTGCAGCAGTGACAGCGGCACTATAGGTACTGCCACATGCAATGTGAACTACATGCTTCCCAGACAGGGCTGTGATCAATGTAGGTTCTTCTCGAGATCTGGAACAGACAGACAGATTGATCTGCAGGTGTTTAAGGGCAAATCATCACAGGAATGCCTTTTAGTGTCAAGTCAGTGAGAGTATACCTGCCATAATATGTCATGCTGAAAGCCCAATTTTTTTAACTCCCAAACACCCTAACGCTGTCATATTTTTAAAAAAAATTTGGATTATCTTCAAAAACATGAAAAAACCCTACACCACAATATATTCCCATAACATGTAGCATGTATACATGGTAAACAGTCCTGCTTTTAGAGCACATGTATAACTATCCTTGGGGTGGTTTATACATCTAATTGTCATTGAGGCAATTAGAAACAAGTTGGTCAGATATAAACAAGCACCATTTCATATATTATTTTATTGACTCACAATAGCTAGGGTGATGTGTTAAGTCCTTTGATGACTGCTGTCCCCATTAAGTTCATTTGCACAGGTAAAATTCACAAAGTGGAACAACCCAATTCATTTGAAGTTAAAGGTAAATCAAAGAGATGCATGTTGATGAACAAAGGTTATTACATATCACTGTCTTGAATGAGAATGTTTAAGCCATCTTTATTACAGATTATTGGCATGTTTGTGAACAGTGGCAACATTTCTTTTAAGTCGGATTCTATTCCATATATAAAATGCAAAATTTGATTATTTCAGTAGTAGTGTTTGAGTACGATTCATTTTTAAGGTAAAATGTCAAAATGCATTTCCTGCAATTCAGGAAATAATGAGCTATCAGAAAACTAAGCACAGCCCAGCAAAACAAAATTTCAGAACTCCAGGTTGAGAGAGTTTGACAATGTGAAGTACAGCAGCAAGAGGGAGTGTACAACAGCAAGAGGGAACATTTCACTCATTGCACATACTGCATTCAAGATATCAACACTAGTCATTTTGGAATTTACAACATCGGCTGACATAGCAGTACCACATATATGCAACACTGGGACAAACTGGAACACTCAGATTAGTTCTCTTATTATCATTTGTTTTCTTAATCTTGTTAAAATACCATCTATTAGTTGACCCATGATGATTTTAGCTATAAAACATATTGAAAGACAATAAACCCACCTAGAAGCAGCTGCAGTATGACCAATCAGATGACCCAGCTAAGAGCAGTTCTTGCAAATGCATATAAGTATGTATTAACTAATCTGAAAATCGAAGGTATTACTATATGTATGTTGTGAATATAGCAGGCTTCCCAGTTGGTTGACACAGATCTGTCAGTAAGCCCCATTAAAAGTAATAATCTGACAATGCCCATCCTGACATATGACACGATCTTCTGTCATGATACAAATGCATACCAAGTGTAATGAAGATATCTCAAACAGTCTGGATGATATTGACAGGAGTGTGATGTAGAGATGGACAGACAAATCTTTTTTAAATGCAAAGAACTCTTCAAATGCTAATCAGCTAAAGCCCATTCTTTTACAGAACAGAGTGTCAAGTTATGATACACAAGCATATCAAGATTTATGAAGATACTCTAAAAGATTAATGAGAAATGAAATGTAAATATAATTTTTTAAACCTGGGGAGATAACTCTAATCTCTGACAAAATCTCATTATTTATCATACATAAACCTTGATAAGAAGACACACCATGTTTCATGAAGATATCTCAAATGGTTCATAAGATATAACTGAGTGTGACATAGGTGTGATGGAAATCAACAGGCAGAATTTTTACAAATGGGGACAGCTCTTAAAATGCTGAGTCTATTCTTTTAAAGTTCTAGTCATAATACATAAGCACACAAAGATTCATGAAAATTATTCAAACGATTATGGAGATATTAACTGAAGAAAAGTGTGAAGTGTGGGTGGGGTGGATGGGATACAATTTGTAACAAAAATGGTGATCACTCTTAAAATGATGATGAGACAGATTCCATATTTTACACACACAATATTTAGTCATGATACAAAGAATATATATTTTTTCAAAGAATTCTGGAGATATTAAGCAAACAAATGTGTAACAGACAAACAAATGGACAAGCTGACTCCCAGTATATGCCACAAATGTTTGTTGGTGGTCTAATATGAGGACAATATAATGAGAGAATACAATTAAATATAATAACATGACTTCATAAGGATTTAACATTTCTGGCAAAAATCATGTGTTTCAAGAAAATGCAAGATCGAGACAATTTTCTTTACAATTCTGACTTGTGTGGTTTTCATTAATCTTCATAAGGATTTAACATTTCTGGCAAAAATCATGTGTTTCAAGAAAATGCAAGATCGAGACAATTTTCTTTACAATTCTGACTTGTGTGGTTTTCATTAATCTGGGGTATTCCACTCAAAAACGGCAGAAAAAGAAAGGAAATTTTTTATTTACATATTATCTCCATGACCCAGTCTGCCTCCATCTCCATTTCCCCAGGAATAGACTTCTCCATCATTTGTAAGGGCCTGGTAATGTTTGCCATCAGGACAGGCTGCCAGCTTTACTACTTCTCTGTCCCCAAATCCCACCACAAGCTGCAATGACTGCAAGATGGAATAAAATCATCAAGTAACTATTTAACTTGCACCTGTATTATCAATGTGTGTGTGTGTGTGCATGTGTGTGTGTGTTGATTTAACAATTTGAGTCATATTGCTATGATGTCTGCAGTGTGGCAGTTTATAGTGATGTCTAGCAATGGGACATCATGCTGCAGACATATGGCATCTTGTCCCACCAGTCACATTATCCTGACACCAGTCTTACCAGTAACCTCTTAATGCTGAGCACCAAGCAAGGCAGCTGCTAGTACCATTTTTATAAGTTTTTGGTATGATTCAGCCTGGGTTCAAAAACGCAACCGCCTGTATCTGAGGCAGACGCTCTAACCACTTATGCCACCAGAGCAGTCCTGCCTATAAATGATACATTACTCCAAGAAATAATTTTCTAATAGCCTGATCTGGACATTTCTATCACTATCACCTACAAGAAAATGGAACTTATTTATGAGGTACCATGAAACCACTACACCAATATGATTTCCAAAAATTAACATTAAAAACAGGACTGAAATAAATAGTTAAAAATTTGTACAGCAACATAAAGTCCAACAATCTTTCATGGCAAAGTTTAAAAGTGTACAGAACTACACACCAGCTGTCAGGTGGAAATCATAGATCATCTTCGCATTTCACATTATTTGCATCCAGATAGTGAAATCATAGAAATGCTTTGCTGTACAAAACTGATGAACCCCAACATCACAGTCATCCACAAACGTCAACAAAATTCTCCAAAAATAAGGCAAGATTCAAATTACTGACAATGACAGCAAGTAAAATCCAATGTAAGCAGCGAATCTAATCTGTTATGCAGCACCTCATCAGCTATTAATGGCCTTCTTACACTACAAAACAGTTCCAATAATACATTAAAATAAATCAATGTTTACTTTATTGACATATAAGATAAAAGCCTATTTTGATTGGGAAAGTGTTATGATATCTTGTAAGTATGCTGCATTAGCAGATCACAGTTGATACATAGCCACCAATGTAAAACTCCATAACGATAGAGAGAAGTTTCATCTGAAGTTTCTTGGTGACAGTTACGATGCAGAGCATTCAATAATTAGGATTGAATAGACTTTGGTTAAAGAAAATTAGCATTCAATTTTAAAAGAACAATTTATATTTAATTTAAAATGAGTAAATGCACATACATGACCCATGTAACTTCTACTATAGTATGTACATACTGTTACAAACTATTTGCTTTCTGGGAGAGATTTGCTGTGATTTATTGATATGTACCATTCTCTTTTCACATGTGTATATGTAAAGCATGGTAAGCATTTAGTTTTACATTATTTATTTACACTGTTTGAATGCTGTAAATTTCAAATATAAGTTTCATGTACAGATGGGTATTTCGAGTTTATGTTAAGTATGTTAAGTATGATGTTTTGCCATAAATGTTCTGTATGATTGATATTATGTGCTACATCGATGTATTTTACAATGTCTGCCATCTTTGTTTTGGAGGCAATTTATGTATTTGGGGCACCTTCCGTGTTTCACATTTGTTTACATTGTCTGAATGCTGTAAATTAAAGAAATAACAGTGTCATGTACAGATGGGTATTTTGAGATTATGTTTAGTATGATGTTTTGCCAAATTTGTCAATTCTGTTATATTAATTTATTTATTGACATCTGATGACCAGAATGAATCCTTTACTATATTTTATTCCGAGGTTCTATTGCCTATATACTTGGAAAGATATACGGTTTCTTCACACATAAGTAGCTAATGTGGCAAGCCATCGTTTCTATGGGGATTTTGTCTGTTATCAGACAACTTTCTCTATAACACAAGATTATGCTGCAATCAATTCAAAGTTTCAATTTACGGATTGACGAAGGCTAGAAACAGAAAGTAACCCTCTAAATATAAATAAGCTTGTGCTGGAAATTAAACCTGGGTGAGCATGTTACAATACATATGATGACAACACTATTTATGATGATTTTGATCTGCAGCTATTACAATCTTTGTCAACCTTGTGAAGTTACCCAAATAATAATTACTCTTACACTGAATACAATACATGAAAAATTAGTGTGTCACAAAGGAAACAACACTGATGCATAACAAAACAAATATAACCTTCTAATTTCATCATTTCCAAGTGTAATAGAACTTACAGGTGATTCTGAGGAGTAGGAAACGAGGCAGACCTTCCCATTTCTGGCCAGTACAAGCATACAGCGTTCAGCACACACAATTTGCTGAACTCCATCTACATCATTCAAGAAGTCCAAGGTCATGGGTCCGCTGCTAGTCCCACTTCCATTCCACCCGAACCAGCCCCATGCTATGACCTCCTGGCTACCATTTGTATTCTGACTCTGGACATACACATAAAAATGTAATTAGAATGCAACAAGAAAGCTTTTACAATGTGAATGCAGGGATATTCCTGGGATGAGCCAGTGTTTATTTGCAAATAAAAGGCAACATATAGTTATACTGAATTCAGTTTTGAAAGTATGGGCCTACATTACCAAATGAAATATGTCATTTATAATACTCAGGAGTAAGAGATACTTGATCCCCCCCATTTTCTTGGTGGTCTCTTAAATTTTCAAATGGCCCAATGTTTTTCTTAATTTAGCATTATCATCAATAGGAAAGTGGGCCACTTAATCACCTAAGGGCTGTGTGGTTTCCTGAGCAAGGGGCATCCCTGTGACTAGAGCTGCGGGCACTTAAACAGTTTTGCTCTCTTTTTATCGAAACAATTTCAAATGAACTCATGTATCCTAACAAACCATTGCTTTATGAAGGAATATAATCAAATTCCAAATTGCTGTTTCCAATAATAAAAACAAACAAGCTTTAAATCCTACTGAAAGATAATTCGCAACTGTATGCTTCAATCCTAAACAACATCATAAAGCCTCTGTTCTATTTTCATCTTCTTTGGAATGCAATAGATTTTGTTTTGCTTGAATAATTTTGACTCTCTGAAATAAGCTTGGAGGTAATCACAATGACATTTCCCATATTGGTAAAGTTTTGGCAGACAAACATCTGGTTAGATGTCTTGTGAAATGGTAGTTGAAAATAACACTTGACAACATTTAACCATCAATGAAATGCCTGTACTTTTAATTTTCAATGTCATTCTGCGTTCTTGTAATGAAATAATTGAAGAAATCTTTCAGTTTAAATAATCTTAAACTACTGCTTTTTGTTTATTTCTATTAGCGATGACATGTCATTGAACTGCTGTGACATCAGTGAAGTTATTATGATGTAATAATACCAAAGGCTTGAAGGCAATTCAAAATGGTCACTAACCTACATCTAAGGTCTCTTTTTAGCATGATGCAGAAAAGGACAAGGATGTTCTGACTGCTGTGGAATTGTGAAAACAGTCTTCTATGCAAGATCCACTTGAAGGATTAACTTTTGTATATGTGATATAGTTTCAGGTTAAAACTCACCTTTTGTGTGTGTGATGGAGCCAGGTGTGGTGCACACAGCCTGTCTAGGTGTGACAAGATGACTACAGCAGTCATCTAAGGTCTATAGTTGCACCAGGGTCCTCTGGGTATGACAAGTATCGCAGGAACACTTCTGTAGGGCTCACTATATAGGTACTCTGCAAAGTTTCAATCAAACATGAGAATGGACAATTATTGTTGTATTTCCTCTAATTATGTATGAAAAATTTAAACTGCTCAAATGTACAGTCTGGAATGGAAGTTTTATGACCCGTTTAGATGGTTTTATTAAAAGCAAGTTATTTAGGTACATAAACTTCAATTAAGTGTGAAATATATATATATGAGAAAGAGATAGAGACAAAGATTGAGACAGAGAGAGAGACAGAGAGCCAATGATAAAATGGTGTGAACAATGAAGGTCTCAAAGTGCAGACAGGCATTTAAAATCTATTAACAGATGTTCTGACACTATAGTTCAAGGTATTACCAATTTAATACTGTTGGAACACTTGATGAAGGAATAGGGATGGCAACTGTTTGCCAGTGCTTTGATATTATGTTTGTGCAAGACATTGAAAAAAACTCAGTCTTAGCTTGAATTCATGAAAATTTTTGTCTGCCAGGTGTCCATCCCTTTGAGGAACTCTTTCTGTTTATTCTTCATCTGGATTAAATTAGCAGTAAATCACCATTAGCTGAATTTATTCCAGATGAAGAAGGAACAGAAAGAGTTCCTCAAAGGGATTGACACCTGGCAGACAAGAATTTTCAAGATAAGACTGAGTTTTTTTGTGATATTCCTGAGTGATAAGATTTTCAATTTAGCAGCTGTGGCAGCCATAATGAATATAAGATTGGCACCATTTTCATTAAGGACCAAGTAAGCATCATAAACGTCTGATCCTCAAAATCTCATATTAATAAGACCATCCATTCAGGAAGAGTAGTGATAACAATATTTTCAAGGTGTCTGGTGGACATCAGATCAGCACCATTGTCATTAAGGATCAACTAAATATCATTAGGATATGTTTAGTGAAAACCCCATGTCAATATGACCCTCTGTTCAGGAAAAGCAGCACAAAAACAAGATTTTCAAGCTGGCCATCACGGCGGTCCTGTTAGATGTAAAATGGACACTATTTTCATTTAAGACCAACTAGATATAATAAGAAGTCTTTTGGTGAAAACTCAATGTTGATATACCATCCATTCAGGATGAGCAGCATAAACAAGATTTTCAAGCTGACCGTCATGGCAGATTGACACTAATTTCAATTAAGACCAACTATATATCATAAGAAGTCTTTTGGTGAAAACCCTATTCTGATATGGCCATGGCAGATTGACACTAATTTCAATTAAGACCAACTATATATCATAAGAAGTCTTTTGGTGAAAACCCTATTTTGATAAGGCCATCTATTCAGGAGGACTAACAAAAAGATTTCAAGATGGCCACTATGTTGACTAAATTTTAAGACCAATTACCGGTACCATCATATTAATTTACGACAACTAGGTACCATTATAAGTCTTCTGGCGAAAACTCCACATCTGTATGAATTTCCATACAGGAGGTTTAGTGATAACAAGATTTTCAAGATGTTTGTTATGGTGGCTATACTGGATATCAGATCAGCACCATTCTGATTTGGTTCTGGTTTGGTTTTATGGCACAGCAACACAATAAGATTTTGGTACTGAATCAACTGGAGTAAAATGAATTGTGCGAGGACATACCATGGTAGCTGACCAAGGCTGGTCTCATGGTGTGATTCGAATCCACACCCTTTCTGTCTTGAATCTGGCACATAAACCACTGAGTCAACATGGTTCCCTTTTCATTTAGGACCAACTAGGCATCTTAAGTCTTTCAGTGAAAACCCAACATGAAACATGATCTGACATCTATTGATGAAGAGTAGTTAAAATAAGATTTTTAAGATGGCCACTATGGTGTCCATATTGGATGTTCGATATTTTTATTAATGACCAACTAGATCATGGGATGAATATGTGTGTAAACTTTCATGGCAATATGCAATGTAGTTTTGGAGGAACAGTAATGTCAGCAGATGGACAATGGTCAGATTAAGGACAAAAGGCAATTCCATTTTTTCTTCTGGTCTTGCTAGAAAAACAAGTAGCCAGTTATTTAGATTTACATTTTTGTTTTACATAGTAAACAATGTTAGTCTTTAAATGATCATCTGACATATATATTGGGGGACTTTTTAAACTTGTTATTTTCAAATATATCTTATCCAAGTCTTACAAGATAACAATGGATTCAGGCAATGCAAGTATTTTCCTTTACAATTAAAACATATTCTGTCATTGTTGTGAATAAGTTTACAAAAAGTCAATTGAATTCCTATCTTATCCTTACCTCATCCCACCTAGCAGAAGAGTCTAATACTCTGGACTTGGCGCTCAGGATGGTCTGAAATCTTTTCAGTAGAGGGACGAGTGGTGCACTGATCAGATTGCTGCTGACTCGGTTGTCATAGTCATGGCGGCTATTGTTCCACAAGTTGAGAAGCAGGAGTACTGAATTAAGGATGTATGAAAGTGATCCTCGCTGTACCGCTAGCTCCAAAATTAGAGCAAGTGCTGTCTGTTGATCCTGGACTGGTACCTTGATTGGTTTGGAGGCACCACCCACAACATCCCTGACAAATACATATTTATTCATAATAACTTTTATTGCAATACCTTAATAAGATCTTTATAACTCTTGCTGCCTTTAAAATAATCATAATATCTTTTTAGATGCACATAAAACATAAGGACTACTGCATATTATTTCTTCATTTCCTGCAGGTTTATAAGGAAAAAACAAGTGTGAAAAAACATGAATTTGTCTGTTGATTATTGAAGGAAACTGAAGGCAATGTAGGTAATAAACAATTATGCAATTCTAAGGAACACAGCTGTCTTGATGAATATGAATTGGCCTTGGAATGAAATCTTACACCATGTGAAAACATGTATATAAGATGAAAACTGTACTGTCACTATAAAAGGTAATAGTTTCCATAGATATTTTTAAAGAGGTTTAAGTAATATATTTACAGCTTTCTCTTATCCTATGCAAGAGTTTCATGGGTTTGCACATGGGATATCCATATTATACATGGGCACTTTGAATTACAGTACTTTAAATGACATCATCTTATAAATGGCAACAGCAGTGTCCATAATCTTTCAAACAGTTTTTATAACAAGAGTCTTTAGAAAGGACTAATGTACAACTGACTGAAATGAATTTGTATAAATACATGTACATGAGAATTCCAATTCTTCCCTCTTTTTATTTTTAATGATTGCGAAGTGTTTAAATTATCTCAGCCATGCTTTGAAAAACTCCAACATAATAAATTTGGTAGCCCAAAAATGTTTCTTTTATGTTTGAGAAAAATGTTCTCAAGTACTAAAATCATTCTCATGGCCTTTGACCCCAAACCAGATATCAGGGCCGCCATTAGGCTTCGCATTTGTCACCAAATGCGAAAGAATTATGAAAGTGGCACTATTTTTTACTGACTGGCAAAAGTTGGTGGCAACAAATTTTTATAAAGTAAAATTTTAATTTTCATTGATATAAACGATTCGTGCCACTTAATAACCTGTTTTCACTATCTGTTGGTAGATGACGAATAAGATGTTATTGGAACTTGACTGCAGCTAACTGCAAGCTGTCAGTCGGTTTTGAGAAGCAATTAAATGTGATTAGTAGGAAATAAGAAATGGCCGGTGGATATATACTTTATTGTTGAACAGGTTGGCAAAAAGATTCAGTGTCATTTGTACGTGTTGTTAATTTATGTTTATTGCAAACTGTGAGTGTGAGACACAGTTGGGAATGCTTAGTGTTTTAGGGATTATTTACTTAGATAACACGTTTTTGTGGCCTGAACTTAACTGAGTAACACAGGATGCTGCCATACATGCCAACCCCTGGTGAGGAAAAAGTGTAATCCATGTGGACAAAAAGAGTAATCCGAGAAGAAAAAGAGTAACCCACATATAACATGATACAAATTCAAAAAGCATATGTACAAAATGATTTTTTTTACCCCTTTTGTCTTTTAACATCAATTACTACTTCAAGTTTTCGTATATGTAGCACTTTTAGATTTAAAAAGCAACATACTCTCATGTTGCATTTGAAAACACTTTGTACCAGCTGAGACTATGAATGTTTTGCACACCAGTAGAGCACTAAGTACTAGATTATTGAGCCTGTATCTGAATTCAGTTTTATATTTGCTAACAATACAGAACAATCGCTCACTGCCAGCATTAGAATGGTAAAGAACCAATATTCCTTTCATAACCTGACAAAGAAGAAGAAATTTATATTTTCCATTTATTGGATCATTTAGCTGGGAAATAAGATGAAAAAAAAATCAATTCTGTCCACATGAAGTACATTGTCAGGTAGAATGCCAACTTGATACTTCCGCATTCTCCTTCTAATTTATTGGCAGCCTTTCGTGCAGCAAGGAGCATCAAATGACAGAGACAACCTGTGATGTACACTGAGACATTTTTCAAAATATAGAATGCAGCTCCTTTATGAATTCCAGTTATCACTGATGCATTATCAGCTGAAAACATATTTCTGCCAATTTATATCATGTTTATTCAAAGCATTATCACACAAATCAAAAATGTTTTCTACAGTGGAATTTACTGTTAATTCGGGTAATGAAATAAGAGCACTCTGACTTTGCCGTTTTTGTTTTCAAAGTCTCTTACACTGAGTACAACTTTTTCTCATCATAATTATTACTCCCATCTGTGGCAATACTAAACAACCCAATTTTCACAGCTTCTGCAATTTTAAGTGAAGCATCTTCAGCTAAACACTGAACAATATTAGATTATTTTGCTCTTGCACATGCATGTATTCTGCAATTTTGGAATCAGGAAACATCCGTTTGATCAAAGGACCAATGTGGTCTTCTACCACTAAGGGTGTGTTCTATTAAGAACTCGGTAAATAACACCTCTGCATTTATAACATTCGTGTCCACAATTGAGTTTTGTTGTAAAAAAAGAAGTTACCTTAGTACTGGAGTTAGTATAATTCAAGCTTTCTTTATTTTTCAAGTGTTGCTCCATATCAAATTTACCACCATGAATAATATTAAAATCCTTTTCACACAGCCTGCAATGGGCGTGAACCTGCCTAGAACGGAACACTGTGTTTTGTATTCATCTCTGAATCAGTTTTTTCATCTTAATTTAATCCATCTGTGAAATTATTTGAAAACATTTTCACTCTAGCACACACATCGACTTGAGTAAATCTTACTAACTTTTAGTGCCAAATATCCTACAGACTGGTTCTGTACCAAATATGAATTAAAACAAAGAATCTGAGAGTAAAGATTAAAAATTAGAAAACCAGTCTGTTCTCTCCTCACTAAGCCATACAGCTGCTATAAATATAATCCAAAGTCAAAAGTTTGATAGTAGAAACCAGCATGTTTCTTGGAAATAGGACAGCCGCTATAAATAGAATGTAATACTGTTAGGAAAGTGCATGCAAGTCTACGGACAAGCGTACTCTTATATCGTAGTTACGCAGAAGCCATCTTTTCAAGAATATGGTCTGTGGGATTAATGGGATGTTAATAAAAACCAGAAAACAAATTATTTATTTTTTTTTGGAAGGGGGATATACCAAAATCGCGTAATCCATATACGTTTACGTATAAGGCGTAATTTAATGAAAAAAAGCGTAATGATTACGCCAAAAGTGTAATGGTTGGCATGTATGTGCTGCTACAAAGATGCCAGCTGTCAACTGTAAAAGGCCCAAGTCGCTTATATCAATGAAATATTACAAATTTACGTTATAAAACAAGTCTGTATCAAACACAAAGAATATGGCTAATCTAGCTCTGAAAAACAAAGATTTATATCCAGCTGCATCTGAGGCAGCTACCAGGTTACTTGTTGCCCCTACTTCTACTGCAGACTGTGAGAGGGGGTTCAGTCACCAGAACATCTGATCAAAACAAACTTGCAAAATTCTATGGGTATATCTACTCCGAAAAATTTAATAAGAATTTCTATTGATGGGCCCAGTGTTGAGAATTTTGATTTCAGAAAGGCATTTAAGAAATAGTCTTGGAAAAAAATGAGGCAGATATTGATGAAGTGTCCGTGACACTGTTCATAATGACTAAGCAGTCATTTGTATTATCAGTTATAAAGAAACATTCCTATTCATTCTTGCTTTTCATATGCTATACATTGAACTTCACATGTATATAATGGTTTTGTTACATTTTTTATTAATAATTATTCTTGTGCTTTGAAATGTAATAAAAACATGTAAAAACTGTTTTATTGTCATGTTTATATAGATTAATAAAAATAGGGCCAATATAATGGTACATATATATTTAAGTCCCTGCATCATGGCATAAAACGGCTCCTAAGCCAAAAAGTGGCTCCAAATTTTTAAATTTGACGAATTTCATGGCGCAAAGAAAAATATTTCCAAGGAAAGCCCTGTGATACCACTAAACTTCTCTCAGGCACTATCAAGAAATACCATGCTAAGTTTGGTTTAATCCATAATTACATGTAATTTGTTCTTGAATTTTGTTTTATAAAATTATTTTAAAAAATAGCATTATTCACGGTATTCAAAGTGACCATAAGTAAGCATTTATTCATAAGAAAAGAAGGCCTACAACCCTTATGTTCTGTCCAATAATTTTAATCAAAAGTCTTTAAGGAGCACATCTGAGGGGGAAAAACACTGTACATCATATAAATTATGAAAATATATTTTCAATTTACAAAGAAAAAAGACTTAATATAGAATTATTAGATATACATATTGTAATGTTAAGATAAGAGAAAAGGCTCTAATGGATTTAAATATTGGTGGATCGTTAATTCTAACATAATTATGAAATTCATAAGGATTATTTCTAGAAATTGTCTTCAGTAACATAAACACAATCAAAAACAGAGTCACAGCCTATCCTCTCCCATTTTATATGGGTTTTTTTCTTTATTATCTATAACTAAGTATGAGATAAAAATTTAAGGTATGTCTGATGCCACATAGTTTTCCAGATCTGTTCTTATAGATCTTTCCTTTCCTTTCTGGATGCCAAGTTTGAAAGCACTAGATATTTTGCTCTTCACAATGTAAATATAATGTCATCACCTATATCCTAATGTAACCAGATCTTACCAAATTCTAGTCTAAACTGATGTAACTAGATCTCACCAAATCCTAGTCTAAACTGAAGATTCTTTACATATGTAGCCAAGTCATTCTTCCTATTTCATCATGACTTCAACATCTGATAATGTGCTGGATTTCAATTTGCATCCATTTCCATAACCTTAGATAAAACTTGATACATCTCATCATATGATAAACAGGTAATACTGTATGTCCAAAGGGCACCTGTTTCATTTACAACCAACTAGACCTTTGGATGAATGGTCTCATAAAGTTTTATCAAAACCATCCTGTTAATTCATGAGGAGTAGCTATAATAAACTTGTGCTAACAGATGTCACATGCTGGATGACAGGATATATATAGAATCTATGTTGGGGTTTGGGCCAAGACAAGGAAATCCCAGTCAAGGGGTTACATTATTTGTCTCCCCATGAGGCTTGTTGAGTGGGGAGACATATAATGTAACCCCGCAACTGGGATTTCCTTGTCTAGGTCCAAATCCCAATGTAGATTCTTTTTCTCACCCAATATTATCATTTAAAGTAAGAAAGAATACTGTTACTTGTGCAGTATAGTTCACGCGCCAATATTTACATGCGGTGCATTAATACAAATATGTTAATGAGGACTGTGGCGTGACGTGTCATCCGAAGTACACAGTTTTTATGCGTGAGCCAAAAAACAATAACAACATAAAATGCATCGTTTTCAGGTATTATCACATTTAATATATGGATGTTATATGAAACTGACAATAAATAGTTAATATGTATCACAAGAAAATGTTTTATTTTCATTAGTTCCAATTTAGAAAATTATACTGTACATAATGAAACTATACTTGGCCCACAGCTCTGTTTTAGTGTATATACATGTAGCATGAGTGTCCGTGCTTGCATGGGTTATTCACGGGTAATTAGAGATCCTCCGTGTCACTATCATATATAACTCTTCTTTTCTTTAGATGAGGTGAAATTGTTTGTGACATACTTGTGCTGTAATTAATATTGATTGTAACAGTACCCACGTGTATAAAAGACCCTCCAAATACGGACCCCAGCGGATAACCATGTGCTAAACTTTCAAGTTCATGCATTCTTTGAAAATTTATTTTTCTGTCTTGGAAATATGGCAAGTGTTACAGTGAAATTTGCTTATGGATTAATGTGTTGACAGATAAATGATTCCTTCTGGCTGGTAAGTGCATTATTTGTCATTAAATATTGTAGGTATATTTTTGATTCAACTTGGGCGCAATGGAGATGCTTAACAAAAATAAAATAAAGCATGTTTGACATAACACATTTCTGGCTGTTACTAAGTTTTCTGTAGTTAAGAGCATTGGAAGACTATGAAGTGTATAGGTCTATAGGCTATGTGCATAGATCAGTGTTTTCTATCATAGTTCATTTCACACAGCATTGAGAAATTTGATCCTATCTGTAGCACAGTCAATTTTCAGGTCAGCGTCATTAAATGTAGCTAACAGTATATAATTTGTTTCACACGAAGTATTTAAAACTAGTTAAGCAGCTTTAGCTACATTTAATGACACTGACCTGAAAATGTACTGAGTCAGGCCTGCAGATATGATAAAACTGACTATGCTGTGTGGAACGAACTAGCATAACACCAAAAAGCTCAACATCATGTGCGTGTGTGTCTCTCTCTCTCTTGAAATGTTTTGTATGGTGTGTTCTCAAAAATGGAGAGACCTTAAGTTACTATGTTAATATATTTGTTTGTTGTTGTTGTTGTTTGATTTTCGAACAACTATGTCAGGCATAGCAGAAGACAAAGGTTTCTTTTTTTAAAAGTAGTTCCAATCGCGTGGACACTTTGACTGAGATGACCGGTCTGAGACAACCAGACTGAGATAAGAAAAGTAAGGTTAGCAAAACAGCTAGATTCCTCTGTTGCATGGGTGAGAAAGCACAAACTCTCTCCAACCATCAGACTTAACAAAGAAACAATTTTGTAGGTGTGTAAGCAATAATTTAGATTTATTACAAAAATATAAACCATATTTTTTCTAAAAATATTTTTGCGATCTAACAACTTTGAAAAATAACCATTGCTTTTAATGTTATATCTGACACCAATAGGCATAATTCTGTTTTCAAGCAAAGGAACTTAGAAAAGCTGCCCACAAATTCTAACCCTCAGGTGGCATTTCCCTTTCCAACACTAGTTACTGTGGCTATTAATAAACTTACCCAGCAACAACAGAATGTAGAAATTTGGTTGCCCTGTCCACAACCTCAAGCCACACAGAGGACACTCCACTTTCATCAAACAGACTGGCCTCTGGGAGGGACTGAAGAGCTTCTAATGACTCTTGAAGCAGCTCAGCACAAAGGTCTGCATCCTCACCAGACCTCCATGCACGTCGGAGGAAAGCAAATGCAAAACTAAGCGCTGCTCTGGACCCAACCCTTGCAAGACTAATGGTTGCTTTCTCTGCTGGTTTTATATTGCTGAAATGATTCACAAATGTTAAAATAAGTGAAGCCTCTCCAATCTGAAACATCAGTAAGTCAAAATCCCACAGAAACTGAATCATGTTTCTGGTCGTGAATTTTGCAATGAACTGAAAACCATAAAACTGAAGCCTTATCAGAGCAGGTAGTAAAAAAATGGTTTCTGAACAGCCCAATATATATCAAACATACAACGAAACAAATCATAATTATAATTTAACAAACAAATATTTTCTGAATTTAATAGCTATCAACATTTTGATGTTAATTCCTCTATTTTAAAAAATGTAGTGAAAGTCAAATTCTCTTTTCTAAGGTCAACATGTAACCCATTTATCCATCCATCCATTCTTCCACATCCATCTATCATCTGCAAAGCTCTTCCATCCCTCCTTTCACATCCATCTATCATCTGCAAAGCTCAATCTGTTCTAATTTAAACTTATTCCCATTCTGATCTGTCCACTAGTAGTAGTAGTAGCTCAATTGGTAGAGCACCAGATTCATAGTCCAAGAGTGGCAGGTTCGATACCCACCCTGGACAGCCTGAGTCAGTTGCCTCAGTTTGTCTCTGGGAAGGCACTTAGCTTCCATTTCCCTGACATAATATACCAATAATGTTTAAAAAGTGCCATTAAAACCCACAATAAGAAACAGTTACCTGCCTACTACGTATGAACATCATTAGTCTTTTGTAACAAAGGTTAAGAAAAAATATCAAGATGACTAACAAATCTGCAAATGCTACCAATTTACATTTACAAAAATAATTAATACTGAATCCTCCTCACATTACTACCCTGTATATAAAGAACCACTTATTCAAAGGTGTTCATTTATTCTTACAAAATATTACTACTTCCTAAGTAGACAAGCACTACACCTTTCCCTAGATAACTCATGCCTAGATAACCTGCTTATAATGTGGGGTCAGGAGCAGATCCCATTTTTTCCCTCACAAAATACCCCCAAAATTGGCCCCTATTTGTTGAATGAGATGAAAATCATCATCAAAATTAGTAAATGAAGCTTCTATATATTGCTTGTTTTATTGTCAAAAACAGCAATAAGTGCTCTAAAATCTGATTCAATGTCAGGAAATTCACAACTTTTAATAAGAAGTCATATCTTGTCTTCTTTTCAATACAAAAAAATTCTCACTGCATTGGAAATAACCATGTTCGATTATATCTCAATCGCTGAAAATGTCAGTAATGCCTACTGGTGGCAGCATTTTAAGAAATAAATGCCAATTAAATACATTTTATGAAGTGAAATTCGTGGATTGGTTCTATCTCTTAATTCAGTTTCATCATAGCATCATAAATGCTACATGCCTTCTTGTATTTAAATGTGAACAATGTCAATCTACCATCACAGCTATGTCCATGAGCATTTCTGATGATTTAATTAAGTGCCAACTGTGTTTTGATCTCTGACTTGCAGAAGTGTTTGTTGTAGTTTTACAATCAATTAAAAGTAGACCAGTTTTCATTATCAAATTAATTATGTCGTTTGTATCAAATGAAATAAAGGCGTGGAATAATGAATAAAGGTTCAAAGGAATGCAAAATCCTACCTGCATAAAAGCAAGTGATCACTGATAGTGTGTCAGGTCAATTCATTTCAATGACTAGTTGAACACTGGTATAAAATATGTAGGTAACATAATTAAAGTATCCAGCATTAATCAGCCATTTATCTAACTAATTTTCAAATGTGATTAATGATATCAAAAGCAAGTGATATGAGTACTCTGTGCATGAAAAGCTCTGTGTCACAGATATGGTTCATGATAGAGAAGCAAGTTCCAAAGTTTGTAGTGAACATAAAATTCCCTAATCAGCACTCTGAGATTTGCTTAAGGATGCAAAGAAATTTCACCAATACTTGCAATGAATTCACAGCATCAATATTTTATTACTAAAACAATATTTTTTTTTAAAAATGGAGTTTCAATGGTGATGGTTGTTGTTTCAAGAATTAAATGTCACTAGTTTTTGAAGAAAAAAAAGGAATTTTTTTGCTGTGAATCAACAATAGCATGTGAATATATGCACATTGACAAGCAAAATCCAGTGATATAATACAATGTTTCCAGAGGTACATGTGTTGTGTCTCAAAACCTCATATAACAGTGGTTCTTAACCCATGGGTAGCGACCCAATTTTGGGTCGCCATGCTGTTTTGAGTGGCTCACCAAGATCAACCCGATTAATTTGAAATTTCCTACCCAAGTGGTTTTTTAGCATTCAATGGGTCACAAGGCTAACACCACAAACTTAATCTGGGTTGCTGCCCAAAAAGGTCATAGAGTATCATTTTTAATAATCTTTCAAAGGTTGGTTACCTTGAAAATAAAGGTAGTTTATACTGAAAAGTGAACTTTAGAAAAAATTAAATTCACAATATTTCCCAATGCAAATACAAACAAGTATTACACCATTTAACATACCCCCATCAATACCAACACCACCACTCATCTTCTCAAAGTTGACGTCTAACTAGAATAGCATTCCCTTCTTAAATTTTCACTTATGCCCATGGTTATGTTGCATTCAGTGTTTTTGGATCCCATTGTGCACAAGTCATTGAAGGGGAGGCAAAGATATTTTGTAAGTCAACAATGAGAATATTCTTGTTGCAAACATCACATGAAAACAACAGGGAATCTCATATACCATATATACTCACTTATAAGTCAAGATTTTTAAACTCAAAATTCAATTCATATGAAGTAGGAATATGTCTTATAAATGTGATATACAGAATTTTGATAAATCTAGGGTAATATTGGATACTCTAGATTTTTGCACTGCATACAAATACTGTTAAATCAAATACTTTTTTTGTTTTCATGAGTCTATTCCCATTAAGAAATGCATGTACATTGTGCACTGTATTTGTCCGTTTCATGATGGCATTCATTACATAACTCCTACATCTACAGTTAATTGGATTTTAATAATTTTAAAATATTACTGGCAATTTAAATACTACTCACTGCAAAGTTAAGTGTCCATATATGTTGTTTACCATGGGTGTATACGAGCTAGTATTTTGCTTCCATTTATATGCAAATTCAAACAACCGATATTTGTTATCATATTTAGTGTTTTGCTGTATGGACACTGTGTTTGATGCAATAAAATTTTGATTTCATTTGTATTTTCCTGAAGTCAAATTTGATTCCCAAGTTATATTTCCTATGAAATCTGCCAATATATGTGGGCTGATAAGCCAACACTCACTTTGTTTTCAAGCTGACAATCCTTTTGATCGTGCTGCAAATTTTTAATAATTATTCAGTACCAAGAAGAGTCCTACAACTTCCCATGCATGTTTGACCATAATCCCAAAGTTTGTAAAGGCAGCACTCTTTTTGTTTTCCCATGTGACAACCTTTTGATGAAGCCACAAGTCTGATAATTGTTCAGTGTCAAGTATCAGGGGTGGTTATCTTAACTCCTTATGATCTTGCCACACAACTGACTCATGTTCAGTTGCACGCTTTAATACATTTCAGACTGCATGATCAAAGTGTTCCTTACAGAGCTCAGTCTCCACATTAGCATCTACATCTAACACTAAAGACACAGATGGGAATAGAAATATATTTAAAATGACTAGACAACAATGATTTATGATGACTTAGTGGCAATGGAGGATTTCAGAACTTTATTAGACGATGAGGATGAATTCTTGTGTTTTGCACCATGTGACATTAGACAGTGAAATTTATGATACTGTGAATCACAAAAGTGTGGACCTGAGATTAATTATTTGTAACACATGTGCAATTAACATGTATGGGGTACTGTGAATTGGATCATTCTGAACTTCTATTTTTATACCAGGATGTGACCTATAATTGAATTTAAGGATTTATCATATAAATGGATTTAAAATGTCAAGCATTATGGATTTCTATGGATATTATTACAGGAAGATGGACAAATTGTCCATCTGTCCATTGCTCCCTCCTTCCATCCATCCATCACAGCCCTATAACTAGGGTGGGGTTGTGGTCAACTAATAATCGAGTATATACAGTAAACATGATGTTGAAAATTTCACTACAACTGAAAAACCAGTTTAAAAAATAATCTTAAAAAGATTTCTACATGCAATTGTTACAAACTGACATTACCTTTTCTGTTTGCTGAGGTTGGTTTGATTGGCCTGAGTTTTCTTTGTGGGTCCAATCTTCTCAGATGGGGCCTGACGAGACAGTGCTATGAAATACCGTTCCAATACAGCCAGTCGCTGCTGTAGGCGAGTTACTGACAGGGAGGTGCATGCTGCTTCCATACACAGCGAGTGATGTTCATGTAACAGGGAATGAAGACACTCCTGCAGCTGTGTTTCATCTGAAAAGACATACCTCCTAAATTTGCATTTACTTGATTTTAAATTAAAGATACATTTCACAATCATATTCTTCTTACCTTTATTATCTACATCAGAAGTATCATTTTGTTTATGTCCGAGTTATGAGTATATGGAAGGAAATATCTTAAGACCACATAAAAAATTATTTCCATGGTTAGAAAGCTGAAATATCTTCTAGGTATTAAGAAATATGTTTTAAACTACTGTTTTCCTCTGTGGGCTTGAGAATGCACAGTAGGCCCAATGTGCCTACCAGCACACTGTAAAATGTGACTAATATCTCAACCTTTTGACCTGGGAGTCATCCTATTAATGTTCCAGCTAAAATCTTGGATGTTTTAAAAGAAAGCAGTTTATATTTTTCAAAAACCTGACTTTGTATCTTAAGAATATTACCCTTTTTATCATCATCTTTGTAATGAATACCATCCTGGACATGCGTAAACTTTCACGCATTATGAAGCCAGAAATGTGCTGATGTGTCAAACCCCCCCCCCCAACACACACACACTTGGGAGATAAAATGGATCTTGCTAAACATTTTTTTATGAAAACTGATGTGGCCACCATATATTTGTGAAATCTAATATAAAAACACTGAAAGGAAATGGAACAAATGACAAAAAGAGAAAACACTGATATACCTAATCATTAAATTTACCCAAAATTGTGTCCTTTTGTTCCAGATTTGCTGCTATTGCTTTAGTATTAATATTATCCTTCCATGAATATTTGGTTGCCTCTCTGATTATTTATTTAAAAAAATCATGTTTTTCTTACAGTTACAGAAAACTCTACAACAGAATTTCATCCATCAATAGTATTTTATTACACTCAAATGTTTTTAAAATGATTTATTAATTGACAACAACTTATTACCTTGAAAATAAATAACACCTAATTAATGAGCATTTCAAGTATAGTCAGATGGTAAAGTATTATTTGGTCAGGTCCTCTATAGTATCATTTTTCAAAAATTTGAGCCTAGGCTTCACATATTTTGTTTTCAAGGTGTCAGGAGCTGGCACACCATGACACAAACCACATGATGTGAATCGGATGTAATGTCTATAGTACAGACCTAGGACAATTGTTGTTAGTAGCAGCAGCCATACTTGATGGCAGATTGGCATATCTGTACAAACTTAATAGCCTTTCATACCAAAATAACAAGCAAAATGGATGGACAAAGAATAGACAAAATGAAAAATAACTGAAAATGAAAAATAATGAATAGGAAAAAGCACATGCGAATGAATTGTCCAATATATGTACCAACAGTCATAGAGATATCTTAAACAGTTTGAGAGTTATGCTCCAGAAATGAAAGAGTTTGTAGTGGATGGCTGGATGAGCAAAAAACAAAAAAATATTGAAACTGAAGAATTGTTAAGTGCAAAAGCCATTCTGGACCACTAGTGCAATATGTGTAATAAATTTCAGAGATAAACTGAAGGACATTGAAGGGCAAGCAGATAGAAAGATGGACATACAAATAAATGTATCTCCCCATGTGTAGGAGGGATACGTACAATGAATTCATGAATTACCTGGCTGAGTGCCCCATGTCCATGAGTCTATGATAGGTCCTGAGGGTGGGGGTACCTCAGCTGCCTCCTCTTCAAGTGTCTGTTCCTCTTTATCAAGCTGCTGACAGGGTAGGCAGTTACAGCCATTGTCCGGTCCACAGTGGCCATTACAGCAGCTGCAGCTAAGGACCTTCATGCCACAGTAGTACTTTCCTGTGTCCCCTGGAACAGAGAAAAAAAATAATGTTTTACAATTACTGTCACAGAAAATTCAGTCACATTTTGAGAGAACCAGTGTTATACAACTTTTATATCATAAAAAAAAACTGTACCAAATTAATATTTTCCAGTGGATCCTGGAACTCATTGTAGGAGAGACAGGATATTACAGCTGTGACAGGAAAGTCCTGATACAATACATTTAATGTCATAGTTTTCTGTGTTAAACAAGTTGCATAACAGTGTCATCTGACTTTTATAACACAGAAAATTGCTGTCATAATTTATCTTGCAACAGGACATTCATACCTCAATAGTATATTTCTGTCTACTATACTATGCAGATATTACCCATGTTATACATTCATCTGAAAGAAAATTATTTGATACAATTTATCTGTGACAAGAAATTGTTTTGATGCCACTTTTCAGTGTCCCCTTGAATACAAAGAAAACAAAATATATATAATTTGTGTAACACAGAAAAGTGTTGACACCAATCTTCTCAAAGAACTACTGTATATACTCACTTATAAGTCAAACTGTGAAACACAAAGATCCTGAGCTGCCATAGCATAATGTGCCTGCAGATCAGAGTCAATGTTGTTTGTTCCACTGATTACTCCTAATAAACTGCACAGACCTATATCTGTCAGAACATTATGTGACAGCAGATCTGGGCCTGTACAATTTGCAGTTGGACTCGTCTTATAAGTGATTAGACACAGTACTGGATCTCGGACATAACAAGCATCCACTCTGTGCCCGGAAGGAAGTACAGATGAAGTCATTTATTTCCATATGCATCAATTTTCATGGTTCAGAAAGAATTATGTTTTCCTCTTAAACAAATTTTGTGGATATGTCTCTGACAGAAATGTCATTTACAAGCAAAGATATTTTACAATGGATATTTAAGTTCATGGTTAGTAACAGCCAGAAATAATTCATGAAAATTGGTACACTAAAAATAATAGTCTATTCACAGTAGGTATACCAATACAGCCAAAAAATGAACAAATCATTATAAACCAAATTCATCTGAACTTGCAATCATTAATTCTCACTGAGTGCACCAGCACTGTATGGCTATATGCATTTGCCACCACAAAAAGGCATTAACTCAGTCAATTGGCACTACACTGAATCAACAGCCCCATTTCCTCGTTTGGTACTAACAGTCTGCAATAAGGAGTGGGCATATTACCAGAACCACCTAAAGGTGGTTTCCAAGATTAATAAGATAAACCTGTGTGAGGATGGCTAAATCTGTGCATGGGAGGGAGGGAAGAAGCCACAAACATACAGCAGGTCTTGTTAACTTTGGTCCAAATAATTCTTTGTGCTTGTTTTTCATGAAAAATTTTTCAATTTATAATCTGATCGAAAAAGACAATACTTCATCAGGATAACTACTGCAAAACTTCTCAAAGAAGTCCCATCTTGATAAAACTTACATTGCTTATGTAATAATTTTTCACATTTTCACATGTTTGCAGAAAAACGAATTAGATAAACCACATCCAAGACCAAGTCATGTGGAATAAATTAAAAGTTTCTTTTCAACTGACTGATAAGACTGTCATAACAAAGACAGCACATGGCTAGTTTTAGCCAGCTTGAATAACATATGTTGTTTTGTATTCATTGATGTTTCTTAATGAAAGGCCCACTATCTGAGAAATAAAGATTTATCAAAGAAATACCACAATGCATAAACAACTTTCCTTTGGATCACAGACAATATATGGATACAATTTTCAATTATCACTAGAAAAAAAAAAATTGGTCATAACCTTGAGTCAAATATGTTACATATACTACGCTAAAAAGAAATGTGCACATTTCCTAAATATCTCCAATGAATCAACAATACACAAATAATATAAACATGCAGACAGGTGTAAAATTGAATTATGGGTAATTAGTATTAATATTTTCAAAACTTGGAAGGTATAGCTTTTCTGCATAAATGTTAAAAATAGAGAAAATTGTTGTCTAAATTATAATATAATTTTAATATCTATTTAAATCATAATGTAATGTTATGCTCTATCAAGATGAGAAGTTAGCCGTAGTCATCCTGAACAAACTTTGTCACTGACACTTTTATCAGGCTTTAAATAAAAATGATGTCAGTGAAAAAGATACAAAAACATAACTAGACAGATCAAGCTATCAACATGGCTGTTACAGTACATCTCAACTACAACCTACAAGCACTGCTAGGTGAGGTTCTTTGTACAGCAAGTTCTCATGGATATGACTGTTACAGTACATCTCAACTACAACCTACAGGCACTGCAAGGTGAAGTTCTTTGTACAGCACCAGTTCTCATGGATATGGCTCTTACGGTACATCTCAACTACAACCTACACACACTGCTTGTCCCACCCAGTCACATTATTCTGACACCAGGCCGACCAGTCCTAACACTAACCTCTTAATGCTGGGTTCCTATCAAGGCAGCTGTTAGTACCATTTTCATAAGTCTTTGGTATGACTCGGCCCAGGTTCGAACCCGCAACTCCTGCATCCAAGGCAGGTACTCTAACCACTAGGCCACCGGAAAGGTCATGCTTTTTTGTAATTATGAATGTCAAGATTCACAAAAACAAAGGATTTATTCATCTTGCTGCATAATTTAATGAGAAATCTGCACTAATATAAGATTCTTAAGTTCTCTTATTTTCTTAAGTAGTGGCCAATCATAGAATCAGTTCACGATACAGACCAAAGCCTAAAGCTGACAAATTAATAATATGATGTGAAAACCTGCCTCAAAAAGATTCTCATTTCTGGGCATCCCAAAGTAGCTCAAATCATGGATATCCAATTATTCAAATAAAATCTGGAGTCCAGTGCAAGGGTTATTCTCAGAAAGAGACTAAACTGGCCAATGAAGCTAAGATGCTAAACATTCCTTTCAGTCCCAGTGATAAATGCATGCAAATGAATCACTTTGATAATCAAGTTTCACATTAAATCTTAATTTCTGACTTGTTATTCAATAAAGGCTGCCCAGAAACTCTGATCATTTACCAACTCCTACATAATCTCCTAGCAACCCAATGAACTTTACTTTTTGAAGTAAACTTAGTTCCTTCAACATCTCTTCCACAATTCATATTTCTCTGAGCAAAGTTACTTCATCTCAAACAATGGGAACCTGCTGCACCGAACAAAACTGGTTAAATGATGACCCTGATACTATATTCAGATTCACTCCTACAGGACTTATGGTACTAGTAATACAAAAATATCTGAACCAGTCTAGAAATGGAAGAACATATAATACATGATCTACAACTGGTTGATAATAAAAGTAAAGTAAATGAAGTAACACTATCTTTTCAAAGCTGATCGTATCATTAACTGAAATGAGATAGAGAAGGTTTTACTGATGCACTGTCAGTAAATTTACTAGCCTGGTTTAGGAACCCCAACAGCTTTTCAGCTAGATAAACTGTATAGTGTACTACAAATATCTATCTGAAAATGCAAAAACTCAAAGATAAAATGGTAGAGATTAAATATGATAAATAAAGCACTCAAAATGGTTGGGTTCAAGAATACTGAGTACAATCGCATCATTTTCATTACCACTGATGTGCAGCAAACGTACAGTTCAGACAAGAGTCAATTCTTATTTTCCGGGGCAGATTTCCACAGTGTTCACCTTCTTTAAATATAAATTGCATATGTATGTTAGCCTACCTCTCTGAAAATCATTCACCATTTTGAAATGGTCCACTTTCACTTATATTCTACCTAGAAATATCAGAACAGCTATATCAGGCTGTACAAAAGAATATCAAAGGAAGACATTTCAAATGTTCTTGTCTCCAATATTTATCTGCAGTTTTACAATAAAGCTCAAAGGAACCTAATTTGTTTTTTTTTAATCAATTAAAAATCACACCAGGAACTAACTACAAATGGTGCTATTAATGCCTGAAAAGGAACAAGAGACCCAAGTGGACCAGAGACCTTTCACTTGCTTGATTTATACCTATGAGCCAGAGCCAAGAGCAGCCAGCAAAAAAGTATGGATCAGAAAGATGCTTTCTGTAGAAATTTCTTCCAATGCTGTTGATTATGTATGTTATAAAAACATTTGTTTCCAGGTTTCTCTCCTTGCAATAACTTCATCCATATTTTTATGGCACATTAAAATCATTTATCAAACACTGAAAGCCCTCTGTGCCAAGACACCTTGTGTCAGACTTGGTCAAATTTTATTCAGTGGATTTTTGAGATACAGTTGTGTAAATGTTCTTCAATTTTCAACAGTGGTGCCCATATTTGATGGTAGATCAACATAATTTCTATAAATGGGAAAGACCTTCAAGCTAGGATGCTTATAGTCAAATTTGGTCAAATTCTGTCAAGCAGCTTTTTGAAAGATATTATTACAAGTTTTTCTACATTTAGAAGCAGCAACCCTATTAGATAATAGATTGGCATTATTTGTACAAACTTCAAAGCTCTTCATGCCATGATGCTTTCTACCAACTTTGGTTAAATTCTGTTATGTGGTTTTTGAGATGTCTTTCAAAGGATTCTGTTTTAAGTAATGGTGGCCATATTTAATGGTAAATTTGCATCATTTGTAACAATCGGAAAGCCCTTAAAGCCAATGTTTTCAATCTACTTTAGTCAAGTTCTGCCTTGCTGTTTTTTGAGAAGTCACTAAAAACCTTTGGTGGGGGGGAGGGGTTGTCATCATCTGTATAAGCATGAAAGACCATTCTCTCAAATTTAGTGAAATTCTGCTAAAAGGTTTTTCAGTTGTTCTTCAGATTTTGGTAATAGTGGCCTTACTGAGTAATTTTTATTAGAAATCATTTTTTTCCCAGTAATGGTAGCAAATTGGCATCATCTGAACAAATTTTAAAGGCATACCATGATGCCTTCTGTTAAACATGATCAAATTCACTTCAGCAGTGTTTAAGAAGTCATTTTTTGTTTACCAACTGTACAATATTTTATGACAGCTTGCATCATAAAAATTAGAAGAGGCCTACATGCTGGTATACATTTTTGTCAAATTTGGTGAAATTCTGTTTTTTTTAAATGTTTAAAGAATTTTTAAAATTTAGTAATAGTGGTCACATTGGATGATGGATTGGCATCCAGTGAACAAATTTTAGAGACCCTGATGCTAGTATGCACCCTGTAAATATTACTGAATTGGTTAAGCAGTCCTTTCAAAGTTGAGAATAGCCAATTGTGAACAGACACATGACAAACAACAGACAATGCAGCAATGATGATGGATCATACCGTAAGTTCACTTGGCCTAACAGCTACTAAAAACTTCACACCACCAATAATCTGTACTTGCATAAACAACAAAGTAAATGTTCAAAGTGGGTTTGTTTCATTTTAATAGGGCATGCTTCTCATTAACATTATCAATGGATCTACAGATAGGATTTGGGCAGCATCATCAATCAACAGGGGCATATCTGCTCAGTCTAAGTTAAAAAAAGACTTAAAAATGATATACACTTCACAAAGAATCATAAAGACACCACTCTGATCAAAAGCAGCTTTCCTAGCACCAAAATGTTATATCTTCACTTTGTCTCCCTCATGACAGGCTATCCATTTATTATAAAAACAAACTTTTAATTCCTGATAAGACTGCCCCATAAAAAGATGGCACCCCTGTACAGTTGATACCTGTGCCAAAGAAGACTTCTTCAAAAGACCACCTGTCTAAAAAATCAAAACATTTAGTTCTATATTGCATACTTTATATGGTCAGGAAACCTTTATTAACAGATTACCTGTATTTAGAAACCCCTATTTCGATTCATCTCTCAAGACAGGTTCAGTTGTTTAACGTGTATCATCATCTACTTCAGACATACAGTAATTTTGTGATAACAACACAGTTCATGAAGTTAGCACTGTTTTCATTTGGCAGGTGTAAGTTTAAACATAAAAGAAATCTGATCATCTCTGAACACTGATGCTTTATCTTGAATGATGTGTGTTGACTCATTTTAAAATAAACATTTGGAACAATGGTAATGGCCCCACACTACTGCAAACGGAAACTTAATTGTGGAACATTCAATAATAAATACCATATGTGAGCAAAATCTTCTCATGTGTGGGCATATGTACAAAATTGTGTTAGAACATGCTATTAGAGTGCCAAATCTAATCATTTTAGGTCGTATTGTAGTTATCGGATGAGATGATACATTTCTGTATCATTTTCTAAACTCTTTTCACAAATTTAAATATTTCTTTTTGTAGAGTAATCAGCTATGTTAAATTTTCTTTCCAAGCCATATTCTTAGTATATATACCATAAATAACAATATTCAACAAAATTTTGATCAATGAAAATGGCACTAATGCCTGCTGTTGGCAACACTTCAAAGAACGAATACCAATTAAATAAATTTTGTCAAGTGAGATTCATGTTTTAGTTCTCTCTTTTAATTCACTTTCAGTGTAATCATCATGAATACCATATGCCTCACAGCTATGTCCACAAGCATTTCCCTTATAACCAGGTTAGGTGCCAACCACATTTTTATTTCCTACTTGCAGAAGTACTTATATCTTGTGCTCAATTAAAAGCAGAACTGCTTTGTATAAATTTGTTAATTATGTCTTTTGTATCAAATAAAGGGGGGTGGAATAAAGAAAAGTTAAGAGGCATGCAAATCCTACCTGTGTTAGAGCCAGTGGTCACAGTCATACGTCAGGTCAACTCATTTCAATCCATCAATCAATCGCTTATAAATATTATCATGTAAGTAACGTAATTAAACTATTCAGCCATTAAATAACCCTGTTGCTCCATGTCCAGTTACTCAGCCATTAAACTATTAAACTATCATGTAAGTAATGTAATTAAACTATTCAGCCATTAAACAACCCTGTTACTCCATGTCCATGTCCAGTTTTCTCCATGTCCAGTGGGATGACATCACCTTCACAATTTCTGGAGGTAACTTGCATTTCAGTCTAAGTTTTTGGACCCCATTGTATGGGAGTTTTCATGGGAGATGTGTATGGTGTTATATATAGCCCGCTCTAGCCTTGCAGCAGATGTTACAAATCAGACCATCAGCCCATTAAAACAAAGAAACCTATTTTTGGTCTGAATGGTGTCTTTGTAGACTTGCAATAAATCACTGATAGCAATTTTCCATTATTAGCCAAATATTAAGTTTTGTAGCTCTTGAAGTAGATGTAATGTGCATAAAATTGAGTTAAAGTAATTAGATTGTAATTTGAAATTGATTAGCTTACAAGAAAAAATATTTATCACTAAAATATAACATTTTTGAAAATTATAATACATATTAAATCTTACAAAGGTGTTTATGGATACATAGCTATAATTTGGTTATAGAATTTAGGCTTTGTGCAAATTGGTTTGTGTACGCGGGACAGATAAATGTCTGCAGTTAATACAATCCAAGTTTAGCTCAAAAAAATCTAGAAAAGTCTTTAGGAAATGCTTTCTCTGACATCAGCTTGTTTCATTTATCAGTTAGGGTCAACAACAGTGCAGGGAGCCAGCATATAAAACTTTAAAGATTCATATTTATCAGCTAGGGTCAACCAAAGTGCAGGGAGCCAGCATATAAAACTTTAAAGATTCATACAGAATATTAAAAAAATAACTCTCTTGCTTGTCTAACTCCCAAATCAAAGTACAGTTATATTAAAATAGGTGCTATAACAATGTTATACACAAGTAAATGTTGAAGTCTATCTATTTCATAAATGAAAATTACTTAAATAACAAATAAGAACCATTATTTAAGAATAAACAACCATTATTAAAAAATAAAGTGTAAAACAAAACTTGTTTTACTTTTAGCAATAACCTTAACTCTTAATTTAAACCAGGTGTCATTTCAGGGTAAGTGATAAAAATACTCATCAGCCTCTGTGTGTGTGTGTGTGTGTGTGTGTGTGTGTGTGTGTGTGTGTGTGTGTGTGTGTGTGTGTGTGTGTGTGTGTGTGTGTGTGTGTGTGTGATTTAGATTTTTAACGTAGCTTTAGCAATTTTTCAGTCATATCGCTACAATGTCTGCGTGCGTGTGTGTGTGTGATTTGGATTTTTAACGTATCTTTAACAACTTTTCAGTTATATTGTTATGATGTCTGCAGTGTGATAGTTTATAGTGATGTCTAGCACTGGGGCATCATGCCGCAGACATGTGGCATGATGTCCCACCCAGTCACATTATCCTGACACAAGGCCAACCAGTCCTAACACTAACCTCTTAATGCTGAGCACCAAGCGAGGCAGCTGTTAGTACCATTTTTTCAAGTCTTTGGTATGACTCGGCCAGGGTTCAAACCCACGACCTCCCACATCCGAGGTGGACACTCTAACCACTAGGCCACTGGAGCGCTTTGTGTAAATATTAAAAACTTTATATCCTGAACCTGAAAAACTGCTACATAATTTTTTCAAATAGCATCAGACAGTAACCTCAAAATAGGCTACTATGCCCTAAAATAGGTTACTAATACTCATCCAAGGTAAATCAGTGCATTCCACTTTGTTTTCTGGTAATTTACTTCTTAAATTAATTTATCTCTTAATATCTTTATGTCTTAGTATTCACCTGTTACCCTAGCAGTTTGTAACCCCCTTGTGATTTTAAAAACAAAAAGAGCATCAAGGATATAAAAATGCACAAACCTTCATCATTTCATTCATTAGTTTATAATTTGTAACCTGACTGCAGGGGGATGGGGAGGCTAACACTATCATCTTGTTCACATTTCAAACCAAGCAAAAGATTTTCGGGCAGACAAGGAGCCTGCTTGCTGTCTTTTCCTGGTTCCTGCAAAAGTCTATTTTCAGTGATACATAAAAGGTAAAAACCAATGCCAACAACTCCAGTGTGAAATGCATCATTAAACCAAATTATGAAGCCAGTTGAGCTTCACAATACAAATTACCTGTATGGTTGAAGATTACATTACATGATCAGCATAAATTATAGCCTCAATGTAACTTTAATTAGCTGCTAAAATTTGTAGTAAGTACATGGGTAAATAGTTTAAGAAAAATCAATGGTGCTTGTTGTGACAAACTGAGATTATTTAAATTAATTCAAGTGTGAAAATAAAAGGATAAAGACAGAAAATTTGTCTGAATGAGAAAATGATTGCCTCAAGAAAATATGTAGACTACAGAGCGACAATCAACTATGGCAGGCAATATGGATCTGGGTATGGACTCGCTCCTCTTTTGATTGACTGCTGTGTAATGCAGTCATGTGCATGTTAATTTACAAAGTCAAATATATGGTGTATATGCTATATGTATATCATTAATTAAAATGAAATCTCACTTGGAAAAATAAATGAAAAAACAAAAACAACTATACAAGACAGGCACTTGCTTGGGCTGGGGTGGGCAATGCTTGAAATATACAGAACAAGTCTGTCAACAAAAATGCTATTAAAACAAGAGAAGAAAAAAAATAAATTAAAACTTCACCCAACAAATTAAATTAAATGAAAGCAACATGTAATGGTTTGCCATGATCTTTGTGTGACGCTGTTGTGGCTGTACACCAGGAGTATCCAACATTTTCTGGCTGGGAGCCAAAGCAGATAAAATACTTAAAGGTCACTGGCCACCTATACTGTACAAACGTGTGATATTATTATAGTCATAAACAAAACACATTGTTATGTATGCACACCTTAAAAATGTTTAATTACACTTAAAAATCCGCTTTTTTAAAATGAAAAAATTATTCGGCAATCTCCGTAAACAATCGGTAGTTTCTGCGTGCCAAAAATGGATATGACGTACATTTATCCCTTCTATTCAACCTAGCCATTCAAGTGTTTAATTTCCCTACATAAATGTCTATATGATATATCTTACGATCGTGCTTTTGTACAGCAAATATGGTGCACTGTGTTGCATATGGATGTAACCAAAAGAGTGATGATGGGGAAAAGGGTTCTTTCTTTATCCGAAAGACCCTGTTTACCAGAAAAAAGTAGATTCAAGCTGTGGGATCGAATAGGGTGAGAGGATGGGAAAGTTGTATCATTTATGCTGGATTATACTCAATTTGGCCTGAAGGCAATCTGGCCCAACTTGAAAAACAATTCGGTTCAACTTAACAACAGTTTGAACAAGTTCTTTTTCTTCAAACAACAAGTAGATACTATTGTAAGATAGGTTTTAGGATAAAAAACTAAATTTAAACGAACTATCTTGATATTCTTTCAAAGAAAATAATCATACTTCGTAACGTACATATATATGAGAGAAAACACAAACTGACATATCTTGCTCGTTCTAAATAAAATATTTATGTACATTTTTTATGCTAAAAAAATATATGCATCTGCACAACGACATTCTCAATTTAAGTCTTCCGGTCAAATTATCAATATTAATTTATTAAACAATAATACTCAAGAGATAATATTCTACAGAATACATATACATTTTTCTAACAGTAGTGTACATGAGATGTTAAAACAATATATTTAATTTTAGGCTTCATGTTGTAACACTGTTGCATACAATACAAATCGATTACACATGAAAGAGAGAGAGAGAATAATGTTGAGCATTTTGTAAGTGTTGCTGCAATATGAAGCTCTTACCAGTTAATTTTATTGTTTTTATTTTTCAAGTTGTCTTAGTGTGTGTGGGCATAAATTAAAAGCTTGTCATTACTAGTCAATACTGTTAATCATATTTGCTCCTGTAAGGGTGCAAATTTCTGTCGATCTATGAAGAACACATTAAGTTGCGACAGGTGAACGATTAATTAAATTTATGGGGACTGGCGCGTGTTTAAATCGCCGTAATGCACTGATTGGCAAATGTCGTTGTCATGGAAGCAGTGGTTCTTAATTAAGCCTTCGTTTATTTAACTGAAAAGGATAGGGGTTAACTTCCGATCTGTATGGAGAACTGTCAGTTTGAATTTTTCCAGGAATCAGTATTTGGTAATCTGAGGTTGTCAGGCGGACTACATTTTTTAGTGCCTTAACTATAATTCGGATTGGTTACGCTGAATAAGGGGGGCATGATTCCACATAAAAACTCTCGGTTTAAATGTGCCTATCGCAACACTTTTACTCAGTCGACACCATTTTCTGCAAGAGAAAAACAAAGGTAGAGGACTCCAGGTCGAATTTAGAAGAAATTCACTCGTAATTAGGATCCAAGGGACTGGATGTCTAGAAAAATCTACGAACTCAATTCTAGCAGTAAAAGCTTGAAGACACAAGGTATTTTGTGTCAGTCTCACGTAATTTCTTGATATCCATATGATGATTTGTTTTGATTTATTTGCTTATATTTGCTTGAATTTATTTGGTTAGATTGGTAGATCAATTTTCTTGATATGAATACAACTGTGCGAGTTCATCTATATGAATCTGTACATTGATATTCTTTATATAAGTTTGATGAATTGTTTTAACGTATAGTCTCGTTTGTTATAGGTAAATATGTATCTAGAATTTCATACCTTACTTTAGTGATATGAGTTTCGAGAATCCGTGTAAATTCTCCGATTTAGATAATGTCACATATGATAAAGGCCTGAGTGCATATTGACTGAAATTAACGTTGTTAAACTATGTAGTGAGGTTTCATATATGCTAGAGACTTGAATGTGTGTATTCGTTCTAAATGCCATAGTTGAGTCATGTAAGGAATTTCATTCATTAATTTGTGTAATTAAGTCGGGACCGGAACTGATGTCTCGGGGTGTTGTTACTGTAAGCCAGTGGAAATAGCCGTTAGGGAGTACATTAATCTTAGGAAACTAGGTTTATTTATGGTCTGCCATGTTTAGTTAGACCAGATGGCCATTGGTATCTGTTTGAATTCCGATAGAACTTATCTGATATTAACGAGAGGAGAAAGTAATGATCTCTTCCCAGTAGGGTACGTAACAGAATACTCAGGTTGCCACTTTGTTTACTTTTGCAAGGTGAGATAGCTCCACATGACGTACCACTGACGTATCCACATGACGTATCACGTACTTACAAAACCAAAGTGACCACACAAGTCGGAGACCGAAAAAGGCGGGACACCTGAGAATTTGGGAAAAGGGAAAGTGGAAAGGACCCAGACTTACAGGCACAAGGAAGTCAAAAGAACAGCCACAGCAAATTTGGACTGAACCAGAACCATCAGGTTATGAATCTGTACAAGGCAGTGATTTCAATCTTTTCACTCGATTCGATGATGAATTAATTCTATTGCTTAACAGATCGACTATTTGGTATAAGCATATTTGTATTTGAAATTCGTTGAATAACTTAAATCAAAAAGTGTATCTTTCTAATGTAATGCATTATCACAATTGTTTATGAATTTTATTGTTTATGAATTGTTGATTAAATTTTATGGTTTGTACATGTACGGGGGCTCGTGTCATTCTGTTTTATATATCTGCTCAGATCTTTATCTATTCCATATATAAGTTTCACACTTTATATTGATATTTACTCATTCCGGGCAAATTACATTGTCGGCAATCACCCTCTAGATAACGATAACCAAAACCATACAACCCACCTCAACAAGGCTGGGGGAGTTCGCAACAGCTCCATTATTCCATACAAATAAGAAAAGAAATAATTTTGTACTGAATTTGTGCCCCTCCCCCAACCCCTTGCACGGTACAAAAAAAATTGATAAACATACACTTATTTGAAAATAAAATGAAAGAAACTAACCTTGCATTGTTATCATTTATTCCTTCTTTT
Organism: Megalonaias nervosa; assembly: GCA_016617855.1. NCBI lineage: Eukaryota > Metazoa > Mollusca > Bivalvia > Unionida > Unionidae > Megalonaias > Megalonaias nervosa. The sequence continues at coordinate 43,850 of JAECUM010000400.1, read as the reverse complement.
TTCATCATGCAAAATTTAGTAAAGAAAACAATATATCCACGAACTCCGTACATGTAGTGGATGCCGGCTTGCGTATGCATCCTTACTGTAGTGTTTATCGCTTATGTCAGAAAACAAAATCGCAAAAGAGACGAAAATATCACCCGACTGGTTGAAGGCACCTGCCATTCAGGCATGATAAGTTACAAGGTGTAAACTGATCAAGATTGTATATTGTATCCAAGTTAACTATACGATGGTATCTCGCAAATAAAAATCATTACTTTACAATACATCCATCGTGAGTGCAAATGATAATCTTTTCGCTAGCATGGGTTACAAAAGTGTTATTAAAGCAAGTTATTGTTGTTTATACTCTTTGCCCTGCAAGTATCAATTATGATTACATCTGGCAAACAAACAGTAGCCTGGGTGATTACTAAACACAACTGGCAGCGAGCAATAAACTCCTTGCTTAAACTTACCAACAGGATATCAAATACAAAGGTTATTTTATTACAACGTAAACCAACCCCAGAAACTGACTTTGGTATCTTTTAAGTGTGCCAATTTTTTCTTATGAAGTGGGCCAACATAAGGAAGTCAAGTGTGGTTCCTTTGGATTCTTTAAAGTGTGCCGATTTCTTATTTTTAATAAAGTCGGCCGACATAGGGAAGCCAACATTGATTCCTTTTTACCTGTATTAATGGGAATTTTCAAAATAAATTGAAATAATGAAACAGTTTTCAAAAGCAACACAATCTAGTGCATTGCGCATGCATATCGATATAAGGCTGAACAGTAAATTAGTTTTCAGTGGTGTCATCTAAATTTTCACTATTCATAGTTTATAATGTTTTATTTTTCGAGAACAAGAAGCATGTACTTCGTCTTGTGGGGGATAAATGTACGTCATTTCCAGTTGGCGTCCTCTATTGGTGGGAAATCATAGCTAAGGGGAAGTAACAGTGTTGTATATGTCTATTTTGAGTAATTAAATTATTATTTCTTCTTTACACTTGATACTTATTTTGTTCTTTTTGTGCGAGTGTAACTACTTTTAATCATGTAATGCAGGTCTGATGTAAACAGATAAATGTTGGAATATGGCCGGTGACCTTTAAGGTCACCAGCCATATAAGTAAGAACAGTTCCTTATCACTAATTATATATGCTAATTAAAATGCATATTTTCAAAAAGGACTGCCTACATGGCTGCAGGCCACACAATGTGAAGCACTGGGCTCTGGCCTGTGGGTTGAAAACACCTGCTATACATGTACCCTTAGGATTATTCTTGATATGCTCCTGGAGTAGGAGAAAATTTTGAAATGCTCCTGGCATGGGAGAGAATCTTGACATGCTCCTGGCATGGGAGAGAATCTTGATATGCTCCTGGCATGGGAGAGAATCTTGATATACTCCTAGTGAGGGAGAGAATTTTGATATGCTCCTGGCATGGGAGAGAATCTTGATATGCTCCTGGCATGGGAGAGAATCTTGATATACTCCTGGCATGGGAGAGAATCTTGACATTCTCCTGGCATGGGAGAGAGTCTTGATATACTCCTGGCATGGGAGAGAATCTTGACATGCTCCTGGCATGGGAGAGAATCTTGATATGCTCCTGGCATGGGAGAGAATCTTGACATGCTCCTGGCATGGGAGAAAATCTTGATATGCTCCTGGCATGGGAGAGAATTTTGATATGTTCCTGGCATGGGAGAGAATCTTGATATGCTCCTGGCATGGGAGAGAATCTTGACATGCTCCTGGCATGGGAGAAAATCTTGATATGCTCCTGGCATGGGAGAGAATCTTGACATGCTCCTGGCATGGGAGAAAATCTTGATATGCTCCTGGCATGGGAGAGAATCTTGACATGCTCCTGGCATGGGAGAAAATCTTGATATGCTCCTGGCATGGGAGAGAATTTTGATATGCTCCTGGCATGGTAAAGAATCTTGATATGCTCCAAGCATGGTAAAGAATCTTGATATGTTCCTAGTGAGGAAGTGAATCTTGATATGCTCCAAGTGTTGGTGAGAATCTTAATGTGCTCCCAGCATGGGAGAGTTATTTTGAAATGCTCCTAGTGTTTGAGAGAATCTTGATAATTATGCTCCTAGCAAGGAAGAAAATCTCGATATTTTCCTAACAAGGAAGAGAATCTCGATATGCTCCTAGCTGCTGATGTACTCTGATTAGACACTGTCAAAAGATTCATAAGCACGTTTCTACTTTTCTATAAACATAAGTTTTACAACTATAAACCATAAAGAAATAAAACAAATTCTAACTAACTCAGTTTTTGGGAAAAGAGAGAGAAGGTACATGCCAACTAGAGATGTGTTCAATGAACATGAATGCTTTAACACACCTCTTATGTAATACATGGATTTCCCATCATTAACCAACCTTATCACACATCAGTAAAGTCCAAAATACATACTGTATATAGTTTGCAGTGACCACTTCCAATATTGGAGTGTTGTACTCACTAAGGCACTTCCATACACTCATGGAGTTCCAGCAAGGGGCTGAGTAGTATCTTTCAAGAACTTCAAAATGAAATGCTGCATTCTATTGGTGGGCTCAAGGTTTTTTCCAGGCAAATTAAATAACACTTACTTCTTGACCGACACATTGGGCAACTCACTTAGGATATAGAAGTGGTCTGATGAAGATTATGAAGGTTCTCCAGGTATTGGACAATCCAGTTTTTTTTTTTCTTCATAGCTCTGATGAGTTATATTATGGTTATGCCCAGAATGACAAAGCAAGTTTGGAAACTCCCCCCTTTTTTAACTCTGGCATACTTATAATGATCCAATCTTAAACCAACCATATGTCATGTCCAACTGCAAACAATATAGATCCGGATTTGGCATCTCATAATGCACCAGCAGATCAGGGTCTATGGTGTTTGTTCCACTGATTAGTCCTAACAAGCTGCATTCACCCTGATCTACTGGTGTTTTATGTGACAGCAGATCTGGGTCTATGCAATTTGCAACTAGATTACACTTATAAGCAAGTATATATGGTTTTTCGATATAAACCATTTGTGTATTTGAAAACATATGAGTACACTTCTACCTTAAGAAAGCTGTGGCTGACAGGACACTAGTTAGGATACTGTTAGTCATGACAAAGATTACCTATGTGAATAACATTCATTCACCTGAATAGAATAAATATACAACCCAACTTTCATCCTGTCTTTTCATGACCTTCATTAAAAAAACTTTCCAAAGATTTATGTTAAATCTAGTTAAATCCCTTATATTTAATCTTAGGAATTAGAACTACAGTGATTGTAGTTTCCTGCAAGTCAAACAGTAAAAACCTCTCTTGAAGGTCCACCTCTTCCACCAAAAACAAAGGTCTTTCAGCAGGTGGGCTCTCAACAGAGATCACATTATCACAAGATTTTTCTGTGCATTAAAAATCTGGTAATAAATAAAAAAAATCTTCTCATGAAAGATAGAAGTCTTACAAGTCAGGTTTCACTAGATCACTCTATAGTATTGCATGTACCTACACATGAGAAAAAGAACTGCCGAATCTAATGTTATTTTGGAGTTATACAATTACAAACTCTATTACAACAACTGTGGTCCCTCGCTATAACATGTCTCAATGTAACACTTTCCCTTTTATAAGGTGGCCATGGTCCTGGACCCTATTACATTTATAATATTAATACATTTAATGTACCAAGCATTATAAAGGCAGTATACACTTTTTATGAATTGCATTATAATGCAGTAACAATGCAATTATTGGTCTGACTCCTGATTAAGTAACCAGGAAATGTACAGCTATTTATATTGAATTTATTCTCATTTCTTTCCTCTCCATTCATACAGGGAAGGCTAATTGGCAATGGTAAACCCTTCACAATGGATATAATGGCTTCTTATCACAAGAGGATACCTATAAAGACTCTGCCTCCTGTTTTTATTTCACTATCATTATACAGTGTATCATCAGTTTCCAACTTAACAAGTAACTCTCCTCCATAAGATTAATTTTAACAAACCCAATCCCTCATCCTTTAACATTTATTTAGTTAATTTACTCTTAATTGCACAAATAAAAGTGTTCATTCTATCTCTGAATGAATGTTATAGCAGACCCGTTGCTTATTGGTATTAAATCACAAGACAGGAATAAGGAAAATAATGTTAGAAAGTTGGAAGGTCAAACAACATCTGAAACAATGGAACTGTCTTTGCACAAAACAACTGCACAACTGATTCAGTTCAATACGTGTATTTATGTTAAAGAAAAATTAATAATAAAAATGTTGACAAAAGTAACAAACTTCATGTAAAATGGTGTAAATCCTTATTAAGAATGCACCAAACAAGTGTACTAAACTGTATTTTAAACAAATGACCAGAACTCAGCCACAATCTATAATGACCATGCTTGGTACCATGATGAAGCATCAATCAAAATCTTGTTTAATGACTAGGTATATAAACAACAGAGTCTGATAATAAGATCAAAGGTATCACTGAATTGTCGGTTCTCAGTTTTGAAGTTTTCTTTTTTGTAAAATATCATATACTTTGAAAACAACTGAATGCCATTGTCAGTGGTAAACATTTCATTTTTTATCAACTGCTAACAGGAGAAAATTACATTCAAAGGGATACACAAATTTTGTTGCCAGACTTGTATGTTTGTTTGTCAAAAGTTTAATTTGTTGCACTTTGCAACTTTGGCAACCAACAGTGGAAACTCAATATAACCTCAAGCTACAGTGTGTCTGTGTGTGTGTGTGTGTGTGTGTGTGTGTGTGTTTTTAAGACCAAAATAGAAACAAAATGTTACCAGTACACTTTTTATTTCTCCCTGTGTTGTTGATACAAGTTGTCAATAATGATCAAGTTGCATTCAGTTAATCAAGATAGAGTTAACATAAACTTTCATGAAACAAAATCACAGACTTTGAAAATCATTACTGTTCAACATTGCCAGATATGTTCATGACTTTTTCTGCCATGGAAGAACTCCATGCATGGTCTTTGAAGCTGCTAACAGAAAAGGTTGGCACTAAAAGAATCCAAACCAAGGTACTCAATTCAAGAATAAAAAGGCAATCAAACCAAATTAATATACCATCAAGGAAGAGAATAAAGTACAAGAAGGCAACTGTTTTAGTTAAGAAATTTGTTGCAGACACTACTGAAGGGGGAAATAATAACAACAAACAAGAACCAGCTGTGAAAAATAGAATATGCCAGCAACATGAAAGACATAATAATTAAAAACTAGGCAACAACTTTGATGGTTCACTATTGCAAATCCCAAGCCTTTTCTACATGCATGTACATCATCCACTCTATGTCCACCAGTGATCCACCACACTTTCTTTCCCATAAACTGACCCGTAAAACACAGTCTGAAATCGGTTAAGTATTTTAGGTATTTTCTTTGAATGATTGAATGCATAAAATTATTGTCCAAGGCACACAAAAAACTTGAAATTGCAACAGTTGTTCAAATTATAGTCCAAGGGACGCACCAACTGCTGCATGGACCCAAAGAGATGGAGCCAAAAAAAACAACCCTCTTGCCAGTAATTACCATATGGACAAACAAGATACCAAATGGTATTATTCCACACAACAATATCAGAGAGTAACGAGATGGACAAATGGAAAGACAGTGGATGTGAAATATCAAACATGCTTTACTTTCCTCCAAGAAAAGCATCATCCTAAAAAATATTCAAAAAGCACTTCCTATAGGTAGTATTGACTTAAATACCAAGCAAAATAAATGTAGCCTCTAATATCAGATTTGATAAAATGGCATCTTTATTGTTTATTATCACTAGCAAGACATAAGAGTAGAAATGGAATATATACAATTAGGCACAACAAATATTCTGCTCAGTAATGAAATGATAAGCTGGTATACATGTGCCATTGATAGATCAGTGTAACAATGAGACCTATTAGACATAATTTTTCACATCTGGATGAAGAGTGAAGAGGCATCTGGACAATTTCTGGAAAATGGAAATATTTCTTTCCAGTATCCACATGCATCTCCCAAGTCTCTGATTCACTGAAAATTCTCCTCCTCTGTCATGAGGTATGACTGGTTTCTCTGTCTTTGACAAAAGTTGATGAATCTTGACCTAGTGTTTTGTACTGGTCTTTTTTTCTTCTTCTCTTTCTCTCTAAGGTCTCTGCTACATCCCAAAGGATGCTGTCATGCCCAGTCTGTGGCAGCCTTCGATTAGAGCAGTCTGGCATGCTGACAGGATGTACTCTAGCCTACCTCTTTTACCACTGCAAGGACACCCTGGATTATCAATGAGACCCCATTTGTGCAAGTTGGAGATTGCAAAATACCTATCAACAACATTTTTTACGAAGTCAGCCAAGAAATATAGTCTGCAAATCTCGTAAGTTAACATATTCAATCCAGTTGGATGCATTATCATCTCACTAGATGCACGTATCTGACCTATTATAGAACCTGTTTGAGACAATGATAATATAGGCTTGTCACCAACCCGAAGCAAAATCTGATTGATTAGTTTGGTTTGGTCTTTCACAGCAAAGGAACACAAGTAGGTTATTTTGTTCAGTGGCACCTGGAGTAAATGGCACTGTCCAAGGTCACATCAAACCACTGTGCCATTTGCAGGACTTGTGGTACTAATGATATGGAAAAATGGGAACTAGTCTGGAAATGTGTGAATATAAAACATGTGGGTTTAGCTGGCCAGGACTGGTTGACTATGAAAGTAAGATTTAAGTAAAAAGTACCTATTAAGCCATCCTAGGAGATGTGAAAAAAATAGAGACATTGTTTTACTGATGGAATTTCATTCCTTTTACAGACTTGAGTTAGGAAAATTCATTACTGAAATTAGCAGATTACTCTTTGGTGCTGTACTGAAAACACATGTAGATCAAAAAAAAAAAATGCTATGGCTTGTATGGTTTTCTCTAAATAGAATCTGTCATCAAAGATGTGTATATACTGATAAATATAGGTTATAAAATGCGCATTTGGATTTATAAAGTTATTGAATGTTTAATATCATAGTGTTTGCATAGGTTGGCTATGGGAGTTGAATTAGTACCAAGACTCCTATAGCTCCTGCCTCCATTAGTTGCTCTTACAAAGTAAGCATTGCATATCAGAACTATTAAACATAAAATTTGTTCTACAGAGTGGTCAAGAAGTTCAGCTAATCTGGTTCTAATGCACCTCATAATTTTGCTGTGCTCTTGCTCACAATCAAACCCATCCACCATCTTAACCATCAAGTCCATTATTCAAATTTGATCAAAACTAGATAAAAAATATGGTCTCTTGAGTAGTAACAGACTCAGCCAACCACTGAAAGATCACCGCACCAATATGTGTGGATATCACCCATTATTAAAGTCAGGCAGAATCTTGATCATGCAAAGTCTATATTCCAAGTCTGATAACAATCAGATCAAAAATAGGGCCTCCAGAGTGGTAACAAGCTCTGTCACTCAGATGCAAGATCATCTCACTAATATGCATGGATCTTGCTCTTAATCTAACTCATCTGAGATCTTGATGATATAAACCTATATTCCAAGTTTGATCAAAATCATATCAGAAATATGATTTCCAGAGCTATAACAAATTCAGCCAATCAAATGTAAGATCACATTATTAATCTTCACAAATCTCACTCATTATAAAACCTGTTGGAGATCTCTAAGCTCATATTCCAAGCCTGATCAAAATCAGATCAAATACAGTGGATTCTGGTTAACTGGGGCACATTGGGACTCAAACACTTTGGTCAAATTAAATGGCTGCCTCAATTATGCAAAGAAGTTAAAAAAGTTAATATGTATTTTGTCCTTTAAGATTTGTCCCAAATAAACGGCTGCCCCGACTAAAAGATGGCCCAATTAACTGGAATCTACTGTATATGGCATGCAGAGTGGTGAAAAGCAATTTTCTGACAACTAGGCATGCAAATAATGGATAGAGAATGGATACTTGGCCATTCCATACAGCCAGGCAAACTAAAATAATGAACTCATCATACATTCAAAGCCACTTATTGTAATAATTTGGACAAAATCCAAATGTTTGATATTTTTTAACTGCTTTACATCACAGGTAATGGAGAAGATGAGGAAGTGCACATTTTATGGGATAAAAATTACTTCCTGCAGATGCATTCTTTTCAAAGGGCAGATCAACAGCAATGAAAACAGTCTGCAATATGGCAAGTGAGGGATTCATTTTCAGACAATCTGAATTAATGATTTTCATACTGTATGAATCTGCCCGTAGCCACCTAACAGGACTGGAACTTAACAGAACTGCCAGATGTCCTCCATTCCATTCTGATATTCATGCTGCTCCCAGTGGTTAGTTGAGGAATAAGATCAAAGACACAGCAGAAATGAAAAATCTGCCTTCTATGGTAAGCCCCTTCCATAAATTCCTATTTTCACATGTGTGAAACAAGAGTCTCTCAAAGGGACTGAGGCTCTACTGGTTGAAATGAATTTCCAAGAATTGAAGATAAAACTGTTTCTTCCGGTGAATGTTGAAATCACCTCTGATATACTTCAGTGATAATAAATTTTTTAATTTTGCTATTGTGGAGGCTAAATTGGAAATCAGATTGGTGCCATTTTCATTTAGGACCAACCAGACAACAAAGAAGTCCTTTACCAAATACCCAATGTTGATAATGCCCATTAATTCATGAGAAATAGTGATAACAAGATTTTCAAGATGTCCACTGTAGTGACCATATTTGGATGGATGTCCAAAATGCACCATTTTCAATTAGGATCAACAAGACATCGTAAGAAGTTTTTTAATGAAAACCCCCATGTTGATACAACATTCGATTTGGCAAAAGTAGTGATAAGATTTTCAAGATGGCCTTCATGATGTCCATATTAACTATGTCAACCATGTTGGATATGTGAGACCGGTGCCATTTTCATTTAGGTCCATCTAGACATCATTAGAAGTCTTCTGGTAAAAATTCCATGTCGATATGCCTTTCCATTCAGGAATAACGATAACAAGATTTTCAAGATGGCTGCTGTGGAGGCCATATTGGTCATCAGATAGGCAACTTTTTTATTTAGATGTGCAATACTGTCATTTAGGACCAAATAGATTTCACAAGTCTTTAAGTGAAAATTCCATGTTGATATGACCATCCATTTATTTAATTTTAATGGCCACATTGGAAGTCTGAGCAGCATCATTTTCATTTAGGGCAAACTTGACCATGGAGATGAATATGTGTAAAGTTTCATTGCAATCCTCCAAGTAGTTTACGAGGAGCAACACCAAATGGACAGAAGAGACACAACAGGGCATCCCATAAACTCTACTAAGTGTCTGACCAGTAGAGCTGACAACTATTTTACATATGTGAAAAAAAAAACTTCCACATAAATGAAATAAAGCCATATTTTACAAAAATAAAATGTGCTTTTTCACATACATGAAATTTTGTCATACACATTTAATATTAATATTTTTTTACATTATTGTATATTTCTTTTCTCTGATCCGATTTTTGTTATATACATGTGTAATTTTTTATAACAAATATAAAATAAACAATATATTTTGCTCATAAGAAATATTTTACATATGTAACTTTTTTCATACATGTAGGTCCACACTAGGATATGATTTGAACAAAAACAGTTGACAGAGTCGTTCATTTAACCTAAACACACGTAAATAGCGAAGTTCACTTTACCTTGGTTTCATGCCACTCGCCCCACCATCTATTTTTTCAATACAATTCATTAATAACTGATGTATTATGTTGACTTTTGTGTCAATTTCTCATTCAAAGTGGAAAGTGTTAAGTCAGAAAATGAAAAGATCTAAGTCAATTTTCTGCTAATCAGATGATTGTAATGCCAGAAATGGTATTGCTATCTATGGAATTCCAGCAAACAAGTAAAGATTTTTTTTTTTTTTGCCCAACTGGAAGTGTCATACAGTTCAGTGGATGTGTCCAGATCCACTACTAATTAAATTTCATTTTATCCAATATTTCATCTAATAAACATTTGAAAAAGATAACTTATACTATGGACAAAGTTGTAGATTTATTAGTGTCACCAATTTTTAAGTTGACACGGCTATGTTATACAACAACTGAACTGTGCTGAAGCAAATTAAAAAAGTTATATTATTTTTATAACCGGCTAGTTATTTTTCATCAGTATCTTAAAATCTGTAAAACAAAAATTTAAAGTGACTACCAGTATTTTTTATATTATTCATTTTGAACTTAATACACTCCACTCTCCCTATTTTTGTCATTTTGGCTCTATTTTGGCTGAAGAAAGACGTCATGTCACCCAAATATTCGAGTGTGGACCCTGGATGTGAAATTAAGTAAAAAACTATTTCAAATATAGATCACTCCAGTGTTCAAAGTAGTTAGAGCGTCTGCTTCAGGCATGGGATGATGGGAGGTCATGGGTACAAACCCATGCCAAGTCAATACCAAAGACTAATAAGTCAGTGTTAGGACTGGTTGGCCTGGTGTCATGATAATGTGACTGTGTTGGGCATGATGCTACATGTCTGTGGCATGATGTCCCAGTGCTAGACATCACTATAAACTGTCACACTGCAGACATCGTAGCAATATGACTGGAAAATTATTAAATCTATGTCAACAATCCATGTTACACATAAACACATTTCACATGTATGTAAATAACGAATTAAACAATTTACAACGCATATAAAATAAATCATTTCACAGATGTTTTTATGTACATTAAAACAAAGTATGTTAAAATGAAGTTAAACTATTTCAGATATTGTATGTAATACAAGAATTTCACATATGTGAACAACTATTTTGCTGATGTAAAAAAATACTTCACATGTGTGAAAAAGATATACATATGTGAAATAAATGCTTAATTTATGTACTTGACATTCTTGTTCAAAATACAGTAAAACCTGTTATGAGAGGCCACCCCTTCTGCCAACAAAAAGCGGTCTCTCAAGACAGGTGGTCTCTCATAGCAGGCTTGTATAAAAAGACACGTTTCCAAGGTCAAGTTTCAGAACAATTTCAAGAAAAATAACCACAATCACTGTACATATATTCTATTCTTTAATATTTTTTGCTAAAATATTGTATGCATTCATCTAAAAACAAAATTATATAGCAATAAAGACATATTTCTGTCATTAAACATGAAATCCCATTTACATCTGAAGATCACATATTTTAGCATATCAAATCAGTTCTGAATTACTTCTTTTTCTTTATAACCTAAATTTGTTTTACTGACGTTTAAACCACTTTTTTTGTGAGTGGTCTGCTCATTTTCACATCTTTCAGTTACAATAATTATTTTGTCCAGCCTTAAAATTTGTCTCTTTTTAGTTGGAGGGTCGTCCATTGTCATTAAGGTTCTAGGTGTTAAAATTATTAGTGCTCAGTTGTAATATCGAACGTAAAGACGGTTTTGACTGGGGCTGTGGGAAAATATGAAAAAACTATACATGTGCATTGCATATTTAACAATTAATGAAATAAAAAGAAACAATTATCTCATCCAGAAACAGAACCGTTTACTCAGAGACAAAAGTCAACGGCTTCAATCAAAGATGATGTACTAGGATTAACTCTAAGCTAAGTGTGTAACCCGGTCGCACCAACTTGAATAGACGACAACTTTGTGATTGGGCTGTAATCACTTAACATCGGGGGTAAAAACAACAAACATCACAAGTCTTGAACACTATCAATCGAATCCCACAAACGATTCTCTCTTGCTGGTTTAATAGACAATGACCTTATTCACCTCCGGCAATACAGATTAACTCTAAAGACAAACAATACACGTGACCACAACGTCAACTTTGGCACAACGGTAATTCGTGACATGTACATTAGCCTGGTTTACAGACTGTAGCATCCATCACCGGTGGCAACAATATTCCTTATTTGCTTGTTTTTGATTAGAACAATCGTTACTAATCAAGTGGTCATTGTAACAATTGATTACATATAGGTCAGTGGTGTCCGTCTGTTTTCGCAATACGGTCATTCACATAGATGTCGTGTCCTGCGATTAAGGCAGGGAAGCAGTCTAAGTGCAGGAATAATTAGTCTGGTCCCCTGTTTTGTATGCTCCCTATATGAGTAGCGGAGAACAATGCAGGGAGCATACCAGGCAGGGAACCAGACTAGGAAATAATCTACATATACTTTAGTCTGGTTTACGACAGAAACTATAAAACACTATAAGCAGAGCTAAAATATTCAGACATCAGCTAGACATCGGTAGACAGCCTATTTTTTAATTTTTTTGTTTGTTTTTATTTAGAATGGTATGAGCGGTCATTCTTACAGGGATTAAATAAAGATCGATGGAGTTTATCCTCGTTTTTGCAATGCAGTCGTTCATAGCAGTGTCGAAATGCATATTTTGCCAAGACATCACGGTTGCTGGTCGCGTTCAGCAGGTGGTTGCTCATAACAGAGTGTTTATATAATAAAATTGATCCGTGCATTATGATTATGGTCAGATATGACAGGTGGTCGCTCATAGCAGAGGTCGCTCATGACAGTTTTTACTGTATCTACAATTATTTTCTATATATGGAAAAATATTATTTCACATATGTAACAAAGAATTTCACAGATGCAAAATAAATTCAGCTAGTTTCATACACAAGCCAGAGTCAACATCAAGCCTAATATAATTCCCATGGAATGCTTTCTAAATATAGCTAGAGTCATTGGTAAGCTAGAGTTAACATCAAGCCAGGGATGATTCACATGGAAAAATACCTTCAAAATTCTGCTAGTTTCATTGATAAACTCATCAACACCAAGCCAGAAATGATTCCCATGGAATGCTTTCTAAGCTAGTTTCATTGACAAGCTAGGATCAAGATATAGCCAGGGATGATTCCCATAGAAAAATTCTTTCTAAATTCTGCTATTTTAATTGATAAGCTAATGTCAACCAGCATGCAGGTGAGTCATCATGTAGTGCTACAAGAGATCTACAAGGAAAATTCCCCAAACTAGCCCTGATGTATCACACATGCTTTTACACATTTGTAAAAGGCAATATTCCCACTAATATTGTAACAGTTAAGTCTTACATTAAATTTTATCCAAGGTTCAGAACCCAAATTAATTTAAAATTTATGCATCATCTTTATTCTATCCTTTCTGATTACCCTGTTTTCCAACTACAAACTTTTTCAGCCTTATAATCAAGACCAAGAGAATGAAGCAAACTTTTTCACATGTAGGTAGTCTCATGTTTTAAACCTTGTACTAATTAACCGAAAAATAACTTTTCAATATAAGTCATTTCATTGCAGAGTGAAACATCCCTGCCATATGGAAACACTGAAGCATGTTATAATGATGAAAATGATTTACTAATGAACAAAATTTAGCTTGGTTCTGGCATCTGGAATAGAAATTACACAACTGCCATATCTTGCGGTAAGTGAAATCTTGATGTAACTTATCTGCATTTCTGCAGCTGTTAATCAAGTAATCAGTCTCATCTCCTAGTGCAAAATAGTACTGTTTGATTTTTAAAAATATTATTACACATACAGTTACCAGAGATTTAAAAAAATATTGTAGAGCACTACATAGAAAAATTGTCTGGTTTGGCTGAAATGAATACAGGGAAACATTTCTATGATGGACACAAGACCAGAAAAATGTCCCTTGTAGGTATTTTATAAGCCAAGTTTCACTGTACTTTGTTCCCTCTCAACAGACCTCCCTTTTATAAGGTCACATTGCATGACATCAAAAAATAGTAAATTTCAACTATTTTGTCCCCCTCGTAAGAGGCCGCTTCTTAATAGGCATGTTTTCACTGTAGATGATGTGACTTTATGAATATATAACTCATAAACAACTAAATTATTACTGTAATCTGACATGGTCTACTGGTATCATCAAGGGGATATAAAATGAAAAAAATTCAATACATCTGGGTTGGAACTATCTGCACTTAATGAATTCAATGGGTATTTGTGAACAACACAAAACCAAGATACAAACTTACACTGCAAGACTGAGTATGAATCATCAAGTCATTAATCATATTATTTGAATGCAAAATGCATCTTAGTTACCAAACCTAATTCAGAGTGTGTTCAATAGCATGTCACATGAAAATGCCAAGTGAACATTTTTAACTTGCTTGAATTATGCTTTATAGCATTAAGTTTTTATATCTAAAGCTGTCAGCACTCCTGCACCAAGTACAGTCCATGTTTGCTCAATCAATATAAACCTTGTGGTTGGTGAATGTTCCAAATATGTCATAGTACTATATCACTATAAGATGGCTTTAAGTGATAGAAATAAGATGGCTTGAAGTGATAGTACTTTATCACTATAAGATAGCTTGAAGTGATAGTACTTTATCACTATAAGATGGCTTGAAGTGATAGTACTTTATCACTAAAAGATGGCTTGAAGTGATAGTACTTTATCACTTTAAGATGGCTTGAAGTGATAGTACTTTATCACTAAAAGATGGCTTGAAGTGATAGTACTTTAATGCTATAAGATGGCTATATTGGAGTAAGTGTTCTCATGGTGATCAAGTACTATCATTTCCAACATCCCAAAAATATAGAGAACATTAACCAACACCAAGGTTTATATTAACTGAACACATATGGGCTGCTCAGGACAGGAGTCCTAATCAGATAACTTTAGATGAAAAGCTTAAGGCTAAAATGTATTTTGTAATTTTAACACATTAAAAATGTCATTTCTGCATTTTTAGTCAATCTACAAATATGCTGCTTATCATGAGCTCTGAATGGATAAATAAAAAAATGAAAAAGGGTCAAAGGATAAATACAAATAATGAAAATGGGACAATGGTCAATGAATAAATACTTTGTTCACAGCTAGTAAAAAGGATTAAAGTGGTACTATTGAAACAAATGTTAAAATACCATATTTGACACAATACTTTCACTATGCTCTTAAACAGCTATAATTGGGTTAATATTATGATGATGAAGCTCACTGTATTGAGCACACAACTATGTATATGCACAAAATGGAAATATTCACTCTTCATGTCTGTGGTAGGAACTTACCAGTCAGAGGGGTTCATTCTCTACATGGCCACACCCAATGAAACAAGTATGGTGGGGTTCTAAGTAAATCGTGATGTCCTGACAGATTCTAGCAACCACTTACCTCCCACATGGCATGGTAGGTTTGAGACATGTGTACTGAAAATCAGTTATTTTGCAAGCTTTCATCAAAAAGAGGGGTTTGCATTTGCAAGCAATACTTGAAATATGGTATTTATCAGAAAATGATTACATAGCTGACAGCCAGGCCAGTAAATAATTCAATTGCATAATAAAAACATCACAAAAGTCTGTGCACAGTACAGCATGTAATGTTATTACTTTCCAGCTGGGATTTACACAAGTATTGCAACCTCTGGGTTCAAGCTAGGTCAAAATTTCAGAGAGAAATCACTTCTTCCTCCAAGGGCCCAGAGGAAGAAAGTTTAAACTCACCGGGAGATCACATTTTTGTTTCACAAAATAATTCACAAAATAATTCCTATATGCACTTAAATTTCAGTCAAGCAGATATTTATGTATGTATGTCCATTACCACAAATTTTTTATCGTTACTCCTGTAAATTACGTATGTAGCTAGGTAGGTAGGTATGTACACTGTATGCATGTCTATTGATAGATGTGACTGCATAAATTATGAAAAAATTATCATGCAATGTATCATGCTTGATTATTTCATTGTCTAATATGTCAGTCGGTTTTATTTTTAAATTCAGTAAACTCAACTAATTGAACAAGATAATGTTTTATTAATTTATCCATCAAATATTTGTATTTTATGGATTCCTCCTCTTAAACACAGGAAGAGAGTAAACCTTTGAGTCAGTGCATTTTTTATTTTTGAAAATCAGAATTAATGAAGAATGATGACTTCTGGCTTAGAACTAAAGATCTGAATGCAGCAAATCTAGTGCCTGAAAAAAGAGACCCATGTGTGCTGGGTTCATTCATTAGGCACTATTTCGTTTAGCACTAACTAGACCTCGGGATGAATGTGTGTGTGTAATGTTTCATGGAATTCCTCCAAGTAGTTTAGGAGGAGTAGCAATAAAAATTTTCAGCTAATGGACTGACAGACAGTTGACAACTGACAGCAGTCCATCCCATAAGTTCTTCTGATCTATGAGCAGCAGAACTTAAAATTATTTCCATGTTTCTGAACTTCTTGTCTCTTCATCAATATCCAATGGTATATCAGCATCGTTTGTCCTATATTGAAAGGTTTTGATATCAAAATGCTTTCTGTCAAAGTTGGTCAAATTCTGTTGAATGTTTTTGTTAATGGCTTTTCTAGCTGTTATAACAGTGGATGTATTTACGGCATACTGGCATCATTTGTATCAATCTGAAATGCCTTACCACGAGGAATATGTCTGCCAAGTTTGGTAGAAATTGGTTAAGTGGTTTTCAAATAGCTGCAAATAGCAACTGTTGATGGAGACAGACAACACATGATGGAAAAAGGGACCATACTAGGAGCTCACTTGGCCTTACAACCTCATGAGCTTCAAGTTTTTAAGTGGGGTTTTTTGGGCATAAATACATTAAGACGCTAAGTAGGGTTCTGGAGTAAT
The DNA here is from genome assembly GCA_016617855.1 of Megalonaias nervosa. Taxonomy (NCBI): domain Eukaryota; kingdom Metazoa; phylum Mollusca; class Bivalvia; order Unionida; family Unionidae; genus Megalonaias; species Megalonaias nervosa. The sequence goes on along the minus strand of JAECUM010000400.1, from coordinate 27,149 downwards.
ACCCTACTGGTTTGCTAAGTGAAACATGACATACACCTGGTATAAAAATTCAATCTGCGTCCAATGACTGATTCTGGTTGTTTGAAATTCTGCACTAGCTGGGGACAACCTATACAGGAAATGTGCAAGCAAGCTGAAAACAATGTTCTTTTTTCTTCTGAAACAAGCATAGCTTCTAAAGGAGCTGTCTGTATGACCAGGCAGACATCCAGAAAATGGTGTATCATTTTCTCTGGTACATGTACATACAATTTTAAAAACTGAATTAAAATTATGAAGCTAAAACTTAATTATGATCTCCATGGATTGATGGTGTATGAAGTAGTCAAGGGTACAAACATTACAGGTAATACGGTATTTATAATAATGGAACTAACTGTACTGGAAGTATTCTGTGTAATTCTCACCTTTTTTGGCCAGGACTCCAGCACTGTTGATCAATCCATCACAGCTGTTGCTGACTATTTCGCCATCACGGACCAATTCATTCCACAACTGACTCAGGCCATCCTTTTGGAAAATTGCCTGCAAGAATTAGCAAAAGAATGAATATTTAATAAACTTATCAATGAGTTAAAGGTAACAAAGGAATAATGCAATCTGCATTTGGACTGGCAGAGGAGAGACAAGGAAATTCCAGTAAAGGTATTACTTGATTATGTTCTCCATATGATCACTCAAAGCAGAAGACAAATAATGTAACCTCAAGTCTCTGATTGTCTCAATGTAATCCTTTAACATCATCTTTGTTTCAAATACATTAAGCATATTACAAAACAAACAAAAAACACTAGTATGAGCTTTCCATGAGGGTCTACCAACCAAACCAAACAACATCTCTATGACAAAAAGTATGGACTAAATCTTTAATATGCCCATTCTGATTTGAAGGAATTGATGGGCAATGTTTAAGTAAAACTGAAGCCATAACTCCTTTAAATGTATCAGAAACGAATGAAAATCAAATATAATCTAGGCATAAAGCCTGAAACCAAATTTGGCTAATAATCCATGTCTTTGAAAATTTAATGAACAGAAACAAAATTAATGAAATGACTGGATGAGATGTGACAGGATTTGATGGATGGATATGGGTAACACTCTTCCACAGATGTGGCAGGGTATAAGTGATTCTAATAATAACTTCATAAGATTACACGTTGAACAATCTACTAAGAACTTTAAGTAGCTGCAGACAAAACTATTGACAAAATTTAACAACCTCTGCAGTCTGAATTTGAATTAAGTGTTACCAAAATTTTCTTTCCATTAAATTTCACTTTAGCACACATAATTCAAAAATAAAATATTTTTAAGTTCAGTAACTCTATAATATGTCACTGGCTATCACTTTTATAAGATTTCATGCTTTGCTGTGACAAGCTCATGCCTGATGATTCATCCATCCTCTGCATGTTTTTTTTACGTAAGCATTTCACATTTCTATTCCCATCTAGGCCTAAATGAAACATAGCTGTTTCCAGTTTCCTGACTGACCTTATATTTTGCCTGACCTTAGAAATTATTATAACAAGTAAGAACATTTAAAAAATTAAAATCCCGAATTTCTGAATATTCTGACCAGTCCAGATTTCATTTCTTTCGTATGTCACAGTATTAGACATCATGCTCAATCAGACATATTATTCCTCTCAATATTTTTAAGCATCTAATGAACATAGAATTGAAAGCATGATGTGAGGTATTCACTAAACATGGTCAGCTTCAAACTGACATCAAAATATATCAATTGCTTGTTTGCCTGGTTTTTAATAGCACTATTAACATGTTATGGGTAGATCATGTGGAGGAAATAAGAGAGTTACTAACTGAGCTGCTGTCACTCCCACAAGTTGTAGGAGGCAACTGCAACTAATTTAGGTAATTACATAGACAAGAGAGCACATATCTGATTATCATATGAGAATGTGTTGCTCTCACTACAGGTGGTCTCTCACTGGAGGTTATGTTATAACTGATTAGTTCATGCATTCAGAACCTTGTCTATCAAGTCAGGCTTTACTCTCCTGACCAGGCCTTTTCTTGAAAGAACAAAACTGGTGATTCAACTGTGGTTCACTCTGGGTAAATAGATGGTGAAAATAAAGGAGCAAAATAAAATCTTATTCTGACAATTCTACATGACTTTTTAGCATGAAATTGGAAACACATCTTATTTTTAAGCCCCATCCCCTTTATAGTTCTGGCCCACCAGGCTGATAATAGAGAAATGGTGTAATGACTTTAAAAGTCTGGATACCCTGCTTACTAATTAGCTTTAACCACCAATGGTATACCCCACCCCCAAAACAAAATGATGAAAATCACATTGAAAATACTTGAGATTGAACACTGGAGAACAAGCTGAAGAAACATTCTCAGCTAACAACGGTTTTCTTGCATGGAAATATGAGCAAAATATTAATATATTTCCATATCAGGAAACCAACAATTTCACAAGCCCATCTTGTGACAGCAGCTCAGTTAGTAGCCAAAAACATAGCTAATTATCATTAAGTATTTTAAATACTGTCTCATAAAATATTATTTGCTACACTGAATAAAATGTTGAACATTGTTTCCTTTGCTGGAGTTCTGGAGACTGGAAAAATAATAGAAAAAGATATGTAAGGGTTTGATGGCTCACTGCAATGTTCTTTTTTTTCGGAATTATGAGGACCAGAACCCACAGAAAAACTGACTAACCTAGAAACCAATTACAAGACAAATTCTAGTTGGTACAAGCGCTGATTTCCAAAAGTATACATCATGTCAGACAAGTTGACACTAGTCTAGTTTCAGCAATGTAATCAACAGGTGTAGGTCTTGTGTTGTATACTGTACCAGTCATATACCAGTTGATTTGATGAGTAGGCCTTGTGTGGTATACTGTACCAGTCATATACCAGTTGATTTGATGAGTAGGCCTTGTGTTGTATACTGTACCAGTCATATACCAGTTCATTTGATGTGTAGGCCTTGTGTTGTATACTGTACCAGTCATATACCAGTTGATTTGATGATAATCTTCATTAAAAAATGTTAACCTCTTGACCCCATTTGTAAAGCAGCATTTAATCTGCATCCTTCCTGCTGGATTAAAGATTATTTCATGATAGTGGGTAATGATTCAGATGAAGATTTTAAAAACCTTTGTTTAAAATTTGATGATTGGGATAGTCTACTGGCTACTGGGTCAATCTCCACACAAATATCATATTCTGTCCTGTGTCAAAAAAAACCCCAGCAACATCCAAGATTTATATATTAAAGAAAGACATGCAACACAGTCTATTTAGTAGTGATGAAAAATTGCACAAACCCAGTGCTAATCAAGGACAAGGAACAATTATCAGGTCTTCTGAGTTTTAACCACTATGTAATGACCATATTTTGGGGTTTGGGAACTGAAAAATATGTTATCATTTTGTTAAATGTTGAATTATGCATATTTGTGGTGTCACCTTAGTATAATTCTAATTTTATTGGCAAGTAATTAAACTTCAGGATTAATAAGTCTGTGGAATCATGTACTTTTATTCTTCTTTATTTGTCATATTGAATTTTTTATATCATGACCAAGTATTTACTTCTCAGATAACTGATAAAAATTTAATCTGGCTATATCTCTCTCTTTGTGTGTGTATATATATATATATATATATATATATATATATATAGAAAGAGAGAGAGAGAGATTCACAGTTTTTCAAATGAAACAGGCAGCCATGGTGGCTCAGTGGTTAGCGTGCCAAACTCACGACCAAATGGGTGTGAGTACAAATCCTAACATCAGATCAGACGAGGCCAGCTACTGTGGTGTGTCCTTGGGCAATGAACTTTACTCCAACTGCCTCAGCACTAAATAACCTACTTGTGTTGATGTGCCCTAGATCACCAACCAAACAAACCAATGAAGGTTACTGACACTGATGACAAAATGGACAGGTTAAACTTCACAAAAGAAATATCACTCCAAGCTTGAAAAATCCACTTATCAGCTGTATTTATTAGCAGTGACTGAGCAAGGACAAGTTACTTTCTCAAGACCTTTGTATATAAGTAAAATTGCTATGGGTCAAGTAAAAGTTCCAAGTCACTTCCTCTGGAGGGCAAGAAGCCAACTGAACATTTTCCAGCCTTGCTAAGCTCTGAAATATCTATTTCTGATATTTCTGATTCACAAAAGGTACAAGTCAGTCATGAAATTACAGAAAATTTTATTTGCCAACACTTACTCCTAATTATGTCAGCACATACTTCTAATTAACACTGACAGAGTCATCTTAGTTGCCAAGAAATTCCCCAAAACATACAACGTAAACTCTGTGAAAGTGCGTACTCCCAAACACACAAAATCATACTCTCCATAAAAGTGCATATTTCCCAACACATAAAATCATACACTCAATGAAAGTGCACACTCCCCAACACTTCAAAAATTTACTCATTAAAAGTGCATACTGTCTAACACATGAAACATAATGCTCAATGAAAATGCATTCTCCCCAACACATAAAGCATACTCACAATGAAAGTGCATACTCTCTAACACATAAAACATACACAATGAAAGTGCATACTCCCCAACACATAAAAGCATTTGCTCACTGAAAGTGCATACTCCACAACACAGAAAAACATACTCAATGAAAGTGTATATTCCCCAACACATAAAAACATATATTTAATAAAGTACATACTACCTAACGCATAAAAACATACACTCAATGAAAGTGCATACTCCCGAACACTTTAAAATGTACTCAATGAAAGCTCATCCTCCCCAACACACAAAAGCATACACTCAATGAAAGTGCATACTCCCCAACACATAAAAGCATACACTCTCCCCAACACAAAAAACATATGCTCAATAAAAGTGCATCCTCCACAACACTTTAAAATGAACACTCAATGAAAATGCATACTCTCCAACACAAAAAATGATACCCTCAATGAAAGTGCATACTCCCCAACACATAAAAGCATACAGTCAATAAAAATACATACTCCCCAACATGCAAAGGCATACTTTCAATGAAAGTGCATACTCCACAACACACAAAAGCATTCACTCAATAAAAGTGTATACTCCACAATACATGTGACAATGAATGCTCTACTGAGGAATGTTGTTGTAAATTGAAAACCTGAAGAATGTGGGATAAAACAGAACTGAAATTAACATAACACTGCAGTTAATATTGGTTGTAGATGGATGGATGGACAGACATACATACACAAAAATGCTAAACTAATCTCTGCCATGCTTCCACCAAAACAAGCTCAATATGAGTAAATTAAATTTACACAATATTATTTTTCATCAGAAATTGTGTCAAGTTTCCATAAATAAATGAAAATATCTAGAAACATTTTAAAAAAGAATTTTAGAGAAGGTTTCAGCGAAAATGGGATGCTAATGAGTTAGCATTGTTGTCCACAGTTCTGTCAATTTTCACTTCACAATGAAATAAAAATTAATTATTCATTAGTTATTTTTCATGCACCTAATAAACTCATTAAAAAACTTTTCAAATCATCCACACAATCTCTGGTAACAAAACATTTTCCGTATGCAGATGATGCAAACTCCTTTACCATCATAATTTTTCTGCTATCAATCTGGTATGTTTTTGTTTGCTTATTATGTGTATTGCCCAAACATTATAGTTCCAAAGTCTGGCTTAGAAATTAGCCAGATTGTTAAAAATGGGGAAGTGAAGTACTCCAGGGATAGTTATTAGTTATTGTATATTACTTCTAAGATCCTCTCACATCTCTGACGTAAATCATACAAAAATAACTTACACAGCAATCATGAGGTAGTGTGTTACACCAAGGTATAGTTATTATATGTACTATATCACCTCCAGCTCTGTTTTTCCCATTGTTTTTGAGAGTAACATTATGACTTACAACACAGAAAAAAATGAGCCTCTGGGATTTATGCCAACAATTATATGAAGGCATGCACTGTTAAGAAAGTTATCAGGGCATGTTTGATAACTTCCCATCAGAATATCAATGAGCAAAATCAGTTGTATCTACATTAAGTACATTATTATTATCTGTACTGTGGGTCAAGTTCATGAATCAAAAAAATAGTTCAAGTGGTCAGTGACCTGCTACAGAGTTCAACACAAGTTTCTCTCTACTCTCACCAAGGATTAGCAGAGTAGTGACCATTCCAGTACAAATGCAACTTTGAGTCACACAAAGCGAAAAATTAGACCTACAAATGGCTAAAAGATAATACAGTAGAACCTGTCTTGAAAGACCACCCTTTCTGCCATAAAATTATGGTCTTTCATAACAGGGCACAATGGTATATAATCATTAAATTTGTGTATTGAGAATATGGTCTCTCAAGACAGGTGGTCTCACATAGCAGTGGCCTTTCAAGACAGGTTTCACTGTAGTGAAGTAGCTATCTATAAGTACATACCAAACCTAATGAATCTTTTTTATGTCTGCTCTTTATAATATTTAAAATAAAATTGTAACTGCTTGTACCAGTCACTGTCAAATCCAAGCCAGCACACAATAGTCACAGGAAATAAAACTGAGACATATTATTGCTGTAAAACGATAACATATTCATGGACATGAAACATTTGTAATCTCAGTAAGAAAATACAATATATTTCACAACAATATTTTCCATGGGGTACACTAGGTACACAAGAGTCTCAAAAAGTGTTATCCCTCACATATTCATAACCAGGGTATAAAAGTTATCAGTGGGCTATTGATCTTGTAGGGCAAGTGACTTGCAACTTTTAATTGTACATCAATTTTACTCATCCTACTCTATACATCTTACTAAATCTGCTTAACATGTCACTCGTCAAATTGAACATGCATATCGAAAGAGTGACCTGCCCTTCCCCTGGCACCACTCAGAAATATGAGAGGGCAAGTGGAATTTTCTAATCCTACTAATTCATTTAAATTCAACAATGCAAAAGAAAAAAACCGTATCGAAATTGTTCCCTTTTCCTAACATTGATAACTGAATCAGAACTAAACAGATTACAAGTCCCTCAAAGCTATGTGCTCTGGCTGCCAACTTGAACTGTGCTGGATTTCATTTGAGGCCTGTTTCTTCAAACCTTTTTATTGTTTTTCAACTGCCAAGTATTAAAACAATCTTATATTCCAAAAGAACCTACAACATACCATGTCTGATAACAAAAATATTGTCTTTAATGTTTGAGTTAACTCTTTATCCATGCATGCCATGTTTTTTTTGCATAAGATAGTTCAGAGCTCTGAGGTAACAGGTGATATTACAAAAAGGGGATGGCTTAACAATGAAACCAAGTAATGAAGACCTTCTATTTATGTTAAAAAATACAACTGAGAAAGCTGGGCCAAAAAGTTACCACTTCAAGAACTAGAGTCTCTGTTTGGATTTAAGACTTTTTGCCATTAAAGCAAAAGCAAACCAGTCTCAGCTGCACTCTGTAAGATGAACATTTGCAAAAAGTAGGGCAAGTTTGAAATCTTGAATAAAATGGGGTCAGGACTGGAAAATTGGGGGTCCTATAAACAAAAGAAATGTCACATTTTCACCAATCTGCTGATGTACAGCTAGAATGGTCAAACAGCTGTTAAACATCTAAGCATAGTGCAAAGTGAAAATACCTCTGAAACATGTGACTGGATGCAATCATAAGCAACCCCAAAAATGTATTTCCTTCCCCTATTTCAGGCAAAATAAAAAGATTATTGAGTAGAAAATGAGGCAACAGATTCATAAGAAAGTGCAATGCAAAAATCTTTGTGATTATAAAAACATTCAGCCTGGAATCATGAACAGAAGATCAGTGAATCTGTCTCTAATATGGCCCAGATAAAACAATTCTTAAAAATATTTTGCTAATTCTCCTTAATGGATGGTAGGATCAACATGTAGTTTTCACTAAAATAATATAAGAATATTAAGCAAATCAAGAATAAACACTGCTGATCTGAACTCCAACTGTGCCAACCATTCTGGCCATCTCAAAACTTTTATTACTCCTTCCTTGGAATGAATGATGGGATTAATATGCTTTTCAATAAAATAAAAAACCTCCTGCTGTTGTTGTTGTTGTGGGGCTTAACGCCATTTTTCAGCACACAATAGGCTATACATGGCGGCCAGTATTAATGGTGGAGGAAGAAACCGGGAAATCCACGGAAAGAACCACCGACCCACGAGAAGCTACTGACAAGCTTTCTCACATATCCACATTCGTCGAATCTTAGACTCGAACCCACGCAGACAGAGGTGAGATGGCAGTGATCCATAACGGAGAGCGCTTTAGACCACTCAGCCACTCAGGGCCCCAAAACCTCCTGCAATATTTAATTGGTCCTTAATGAAAATCATGTAGATCTAATCCACAACACATCCATGTTTGAAAACCAGACCTACTTGCCCTTGGGATTAAGTCAAAGTTTATTTCTTGCAGATTTGTATTTCACTGAGCTTGTGAACGCTGTGACTTGAGTTTTATCTGTGATGGTTTATAAGCATAACATGACACTAAAAACAAGAATGCATGCATCATACGTCAAATACGCAGACTTTTCCAATCTGAAGCATAAAAATCATCGCAGGTACATAAACTGACACACCCCAATGTTATGTTTTGCTGATTAACAAAACACAAAGGTTCAGTCTAAAAATCGTTGCCAGTACATAAATTGACGCACTTCAATATTATGTTTTGCTGATTAACACAAAATTAAGGTTTGGTCTAACTACTTTAATGGCTAGATTACAATTCTTCCAAACAGGGAAAACATGCGCACATCAGTTTCTTGTGCTAATGTTATCATAATACATAGGGTTACAACTGTGTGTGGAGTCTGGAGCTGACCTTATGTGACCCGTAATTGTCACATCATTTGTTGCAACAGTACGTTAGAACCGTATAATCACCACGCTCAAGAACGAGGCAGAAAATAAACACATGATTTTAAAGTGATTCTCACGAGAAACTATTATTTATATGCACCTGCTGTCGCACAATGAAGAAACAATTTCCATTCGTTCAGTTGTATGCCTTGTGTTGTTCCAAGATCTGTCAGTGTTCGACTGAAAATGGTGTCCAAGGCAAAAATATTAAAATCGAGCCGAAACAAACAAAATTATCTTTTGGACTGCGTTTATGACCGACCGATGATAACAGCATTGTTACTGAACCAGTGAAGCCTTCATCATCCAAAGATGAGGTACGGTTACTCATAAGATAAAACATAATTTGTGCAGCAGCGGTTGAAAACACAGTGGCTACATTTTCAAAAAAGAAGCTAAGTCATGTGAAGAATGCGACAGTGAACATGCCTTTATGTTTTGCCATATATATATACAGAGGCTAAAAAAACCTCCAAGACCAAATGTGCAAAAAACAATAACTTTCAGAACAGTACACTGGCAAGGCATGCTGGGTTGCCAGAACACAAACTGCTGATTGAAGGTCCACAACACCAGACAGATTTGAATGCAGGTTTACAAAAACATACTTACAAGCAAAACATAGCAGTGAAAAAGCTATTTAAGTGTGTACATTGGCTAAGTGTGTAGAAGACATCCCTTTTTTAAAATAGAAATCTCTTCTTAATTTAGTACATTACTTAACTGCTGAAGAAATTGATGCCATTGGCATTTTGAAGAATTCTGTCAATCAGTGTGACTAAGCTACCACCTGTTCAGAGTTACTGGAGAGCCAATCAAACGTTGTTGAGGATAGTCTTATACGTGACCCGCAAAATTTGTCATTTGTGACAGCAATGGCAGATGAAAGCACTGACATAGCCAACAATAAACACCTTTCACATATGCTCAGATTATTTCTGATGACATGAAACCATCAAGATTTTTAACAAATATAGAATGTTCAGATGCTTCTGGCATGGGAATTGCCTTACTGGCTTTAGTTACATTATATAACTAATATTTCTCTGTATTTAAACAATATAATTATTTTCTAAAAACTACTGAAAACTGACCATTGGCTTGAATAAGACTCATTGGTTTAGATTTTGACTCTCAGTTTTTTTGCCTTGATGAGTCAAATGACTTACATGAAGCCATTTGCTGATAAAACACTGAGAATGGATATTTATCAAAGCCAGTTTGTGGATATATAAGAATACCAATTCAATAACTGTCAAAAAATACTAATTATGGATTGAATCAACCTAGCATGAGGTATATCTGGACAGTATCCAAACCTAGCAGGGAGGTTATGTCTTGAGAGTATTCAAACCTAGCATGATGCATGTCCTTACAGTATCCAAACCTAGCATGATGTATGTCTTGACAGTATCCAAACCTAGCATGATGTATGTCTTGACAGTATCCAAACCTAGCATGATGTATGTCTTGACAGTATCCAAACCTAGCAGGGAGGTTATGTCTTGAGAGTATTCAAACCTAGCATGATGTATGTCTTGACAGTATCCAAACCTAGCAGGGAGGTTATGTCTTGAGAGTATTCAAACCTAGCATGATGTATGTCTTGACAGTCTCCAAACCTAGCATGATGCATGTCCTGACAGTATCCAAACCTAGCATGATGCATGTGATGTGATGTGATGTGATGTGATGTGATGTGATTATGATTTTTAACGTAGCTTTAACAATTTTTCAGTCATATCGCTACGATGTCTGCAGTGTGGCAGTTTATAGTGATGTCTAGCACTGGGGCATCATGCCGCAGACATGTAGCATGATGTCCACCCAGTCACATTATCCTGACACCAGGCCGACCAGTCCTAACACTAACCTCTTAATGCTGAGCGCCAAGCGAGGCAGCTGTTAGTACCATTTTTGTAAGTCTTTGGTATGACTCGGCCGAGGATCGAACCCACGACCTCCCGCATCCGAGGCGGACGCTCTAACCACTAGGCCACCGGAGCGGTCATGATGCATGTCTTGACAGTATCCAAACCTAGCATGATGTATGTCTTGACAGTATCCAAACCTAGCATGATGTATGTCTTGACAGTATCCAAACCTAGCATGATGTATGTCTTGACAGTATCCAAACCTAGCATGATGTATGTCTTGACAGTATCCAAACCTAGTATGATGTATGTCTTGACAGTATCCAAACCCAGCATGATGTATGTCTTGACAGTATCCAAACCTGGCATGATGTATGTCTTGACAGTATCCAAACCTTGTATGATGTATGTCTTGACAGTATCCAAACCTATATGAGGTATTTCTTGACAGTATCCAAACATACATGAGGTATTTCTTGACAGTATCCAAAAATAAGTGCAATGATTTTACATCAATATTTTTGTGCTGCACTAACCTTGTGAACATGTTAACTTAAACATTAAAATAAATAACATCTGCAATGACTTCCATGCTCATATTGAAAGAAGAAAACAATGGAAGAAATGAACTTCTTGTGGATTCCTATAATTTCCTTGTGGCTCTTTATGAGACTATCCATTTAAATTTCCAATGAGCTGCTAATCAATCTTGTACCTGGCAGTATATGAACCATTGCGTAATTCCAACTGCTATGCATAGATTATGTCTAAAAGGTTACATGCCACTCAAATGGTAAGACACTTAAAAAATGTTACTACTTAACACAGTATGTATATATTGAACCTGGTAATAACTTTGTTATATTCTCATCCTCTCTGCATGAAATTTTCACTAATACTAATGAAAAGGTGTGATTAACTTGTCTCTTGTAATAGGTCAAAAATGTGCTAGCTAAACAGCTAAGCACAGGTAAATAAGAATGCATACACACTAACAGACAAACACCTATAAATCAGAAACAAATTAGTACCTACAACTCAAAAATGTAAAACTAAAATCTCTTCAGAAAATGATAATATTCCAAAGAAAAAGTCTAACTGCAACAAATCATTTGTAACATCATTAAAAACTGTTAATATTCCTATCTGTCAATCCTTACCTGCTACACTACAGCATTATCCAAAACTGGGGGTGTGAGAAGCAAAGAACAGGAACCCCAGTCTATGTACTACTATTTGTACTAAATATCAGCTTTATGTTTTATAGTCAGCAGCAGCTCATAGGAAGCAGCTGTTTTTCACAAAGGCCAATTTTCCCATGAGCTACCAATCTCTCTCTCATACCACTATACACAGTTTGTGATCACAAGTGCTAGCTTTTCCAAAACACTTGATGGTTCTGATAATTCATTATTTGCTTTGGAATAAAATGAAACTTAAAAAATATACTGGCCAAGGTAATCTACTTAAAGCAGAAATATTTTGTTCATTTTGAGCTGGTATGTGATAACTTTCTGTTGGGAGATTGTTTCTTCCATATTGTACAAAAATGGATATCTAAGGTGCATGAAATCTCTATATTGTGAAATACGGTGCAATAACTGGATTACGTCTCAAGGAGGAAATTTTGCAAAGTACATGAGCTTTAATTTAATTACATATATGTGCACATATACATGTGCACAGATCAACAAACAGCACCTCAAATCTACATTAAAAAACACCAATTAATATGAACAGATATGCACCTGTACACTTATAGACTGCATGTACACACTTTAGAAACCTTTAAAGAAAAAAACTCAGGGACCATACTATTTTGGCCATTGCAGACAAGTGCACCATATGCTACAGTTAAATTCTAAGTGGAATTACCAGAAGATTAATCCACATTCACACATGTACACAAAAATATGCACATAGTTATGGGTGAATATTCATCCCTTGAAGCTATCATAGATTCATTTCAACTGTCAGTGATTTTAGTATCTAAGTTGGATTAAATATGCATTCATTTCACAGAAGTAACTGGTCATACATTTTTAAATTTGCATTGCTTATCAGTTCTCTACTTAGGCATTCCTTACTGAGGTCACTGCAACAGCTGCACTTTCGATTTTTGTTTTCATGGGTTTTAACAGCCAACAAATCACCGACTATATCATGCAGTGGAAATGGAAGTGGGGTGGAGGAGGTGGAGCAGATGCTCAACCAGCTGAGTTACTGTGACTCCCTGAGCACTTTCAGCATGATGGGCACTGATGTTAAAGTAATGGGCATTTTTCTTTAAAAGTGGCACTTTTATGTTAAAATTTGCTTGCTCTAAACAATCATATTTAGATTTTCATCTTCTGAAGAAGAAGTAGACAAAGCACATTCATATATTTATCCTGAATTAAATTAAAGGAATAATAATTATAACAAAAACAAAAACAGCCCAATGTTACAGTGGTATTTCTGTGAACTGGAGAGAAGAGGGGTTGACTCTGGAAGGGCAAAGGGGAGTGTCTATAAAGGCAGAATTATAGGCAATTACAAGAAACATAACTACATACATTTGGACTAAACTGGACACTAAACCCATCCCACTTCCAATATTTTGCATCATATGGATGCAAGGTTTGATTTTTTGTCTGTCCATACTGATTGGTTTGCATCCATGATGCACAATCGTTTTATTAAAACAGTATCCACTATCCAATTCAAACTGTTACCATCAAAATCAATGAATAAACCTTACCATACTCAACTTATTTTGCACTGTCTGTTAATAAAGAGCAACAGCAATGGCTCACAGTTACAAATACAAATGCTTTCTACTGCATATTTCAAATCCCCTATACACCTCCACCCACATTCCCTTTCCAATACAGAGGTCCAAGTTTTATAATACAAAATCCATGGTACGAGCAGCCTCACTTGACCCTCAGCATTAAAGAGGTTAGTGTTAAGACTGGGTGGCCTGGTGTTGGGATAATGTGACTGGGTGGGACATGACATCACTATAAACTGTCACACTGCAGACATCGTAGTGATATCACTGAAAATTTTTAAAGCTACATTAAAAATCCAAATCACACACATACACACGTAAAATCCATCAGATATATATCTTCCTGCTGTTGTATGGACAATTGATGTGATTTAACTGTTTCTAATTTATTTCTGTAGTCTGTTACACAGTCATATTGACTGGAATCCACATTTCAAGAAATATGCTGCTTCTGCAGTCTACAATATACAAGCAGAATCTTGACAGTACACTCACCCCAAACCACCACATAAGCTCTGGCCTGTGCAGTACAAAGGATAACAGGCATATGTGTTTATGCAAATTAACTTGTGGGCCATTAGAGTACTTAGCATAAACTTTCTCCATCAATCCAAATTCCATGAATTTAATTAGAGGTCACATGTGTCACAGGCATAAGTGTTTATGTAAATTAATTAAAGGGCTGTTAGAGTACTAAACTTTCGATGTTGAAAATGATAATGATATCAGAGACAAGATCACAGATGATGTGATGAAGTGGCTCTAATTGGCAACATGTCTGCGGTATGATGCCCCAGTGCTAAAACATCACTATAAAACTGTTACACTGCAGACATCGTAGCGATATGACTGAAAAATTGTTAAAGCTACCTTAAAAATCTAAATCACACACACACACTTTCATTAGCACATCTTAACAATGGCAGGCATTGATCTCCATCAACTAAAATGAGTTCAAAAGGGTCCATGATACTGTTAATATCCTGCATCCCTGGGACCCATGGGGGTTCTCACTTGTGCATCAAAACCAAGACAAAGTGGTACAATGACCCAATACACTGGGTCAAAAAGAAACAATATTCTCAAGAAAACCAAAGTACCGGTAGATATTTCTTTTCTCTTTTCTTTGCATGATTTAACTGTAGTAAACAACAAATAGCTTTTTTTTTTCTCTCCTCTGCAAATAAGATAATTACCCATCAATAAGTCATTTATTATAAAGCACTGAAATCTTCATGTCATGGATATCTCTGAGAGGTTACACAATTCATTCTGGTGGCATGGAGTAAAGTATATCACAACACCTAACTGTTTTACAGTCAAGACAGATGAGACTCTAAATGGTGGAATAATATACTAATGGTAGCATGATTACTATAATGTGGACTATGTCAGTAAACAGAATGGTTATCAGGAACAAATGGTATGGAATATCACAACATTATCTATCATGCATGACAAGAAAAATTTCAACAACCTGCCCATATGGCAAATAAAACAAAGTTACTCGCCCAGCCAGTGTGTCCATTTGCTCAGAGCCTATGCTTGATAAAAAGGAATGTATCTGTGCATGCTGACAAATGTATTTAAAGACAACAACAAAAAAAACAAGCAAGTACATAGACACAACTTTCCAATCCCATTCAATCTAATCAAAATATTAATCTAAGTGCAATGGGATGAAATCAAAACACAACCAAAAAACCAGCCCTTTATTTAGATATTTAACATCCTAATATTTACATCACCACAATTTAAAACTAATTTGACTGGCTCTTCTAATTCTACTTGCCAATTCAATAAATAATTCTAAATTGTCACCTTAGTATAATTCTAATTTTATTGGCAAGTAATTAAAGGAGACCAGAAATCAATGGAAATATAGAATAATAATAAAAGCACTATAGAAGAAAACCTTTTTCTGTAGTATCATCTGCGACCGTAATGCCAATATTTAAATATTGGCATATCTTCAAGGCGCTGAATTTCCGTGACCTCGTATGCAAAATTTCCACGCCTATTTGGTTACTTTCATGATGTGACATTATAGTAGCGACTCCAGCATCCCAACTGGCAGCTGCCAGCGTAAAAGACAAAGCCATTTTGCGTTATTTACAGGTGTAATGGCACATTAAGAAAAGGCTGTGTACAAAATTTTTTTCTTTTCCAAAAGATAAAAACATAAAGAAAGTATGGATACATTATTGCAAGCAAGTCAATTTCAAACACCATACAGCACTCTGTGCTCATTACATTTCTCAAAGGAATGTTACGAGAGGGATCCTGAAAAAATGGCCACTCTAGGATACGCAAATGCTAGGCCTATGCTAAAAGTTGGCGCTGTTCCAGACATACCATTGGATATTTTAAATCCTGGGAAAAGTGTTAAATGTGTGAGTTACAAAAATAGGCAGAAGGCCGAGTAAGTGACCACAAAATGCAACAATTAATTCATAGATCTTTTATCTACACCAGCAGTGCCAAAAACAAAATTTGATAGCCCGACACCCGGGGTCCCTCTAATTTTAGTTCAGGCCCATCCTGTATTCAAAATCAGGTGCCCTTCGGGCTTGTCGAAAAAAAAAATTGTTTGCCTGAGGAAATGAGTAAATGTATTTTCAAGATGTTGACATACGTGCCATAACACAGCACAATCTAAATCAAATCACCATTGTCCTAGGTGAAATTGAGATCTGATTTTAATGAAATGGAAGCTTTGCTAAAAATAAGATTCTAAACCCCTGACAAGGTCGTGTTTCGAGAAAACACAATTTTCAGTAATCTTAAAAAAAATATTCTAAAAAATTTAAAACAACAACAAAAAAAACCCCCAAACCTTTCAGTCTCTGCTGGTTACATGTAGTATGTATAAACGGTAATCTGTAGTTATTGGAACTGATATGAATGTAAGCAGCAGCAACTGATTGGCAAATAAACGATTCCCTATTTTGATGTAACTTACGATGTCTATAGGACTTCATTTTGACAGTTCATATCTGCAGTCACAAGTTACCATACATGTGGCAACTGTTTTTCCCATGTTTTATGTCCCACCTTTCCTTAGGTATAAGTCTTAAGGCATGTAACACTGTTTACTGAATGAAAATAATTACTCTGAATTAGTTTTTGGGGGGCACATATACTGCATGGTATGTATATTGTTTTATTCCTTCTTTTAATTTAATCATGGTAATTACACTTTACATATATGGTAGAGAAATGTCAGGTGTTAACTGGCCGAGTTTCTTGAATGGAAATAGCGATTTTGTTTGCTGAGAAATTTACACAGCATTCACAGTGATCATCCATGGGATTTAAGCTAATTGGTGACAATTTTATTTTTTTAAATTTTTTTTTTACTATAGTACTGTTGTAGTGGTTTTAAAAAACCTGAAATTTACGTGAATAATGTTTAATCTTAACATTCTATTTATTGACGAAAAGAACTGTCATGTGATATTAATTATTTCGTCCAGAGCCGGTTTTATATACAGCATGGCCCTAAGCTATGGGATGCTGTATAGGCCCTATTTGGTATAAAATAAATTTGAGAGACCACTTCAGACTGTGAGGCCCTAAGCTGTAGCTTGTTTAGCTTATGCCTAAATCCGGCACTGATTTCATCACTACAATATTCACAAGTGATAAAATAGAATATGGCATCTGTGGATTGCATACCTTATATCTATTTATGTATGGTTTGCTGTTTTTTTTTTTCTTCTAAGAAATGAAATTGACTGACATAATGTAATAATTGGGAGTTTTCTGCCAAAAATCGGGAGATATTACTAGATCGGGAGATAGGTGTGGAAATACCCCCAAAATCGGGAGGTTTTTCTCCTGGCTTGAGAGTTGACAAGCATGTACTGTCCAGTCTTGTCGAATTTCAGTCAGGGCTTGTGAGTTCATTCAAGTCACCAGCCCAGGGCCTGTGTCATAAAAAAAAAATTTCTTTGAGCACTGACCAGTACAGTACATAAACTATTATACCAGACATGTATATATTATCAGATCTGTCAATACACTAACTGTAGCCTGCATGTAAAATACACTGTAACTGAACCATAAGAAGGAAGCTTCTTAATGTTTAAATTAAATTACTTATGATTTCTGTTTTGCAGATTTATTTGTGTGTTTTTTTTGAAAAACTAATGCTTAAGTTACGACCAATGAAAACAGTTCTCAATGCCTTTTACACCTCCCTGGGAATGGATATTGTTTCACACACAAGTCAGTACTCATTCTAGTCTCTTCGCCCAGAATTCAGTATTATTTCTCAGTGTTTCAGTGTTGGATGTATATTTTCAAAATATTAGTCCTTAGGTGGTGTGTTGGGGCAGGTAATGAATATATCATTTACATGTAATACCATTGAATCTCATCCTTCTTAAATGAATTTATTGCATTGTGGTAAATGTTTAATTTTTAAATTGGGCACCATCACTTAATCCTTATCACATTTTGCACAGCAATGTATAAGTATTTACTTTAAAATTACATGGCCTTTTGTTTTTAAATTCTTAACACACAGTTCAACAGATATAGTTATGAGCATCTCTCAGAAACTGATTCAACTTTTTAATGTGCAACCCAAATCTGGTCTCCTCCTGTCTGTCTCGCTCGCCATGTTTCTGTCTCTATTCGAAGACTGGCTAGTATTGCATCACAGGACCACGTGATCTGTTGTCTCATCAAAACTCGGAAATTTACGGAATCGTGGTATCTTCCACGCAATATAATCACTACCTGCCTACGATATGTAATTTATAAACATTACAGTCGAATTAAAATTTGTAGAGAATTACATGCATAAAAGAAAAAGTTTTATTTCTGGTTTCCTTTAAACTACTAAACATCTAACTGATGGCTAATCCTGTCTTTAAGCACAGCATTTTATCTAACAAAGCAAATATGCATAGGGCTTTATAACTTTCCTTGTAGCTACTTGTCCTGCAGGGCAAGTGACTTAGAACTTTTATTTGTCCTCCATAAATTTGACTTGTCCTATACTTTATAAAATTTTAAAGACTGAAAACCTAAAATGTTACTATGATATTAATTTTTCATTGATTTAGCACAATTTGGGCATTCAGGATTTTTTTAAAGCTCTGCATACTTTGTATTTCCAACTTTTTCATGAAATTTCAATGATTCTTTCCCAGTGTACCCCTTAAATCCACAACTAACGATGATTTTTAGTCTGCCGTAAATTAGCAAATACAACACGTCTCCAAGTATAACACGCACTCATGTATTACCTGTAGTTTTTCTACTGTGTATTATATTACCCACGGACATATGTAACCTGCAGGTTTTTGTAAAGAATAATAAATGACCAAAATCTGTGTTGGCTTCTTTTCATTATAAACGTAGTAAAAAATATATAGTGTATGGTAAATCATCCTTTCTGTTTACCACTGAACCACAGCAGATGTGTTTCAACCAAACTAGGTCAATTCATAATTAGTTTCCTCACCTTGAGCCGTCTCAAACATTCCATGGTAATGTCATGTGCTGTCTTTGTTAAATGCAGGACGAAAGCTGTGCCTATCTATTACCAGTAATTCAAAATAAAATAGTCACCTACCCATAAATAATCGCCAAAAGGCTTGAACTACAAACCTTCCAATTTTACAATAAACAATAATAACACTGGCTACAACTCAGAATGGATTCCAGAAATGTGAAATTCTTCCAGAAGTCAACTCATCTATGGTACCTCTAAATCCAACTACGACAGCGAATCAGTTTAAGAATTTAGTACATACAACAACATTGCTGCTCTTCATAAATTAGTAAGTTATTAAATTGAAGATGCTGATTTTATAATGATGATTTTGTCTTCTTGTTATTATATTGTCTTTAAACTTTTAAAAATTTAGCTGAAATATAAAGCATAACTATATAATCAACATTAAAGTCATTAACTATTTTAAACATGGTGCATTGTTTGAAAAGGGAAACAAGTCTTTAAAAATATTACTACAATGTGGTATTATAAGTAAAAATCAAATTGTATAACATGTGGAGGGGGGTATGCATGGTAGGGAAAAACTTGGATAACTCACATTATATTTGCTAATTTACAGTAATATTGATGGCTATATATGACAAACTTGACAAAATAGCACACTAAACTCCTCATTATACTCCAGCTAATCAAATTCAGCAAGCCACAGCTATTTAAGATTTCTCTTACATTTTGAAGCACTGTGCTGCTTTTCTGCAATTGTCTTTCCTATGTTTGTATTTTTTTTTTTGCCTTCTTTATTTTCCTTTCTTTACCTCCTTACTCATCAACAAGAAACTGCAAATGTCAGATATGTATACCATTCAGATGATTATAGTTGACATCCACCAATGATCTCTCTTGATGAATGCATGCATAAAATCACCTTTTGCAGCTGATATAAATGACCAATTTGTGAAGCAGTTCATATTCTCTATTACCTTTGCTCCTGTTCTAAATGAACTGCACTAAATACAAAGTTACTGATAAACAGTCACTAAAAGTACAACAGTTAAAAATACAACTTTCATTATTTACCTTCTATAATGGAAAATCATATTGAACATTTGGTTGTTTGACTCTTCTGACCATCACACTGCTACTGGGGGATATTTCAACACAGTTGTAATGTAACAGAGCATAACAATACAAAAGTTGGATATTGAATGATGAAAATAACATTATAATTGGTTCTGTTTGACAAAATTTAATGAATTCAAATAATAATGATGAAACAATTCAAACAAAGTAACAGGATCCATAATCATATACAATTATCGGGGGGGCAGCAGTATACTGACAAGCTTCACAACGGGAAAGAAATACATATATAGGGAGTCCCAAATTAGCTATATTAAATAGACCAATCCATAACAAAAACGTCAAAAATTCAGAAATTCTGTACTCAACCAGTGTAACCAACAATTAGATAACTCACTTCTACTTTCACTACTCTTCAGTACTATAAACATACTCATGCAGAATGTCAATTTTTGGCACTATTTCTAACTATAATTTTTGAAAATCTTTTGAACTTATAATCACTGTAAAATTGGCAATTTCAACTTCAAATGTCCATTTATATGCAGAAATTGATGCTAACATTGTAAAACCAGGCTACCTACCCACCCACCCACTGTGACAGGCATTAAAAGACAACAAGAATAAAAAAACAAAACATTCTTTTCTATCATATCAATGTAGAGGTGATAAGGAACAGATTCTGGTTGTTTTTTAACCAATTTTTTAAATTCACTGTTCCTAAAAGATGAGTGCAAAGCTGTCCACCCCCTGAAGCCAGATTTAACTGAATGAAACTCATAACCTTTAGTAACCATGGAGTGACAGTCAAAAGTACATGGTTCATGCATCAATAATTACCCTGACAACCACTACAGGTGAGGTCTCATGTGAAAAGCAGCAGCAAACAGGCAATTCACCTAATTACTATATACAGTGAAACTCCTTGAAAATTAACACCTTTGGGACCCAACTGTTTCTGGTTTTGAGAGGTTTCTGGTTTAATGAGGCTTTTGCAGATGTGAAAGAATGTCTCTTTCTGAGTGCTTATGTGATGAATGAGAGAGAGAGAGAGCGAGAGAGAGAGAGAGAGAGAGAGAGAGAGAGAGAGAGAGAGAGAGAGAGAGAGAGAGAGAGAGAGAGAGAGAGAGAGAATGCAGTGAAATGTGGAATATTGGTCACAGTTACCAACTTTTATGATGCTGGTGTTGTACTCTTCCTACCTTGTTGCTTGATTTTAGGTATAACAGTATTATAAAAAACCAACATGGTTATAAGCTAACTACACAAACTCAACATCAGCTAGTAAAATGTTAAATGTAGGTCACCATGTCCTTCTTGGTTTGTAAGGGTGCAGTACTAATATAGATGAATACAATCATCCAGTTTGATGATTCTGGCATCAACACTGCTTGAGACCAAAACCAAGGATGTGAAGCACAAAATATAAGCCATCATGATTTTATAAATCTCTGAATAACACTGGTTCTGAGCTAAACTCCAAACCTAAGTTGGTAAAATGTAAAATTTATGTCACAATGACTTCTTCTTTGGCAAGGATGTTGTACAGAGATGCAGACAAACATTGGGTCTGATGATTCTAACATATACAGAGGTTGAGAAATAAACATAAAACACAATTTAACCAAATCCACTGCAGCTGGAAATATTGGTCACAGTCACCTACTTTGCGAATGGATGTTGTACCCATCAATATACATTCTTTCACCAAATTTGATCAATTAAGGTATAATAGTATACGGTGCTAAAACCTAATTGGTCATGAGCTCAAAGTCAAAACATAACCCCATCACCAAGCTTCATGATTGCTGGTATAACACTATTTATAATGTGTGCAAATAAAATGAAGTAAACACACACAAAAGTAACCAAGAATGTACAACTAAGGTACATGCATGTACAAATTTAACCCCCTTAGCCCCATCCTCTGCAGTATGTGCTAAGAAAACCACTCCAAACTGTTGCCTAGGACATAGGAAGAATGACTGGTTGTCATTCACAGAGGTTTTAACTCTGTATATGCTTTTTTATGCATGGATGCCAATACTAGGGATAGTACCATTATCAACATGTGGTTTTACACAGACGTGCATATATATAGACGTGTGTGTATATATATATATACATATATATATATATATATATATATATATATATATATATAAACCTATAATGTAATAGACCATGCTGAATGTGAACTTCATATGGTTGTTATATGTAGCAATGTGTCAGTAGATCATTACCTGTAAATCTGTTTTGAGCCATTTCTGATCAAGTCGCAGCTGTGGGCGAAGCCGGGTTTCTTTGGTCCAGCTCATTTCTAGACTAACTCACCACCAACTCCACAGACTTGGCATCAGTGACAAAATTACTGCAAGATAAAGAAAAGTGTAAACATGAGTGCACTCTACCAGTGATTAATTTTATGTTCTCCTTAGGATGACAATCATATATCATTTCGTTTATTGAAGTACTTTTAGAAAAGGTAGTGAGGTACTTCAAGTAAATGTGTTCACTGCCTCAATCAGATGACCTGCACTTATTTGTGAATGTACATAAGTGCAATGTATTAACTGCATTTTATCACACAAGCTTTATAAATGGTAATACATATTATTATTTTACTGACTGACCTGGAGTCAACAACACAACAGGGTACCATCATTTTATGATGTCGTAACCAATCAAATGCCAACAAAATGAGACATACTAATACCTTCAGTGGAACATAAACAACAAAAATCAACAATACTTCACAAACAGAATTATTATTTATTGATTTCATTTTAGCATTTTTAGACATAAAATAAAGTACAAGCAGAGATGGACCATTCCAGTGGCCTAGTGGTTAGAGTGTATGCCTCGGATGTGGGAGGTTGAAGGTTCGAACCCCGGCCGAGTCATACTAAAGATGAAAAAATGGTACTAACAGCTGCCTTGCTAGGCACTAAGCTTTAAGAGGCTAGTGTTAGGACTGGTCGGCCTGGTGTCAGGATAATGTGACTGGGTGGGACACACACACACACACACAAGCAGAGAGAGTACAGCCAATATCCTGTACTGCTTTCCAAAGCTTTTATTTGAAGTAAATGAATTCAAGTCATCTCTTTCAGATTGAAAATTACCGATTCTATGAGATTTTGTTCGGTTTCTGATAAATTATCAGAAAGTAATTTTCATGACTATTCAGGGATGGTGCTGGTTTTAAAAACACTGTCGCCAAAAAAAACACCAACCTCAATATTTTTTCACCAATTTTAAAAAAAATCTATTTCATAACACAGTACTATCCATTTATCTTGACATCCTCGGGACTAAGGTAATATTGTCGACATAAGTGGATGTTTAGATAAGGGGGGGGGCTAAAAATAAATTGAAATTTGCATATAAGTGAAAATTTTAAGAGATGACCTGTCATCAGTGACTAGGATTTACAAAGAGAAAAGAAAGGAAAATTTGATTAAATGAAGACAACTAGTATGAAATACACTTGTATACTGACAACTTACATTTGTGTAGAACATGCCACAATGTGTTAAATAATATGCATGCATATGAAAAATCCATGAATTTAAGTATTCGATCAAATGTTAGAAAATTTATGTATCAGTCAAATCCCATTAGAAAATGCAACTAAAACACATATATCAAAAAATGATAGTCCTCATTTGATCTACGTTCCATTGTCAACAAACACGTTTCACAAAACAATTCACTCTGATATTTATTACCCTAGTAGCACGTGGCTGTATAGTTATGTACATGTACTTAAATTGGCCTAGATTTTGGTCAGCCAGAGACAACTACCATGATGCCGAGGCTACCAAGGGATGAGGCTATTCATAGGGAAATTAAAATATGTGAACAAATTAAAAAGTTTCACATTCCTGTGAGATGTCCCACCTTCATTTAACTCGATGGCCAAATAGCTATTGTTTCAAAATATTGGAACTTTAATTTGGGTTTCAAACCGCCATTGGTAGCAATCGTAAGCATGAACTTTTTTGTTGCAAACGAAACTTTCACAGCACAATAAAATATGTACCAATCACTAAACTGAAACAATGCCTTTATTTAAGTTTGTTGTCGACTTTCTTTGATCAAAGGTCTTCAGCTTGCTTTGATGAACATTCATGTGTTATTGACAGCACTGCTAAAGGCATTCTTTGAAGGACCAAACAACTGCCCGTTTGTTATTGCTGCAGCAACATCAAATATTTGTAAAATTTTGACGGAGACAGGATTTTTTTCCATTTTCTTAGTATATTTATACAGAATGATCGATGCTTCAAAGGTAATCAGTTTTCTTCAAAGTTTCAGCAAAACTATTTTTTCTGGTACATTTTTCAAAAAGGAAAAAATTGCCATTGTCTGGTAGATTGTAGTCATTCAGTTCCCGCCTTCAAAGGTGGTTGACTGTAGCTAGTCAGGTAGCATGACTATTCGGGTTATATAACAGCACAGAGTACTAAGGCCAGACATCAGCATAAGTGGATTTTAATATAATAATGCCGTGTTAGGATGGTTTGTCAATATGAACAATGACTTTATTTAAATAACGATAGATTCTATTGCAATTTTATATCCAAGTTTGCGGCTGCCTGTCATGGTGTCTCTGAATTTCTCCACTCCAAACCCAAGACTGTATATACAATTTTAACAGCCAAAAATGTTGTTGCCAAAAAGATCGCCAGATGGTATATTTTGTTGCCAATAAAAAAAAATAATCACAATTTGTGCGATCCCTGTTATTGTAAATATTTGCCATAGACATAAAAAACCATTCTTTAAACATTAGTAAAATGGGGCCTATGCTGGACTCCAGTTCTTAAGTGATATTACTTCTCTTCCATGCCTGAATAAAGCAAAGTTGGTAATGACAGAGGGAAGTTAGTGCGTAAGTTCAATATGTATAATGTTTGAAATAGTCACATTAAACTTCCCTTATTGTATATTTTCATGTCAGAGCATTAGTTATGAAATGCTGCTCAAACTTTATAAAAATATTAAACTTTCCTTATTTTGCTTTACCACAGTTGTTTTACAACATAGTTATTATATAAAATGGGCCCTCGAAAGTAACAAAAAGCTCAGCAACTGTTTTCATCATAGAAGTAACCTTTTCTAACATTTATTAGATTAAATATTTATTTATTTTATGATTAATGGACCTGGACACCTCTCCTGAGTCATAATTTGCTTCTAACTGTCAACAAAATTACATTTTTCACTCATTTGTTCATGGATGATGTTTGAATAGCCTGAAGAAATTCTGTAAGGCAGCAATGTATTTACTGGCATTTACAATCATCAAATTAGTATCAACATGGACTGCAGAGCATAAAACTTTCTTCTCTAACTTTCCTGCCTCTTCTTTCAAGTAACAACTGACAGTTTTCTTCGATTATTAAAGCACTGTATTGAACAGGGGAGGGTAAAGGTAAAGAGAAGTTAACTTCACTTTTTAGGTGAAATTACAGTCTATGGTGTTTATTTTGACCAACTCCACCTCACCCAAAATCTTATCTTACTTTATATCAAGTTAAAGAAGAGCAACAACACATATGAATAGACCTTGGTAAGAAAAACAAAAAAAATAATGGTACAGGCTGGACACACCCAGCATATAATCATTCAGGAAAATAACAGCCAGACAAAACCAGTCCTTACTGTTGATCAGAAAATTAATAGCATCACACTATTTTTTTATTATTCCAATCACTTTCTACTTGCATAATATAAACTGTGCTTTCTGGTATACAATCAGTATATGGTGTATTTAACTTTTTTTTCTCCTCAATCGACAACAGGGGTTCGTTACAATGAAAATTAGGAGTCTAACCTGTAATATTTACTGCAGACTCAAGGTTGTTTGGCTCTTACCTTTCGCGAAATGGTGAAATCCAAGAGAATCTTAATGTAAACGGCACTGCCGGACGTGTACTTGTCCAGACGTCCAAATCGGCGAACAATTAGTGCATTTTCTCCAATATGTCACAAACTGAACGAAGTGGGTCGAGCTGTTTTGAAAATTGAACTATTCTTGATTACGACTGGCTTAAGTTGGAAATTAGCAGACGCAATTAGGATAAAATAGCAGGGTTGGAACTACTGAGGGAGCGGACCGTGTCTTCCCTTGTCTTATATTATTACAGGTTTGACTCCTAATTTTCTTTGTAACGAACCCCTGTGCAATCGACTACTTGCTTTGCTGGTGATTGATATAGAAACCAATTCTCAATAACATTTTTGAATTCCAATGTTCATTTACCTAAAGCTAAATGTATAGAAAGAGTCGAATAACCTTCATTAGACTGCAGTTTGCATTAATTATTACTATTGAACCATATATTGGACAATAAATGCAACCTTGTATGCCGCAGGGGATGTGATTTCAAACATAAATTACTTTCTTCTGCATGAGATGACTGTGCAAGGGTGCAGTGATAAGTAAAACAGAGTAAAAACGATCCTCTATGTACGCATTATTATACGTACCACAACTACATTTCAATCTGCTTTAAATGTGTTTTTTGCAGGAAGTTTCCATCACGCAGATACAAGATCCAAGGGAAATAACTTGTGTTACTGTAGACTGGCTCTAACTCTTGAAACGAATTCAGAACCATTTTTTTTTTTTTAAACGGAACATAGACCTAGCGCACAAATGCAGAAACATAGGATTCTTTAAACATCATTTTATATATTTTATTTAAACCGAAGACTATGCGTTTCATTATCATATTTTTGCAAAAGTTCGAACCTTTTATGAAGTCAGTTTATTTTTTTAATTTTAATAGTAATAGGCCTAGTGTTTAACACGGGATATTCAGAATTTATTTGAGATTTGATTGGCATCCTAAAACAGCAAGATACAAGACTTCGTCTTTTATTCCACTCGTCCACCACCTAATTGCTATAAGAAGTACTTTCTGACGCCAATTTTTTTCGCTATACATTTTTTTTTCTTGTCTGTTTCGTTTTCTTTTTCTTTTTTTTTTTTTTTTTTTTTTTTTTTTTTTTTTTTTTTTTTTTTTT
>JAECUM010000398.1:0-159600 GCA_016617855.1 Megalonaias nervosa | reverse complement strand
TATATATATATATATTTATTTATTGATGTGTAAGAGATGCGTAACACTCTTTATTTTTGGTTGAACTAAGCAGATGTTATTTTTTTTTTGCTTGGGTGTTTGCTTAAAATGTTTTGTTGTGAATCACAAATGCAGCAACAATACTATGGTATGGTTAGCCTACATTAACTCCTTTCTTGCTTCAACATTATTAGTGTGCATTGGTACGCATCACAGGAAAAGCAACATATCTGTTTGGTTTGGCTAAGCTGTTGTGACCAGTGACCTTTTTAATTTTGTTGGATAATGAGAGTAAAGTGTGTTGCCTGAGGATGCCACATGACAGCCAACCCAGCCTGGTACAGGTATCGACACAGTACTTATAAGTAAGCTAATCACTGACCTACTACACCTCTCTTAAGCTCTTTGAGATATTATTTAATTATCCATCTGCATTGTAAGATTATGTTTGATTTCGCTTAAATAGAATGGGAATTTAAGCTTTTGATGGGGTCTCTGCAACTTAAATGTTATTGTGCAAATCAATCATATGAACAGATCGTGTATAATTGCAAAATCAAAGAAAAGTCGCAAGATATGTGCATTATACTATTATATACATGTAGTAGCGTATAAATGGTAATAAATCAATATTGTTGCATGAATAAATCAATGGTAATGTATGGTTTAAATGAGGGCAGCTTAGTTTTCCTGAGTTCATGGCAATCATCCATGTATTTCGCAATTATATTTACATTATCCAGGCCCTGATCTAACGTACATATTAAGATGTCTTCGTAACAGTTTTGCTTAATCCTTATCGTCCTAGCTGGTAGACAATGTACAGCCGATGATGAAGTTATATTGGACGGAATAAAGGAAAGGATACTTCGTCCTCTACGAGACTATTTAAATAAGGACACAGCTTCTCACTTCATTATTGTCTTTTATATTTTCAAGACAACTCATTCAATACAGATATTTCCTGGAGTATAGTCATAATTGCAAGCAAGACATCTGGCTGCTCGTTTCTTTGGACCGTTTCAAATACAAATGCCTTTGAGTCAGTGCTTCAAGGTATACCAGCATATTCTAAAATAAGTCTAAATCTTTGAAATCCAACACTGTTATAGGAAATTTACTGATGTCGTCGTCACAAAATAAAATGTACCTGTAAAACAGAAAAATAACGTTTCAGAACTAGCCTGGCCTTCGTGCCAAACGGAGGGCAGTGAGATGGAAGAGATCCCTATAAAAGCTCCAGGGCAGAAACACATTCATACTTGCCGGGTTAGAGATTGAGTTTTATCTTATAATGTGCACAAGCTTTTATAAATTTTTTCCTGGCTATTTGTTATGTGTTTACCAAATTTTACATAGTCAATGTTTTTGTGGGAAATAGTTGCGTTAATGGTCCACTTTCCTGGTAATGAAGTAATAGCTAGAACACAGTTATGCAATTTCTTAAATTTTGTTTAGTATATGTTCTCTATGATTTTCATTAGAGTTGTAGGGGTGTACAAGTATTGCGGAGAGGTGGGTTGCTGTGACTATAGAGGGGATAACACTGGATACGTTTTTATTGTCCCGGTCGTTATACTGATTAGGTTTATTCATTTTGTGTCCAGTGTGCAGTTGTATATAATTTAATGATTATGGGGCTTTATTTCTTTATTCTGTCAGTGGTTAGTTTCAAAAGTGAAAGTGTTTATTCTCGAGCGCAGTCACCTCAAAATACTGGATAGGAGTACCTAAATGAGCATTTACATGCTATTCGTGCTTAAGTTTTTTCAATTTAAATTAGAAACTTGCTGCTGAGATTACTCTTATCACTGAATTTATGAAATTTCCAAGGAGCATAGCGAAAGCAAACTTATAACTCATGAATCATGATCCCTCACTCTTTTATTAATATATAGATCCATAAAAAAATTCAATTTTTAGTAAGATCACTGCACTTTTTATCAATGCAGCATGTATAATTTTAACAGATAGAACATTTTTACTCCTATCACGTATTCCTCAGATGTCGAAGGTTCATACTACAGTGTTACCCTTGGAAACAAAGCTCATTGTCACCAGGGTCAAATGTAGTAAAATACAAACTCGTGATATTTCGTTATTTGCGGTACAATATGAAGTATACTAGCTCAGGAAATCGTTATTCCTATACACTTTACAAAATATGTTCCTATTGTTCATGTTAAAAGAATGGAATTTCGTTGAGTACCTTTGATGGTCTTTATTGTCGTGTTTAGCATTTTTATGTCCATTCTTTCCGAGGCAATATGCAGCTGACGTTTACAAAACACATGGATGATGCAAATGTAGCGATATACACTCATAGCTGTTATTGTATGGTAATATATATCACTCGCAGCGAGTAAAACGTATGCAATGTATTATTGATCATCAAGCATATTATCAAGTAGCACTAGTAGTACTTGAGAGAGAGAGAGAGAGAGAGAGAGAGAGAGAGAGAGAGAGAGAGAGAGAGAAGTTTAATAACTGTACAATTTTCATAGCACGTGATATGTGAGAATTCGGTGATGCTCCACTTTTTTCTTCGGTAAAGTGGTATCTGGGAATCAACTGTAACTGAGATATGAAAGAAATATATTTAAACCTCTCTAACGTGTCATCGGAATTAAGCAATTACCTGTCATTGAAGTCGAACTTTTGAAAGTTCTCAACGCTACTAAAGGAGTTAGTTGCTATTAAACGGCTTCCTGTATTAAAAGGTTAAATAATGTTTAGCAAAACCTCAGTGATACATTTGTCCAGACCTTTGCAAGACAATCTCATGAAGACTAGAAGTTTTGCGCATTCCTCCAATCTGCTTGATTTCAATTCCAATGGAAACAAAATCAGGCAATCATATCAACATTGATATGCATTATCCTTGGAAATAAACATAAGTTTATTTAAATGGTGTCTTTAGTCTATTTTGAAAATAATTTTGACAAACTAAATAAACCAATATTTGCTACAAAATGAGTTATCTTCTAGTTACGACAATAAACTAAAGCGAATATCACATTGTTCAACCTTTACATATCTTTATTAAAAACGGATGAAAATTAAATTTGATTTTTACTTTCATCAAACCATTTCCACATTTGCTACGGTTACTTGCTAACGTAATTGCTCTTCTTTCAGCTGACAATTTTATTCGCTGCATTGCCCACATTAGCTACAAATGCAAACAATGGTGATACTAGCGCAGAACTGGTATGCATTTCTGGATGTCTGTATCTAAATCCCATTTATCCAAGCTTATTCTAGTAGTAGGCAAATGTAATACAAATAGCAGGGACGCTATAGATAATAGTGAGAAAATATTAATACCACCTGTGATTAAGCGGTATTCATAAACCGGATCTCAAAAAGAGTTCTCACAAACATAGCTAACTTGATAAATTCACATGTGTTTATTGCAAACTTAACTATACCTTTGAGGATAAAGGTATATAAATTATGCCATCTGCCTGTTTTTGTGTTTTACAGGCGTTACACCTAATTCTTAATAGATCACTATTGATAATGTCTTTACTTAATGTGGATGATATACTGAGCAGTAACGCTAATCTTTCAAATCGTCCTCATGAATCTTGATACAAACTATGTATATGCATCATTAAGAATTCGTAATCCTAATTTGAACGAGAATGACATTCAAAAGAGTAGAGGATGATATTCTTTAATTTACAATAATAAAAGACGAGGTAAATATGTATATACAATAAATTCTCAGTATGAGTATGGGTATCATTAGGGGCGAGTATATGTTCATATGAAACAAATATAAGGTCGATTTGCAATCCATGTCCAACTAGTCGTAAGTAAACTAAAACGAGACTAAACGTTTACATCTTCACTAGCCATGAGTGGAGTCCCATGAAGAAGGTCAACACATTTGCAGCAGCTCAATACTCAGGTAGGGTACTGTTCATTCATGGCTGACCTTGGCATGTTATTATCGGCGGCGACAGAAAACATACATATGTGTATTTTCAAGAGTCCTTCTGTGGAGTTACACTTATATCACGAACTACTGAATTTTATTTTTCACAATATAAAAGGCACACCAATATTTACACGCAACGTCTTGAACTTTTCTATCGTACAGATGGCTGTTATGGGACATACCATGGTAATGATCTTACTTGTTCTTGGTTGCAAAACCAACCCCTCCTCTGGTAACGTGATAAAGAATGCTAGGTCCTACACAGACAGTTTGAATACGATGTCACCCTCGTTTTGAAGCCCTAATTTCTGTTATTTCAGCAATGCACGTTTGACGAAAGATCGATAAATTTGCTATGACAGCACTTTATTTGCTAATTTAAGCTTACAGTTTACATATTATATACTACTTTTGGCTAATTCTTTTGACATCAAGTTCAGTTGAAAAAAGTTTTTCTACAAGTTTGTAGCAAATTTGAACTTATGGTGGCAGTGGTGTTATATGACGAAATAGGACAGAATCTACTGTGCGGTGTATGTTTCAATCAGGGCATCCTTCAATCGAAAAGGCCTCTGCATTTGCTGCGATACAAAAATATTCCTCAGATGTATGTCGGCAGGTAATTTACAGAAACAACATACAATTTGTCTCGCAGAAATACCTTCGCAGAAAATGAAACTGTAGTCTTTGCAGGCCAAATCAGCTATTTATGCGATTGGATTGACCAAATGATCGACCGAGAAGTTACGAATGAAAAATAGGTCCATGCATATGTACCTACTCGGTCAATCCCTGTTTTGCAAATAGCCTAGGTGATCCGAGTGACAGCTATCGACATCCATTCGAGGTTTGATCTGTAGGATTGACCTGGAAGTTGCGAATGAACACGCGTGTCTCATCCAATAAGAGTCGAATAACTTAGACTCTCTGAATGAACCTTGAAGGTAATGCTATTGATAATTGGTACAGATTGTAAGTTTTTGGCATGGAATATCCTGCTTGATATGAGAAGAATAAATCACCTTCAAGATTGGCTTTGAAAATAAAATTCGACATTTAAATAAATCATTCATTGTTCATAGCTCCAAATTACTGCTTACGGTGTTAGATGCGATGACACGGCATTTGAGTCTTTATGACGTCAATAAGGTTATTATACATAATAACAACCGCTTGCTTAAGGGCAGTTCAGATTGCCACTGTTTACTCTTTCCAATGGAATAAGGGTTTGGAATCGTTATGACGTAACGTGATATATATCATACATAGAGAATATCAAATGGGTAATGATATAAAAATGATTACCCATTTGATATCCTCTCTGTATGATATATATATCACGTTACGTCATAACCATGACAAACCCTTGTTCCATTCGAAACAACAAAAAAAAATTTAAAAAAATTAAAAAATTAAAAATAAAAAAATGAGACCGCTCCGGTGGCTTAAGTGGATAGAGCGTCCGCCTCGGATGCGGGAGGTCGTGGGTTCGATCCCCGGTCGAGTCATACCAAAGACGTATAAATAGTACTAACAGCTGCCTCGCTTGACGCTCGGCATTAAGAGGTTAGTGTTAGGACTGGTAGGCCTGGTGTCAAGATAATGTGCCTGGGTGGAACATTATGCTACATGACTGCGATATGATGCCCCAATGCTACACATCACTATAAACTGCCACACTGCAGACATCGTAGCGATATGACTGAAAAATTGTTAAAGCTACGTTAAAAATTTAAATCACACACACACACACACATACATAAAAAATTAATTTATAAAACGAGTTGAATAATGTCCAGCTAGACACTAGTTTAGTATTTACCATTACGCATTTGATAATTCTGTGTATCGCACAGTTTATTATAATGGAAACAATTTAGAGAGAAAAAAGAAAGAAATAATTTGGTTCATTCTGGGTTAGATGATGCACTTTTCATTCGTTGCTAGTAAAATATAGTGTCAGACACTAGCTGAATGAATATAATGCGCAGTTCTATTACTAGTAACATTTAAAAGTAGATTTTATTACAAATTATAATTCAAATAGCGAATGACCCTTCCAAAACAATGAAACATTTGACATACAATATCATTTTTCACATAGTTGACTCGGGTTAGGTTAGACGAGACAAATATCTTGATTTCGATGAGAATAATTGCAATGTTTCGACCTAAGATGTGTCAGTTCTACTACTAAGCCTTTCAGCTGCTGGATATTTGTGTGAGAAGATGATTACAGGATGTAAACATTCCATATTTCCTGTAATATATTTGTGATCGGTTATTTGCTTTATTTGATTTGCAACAGTAGACATTGACAAAGTTTGTATATAGCTGGAATTGCATTAAATAATAAGAAACATTAGCTTGTTCAAGCCTTTTTGCCGCATAAAAAAAATGATGTGGTTGGATAACCTTCTGTCACTTGGGAGACTGGCATATATCCAGATTCGTCTCTAAACAGAGGTACTTTCATTTACACCTGTCAGAGTAGGATTCGGTACAGCTTTTATGGGAATTTTATGCCAGAAACAACCATACATTTAAGATTGTAGGCTTGTATTGTTCAGTCGAAAATTAGCATTATGTGCTGATAATATAACTGCAGTTGGACGCGCATAGATTTAACATGGAAAGTTCACCTGATTATGTGAAATTCAAATGGCTCTTGCGATGAGATTATATCAACGAAAGCAGAGTTTGTTTTTTTTTTTACATGGTGTCGAACATATATGAAACATACCTATCATTGGACTAAGACTAAACGTAATACAACTTCTGAAACAAAACTAGAATTTATGGGAGTCCGGATTACGATGTTAAACTAACCTATACTAAACCTAAATTTAAGTTTCGAATTAAAACAGAATTTGGCTGATACAAAAAAACGAACATATTTGAGACGACCGAGATTCAAAACACTATTAAAAATTGGAAACTCAACGGAGTTTAGCGGCGACTACAATACAATTGGAAGATTGCCTTAGTAATATTAGCATTTCAAAATTGTGACGGATCTAAAAGACCATTAATAAAAATGACAATGACTACATATACTACTTAGATTAAGAAGCTGACTCAGAATTTTGCGGAGTCTTAAAATAACCGGAATTACTTTATCTCAGTGGCTGAGAATGAAATTAACAGCAACATTATGAAACTGACGCAGAATTGAATGGATACGAGAACAGTCTTACAAAATTAAATGTATAAAACAAAGAAATGACATAAAAGTAAACTGTTTTAATAGAGTATTTCAAACTGGGACAGCATATTATAATAAAATGGAAATGTTACACAGATCCATTCATGCATACATAAATTCATACACACAAGCGTTTAATCACACCAGTTACTGACATACCTACACTATGACGTGCAACTATACATACATACATACATACATACATACATACATACATACATACATACATGCATACATACATACATACATACCTACTAGCCATTGATGGGAATTGAGCATGGATGAAATTTGAAAAACAAAATTAAAAATGACTAGTAGTTGAAAACAAAAGCGTTGGAAAAGTTGGCAAATTCTAAAAGAATTGACATTTCTTTAAATAAATATTCGAAGGCTTTTGAAAATATTTTTTTAAAACTAAATATCAAATTTTAAAATAGCAACAAGAAAAAACATAAAAATACAAATGTGGAAAAAATAAGACTTCAACAAATACTTTCAAGAAAATTGAAAATTGTTCCCCCCCCCTCTGAAAATAAATAAATTGGAAATATTGCAAACAAGTGGTGCAAAATTGAAAATACTTTTAAAAATAAGAAATTTAAAATTGCAAAAAATGAAAAAAAAAAATAATTAAATTGTTTTATTAAAACTTAAAACAATTTAAAGAAAGCAAAATTACATTGTGCAGGTATGTGTACGAATTCAAATATTAAACATTTCAAATAATTATGAAATTAATCAAATGTAAAATTAAAATGATTACATTAACAAGTGGTAACATTATTTTAAAATGTTTAATATTTCCCTATGTAGATAACTTGAATTTGTTCCCAGAAACTATTATTCTTTTCAGTTAAAATGACCTTGACCATTTGTAAATCATTTCGTTACGCTTACCCTTATCTCAAGAGTAAGCCATACAGAAATTCTCTAAAATGTATTTGATATCAGACCAATGTTATTGTGCAGAAACCGCTTTTCTTGTGTCAGTGACATTGTCCTTTGGTCTTTTTGCCCCATAAATATCAACATCAACATTCTTCCTTTCCCAAAGCAAATGCCATCCCAAAAGATTGGTTCAGGTATATCATGAAGAGGTATTATGTGGAAACTTTTTTCAAGCTACTGTGACCTTGATCTTTACATTTTGTCCTAATATGGATAAGGAACTTCCTTACACCAAACGAATCCTCTCCATAAAGAATGATAATCTTAGCGCTGAAGAACTCGTGTCATTGAGCATAAATTATTTTAATCCTTTCCGGCACAGGAACCGTGATCGTTGACCGTTTGAGACCAAAACTCGAAAAAAGTTCTTTCTTAGCCCATGTGCCAATTGTCAGCAACGTTTGGTAACAGTATGAATTGGACCACTCTGTTTATTTTGCAGAAACATTTTGTTTCTTCCAGTTACAGAGGTCCTGACCTTTGACCTCTAGACCCTGAAATTGATAAGCCTTTCCTGATCTCGAGTACATGCTACCTCCTAGATGTCGGTAATCACAGACGATGGGAAATACAAGCTATTGTGCGGAAACCATTTTCTTCTTTCAGTCACAGTTTGTAACCTTCACTTTTATCATTTTCGGAACCCAATATGAATATGATTTTCCTGATCGCATGTGCAAGATGTCAACAACGTTTAGTAGCTGTAGGTGTTGCACAACTCGAGTTATGTTGCGAAAACATTTTGCTTCTCCAATCACAGTGACTTCGAGATATGGCATTTGGACCCTGAAATCGAACGATTCTTCTTTTCCTCAAGTGCTAGCTATCTACAATGTTTAGTAACTGTTGGTCTTGCACAGCTCATGCTATTATGTGAAAACTGTTTCTCTTTGAGTCACAGTGGCCTTGATATTTGAATTTTTACCTTGAATTAAGAGGTATCTTTCTTACTGCTAGTGCAAGCTATTCAAAACTTTTTAGTAGCTGTAGAAGATGGAGAAGTTGAGTTTTATTGCGAGAAGACATTTTCCCTCTCTCCGTCAGTGATCTTGACCATTAACTGTATGAATCGAAAATGTATACTGTTCTTCCTTAGTCTTAAGTGCAAGCTATTCACAAAGTTTGGAAAGTATAGATAGGAGACAATTAAAGTTATTTTGCGAAAAACAACTTCGTAATAGAAAGTCAGATGGACATCATTGAGCAAAACATAAATATGCGAAACAACCTTTACAAGAACAATGGTATTGTGTATGGCAAAGATAAGTATTAGAGTCTCCCCTTTCCGTTTGTTTGTGTACTGGTATATAAGTGCGAACCTGTGTATAAGGGGTTGAACACTTCCTGCACATCTCCTGTTTGTGATTTGCAAGTAGTATTTTGATTTTACATGTTTTTCCTTTCATTTTAAGTTTAAATTTTTTAATTTTATAAAAAGTTGATTTCTTATATTTGTTTGAAAAATTTTGTTGTTGGATTGTCTTTGTTTTATAAACTAGTCATCATTAAAATTTGTTTTTCAATGTCTCAGTCTCTGCATTTAAAGTGAAAAATATTATGAGCATTTTCTGCATTTAATTTTTTTCATACAGATTTATTATTATTTATGCCATTTGTTAATTTCATGTATTTTTTAAAAATTTGTTTAATAGATTCTTAAACGTGTTGTCATTGTTTCAAAGTTATTGTCCAAATTTGTTTTAATCATTTAGTTTATTTGTAAATTTTAACAGGCCAATTTAATCAAACAAACCGCTTGTTGGAGCAGTCTGTTTGAATTTCTTAACATTACTATTGCTTTAACTCTGCCACTTTAATAAAATATTCAAAGATTTTTTTTTTTAAATTAGGCTTATTTCTGTGTCAGCCTCTGAATTTTATAATTTCGTTTAGTCTAGATCATGTTAATAACACATTCCGGATTTATTTCAGTCTCCCATAAATTTCGTTTCAGTTTCAGAATTTTAGTATAAATTTCAGTCTCAGCCTAATGTCAGCTATGTTGGATGTATGGGAGTCACCATTTTAAAAACAATTTTGCTTCACCTATATAACCTCTGACACCGCCAATTTGAATTTCACATAATCACGTGATCTTTACATGTTGAACCTATAAGCTCCCAACTGCGCTTAAACATCAGCCAACAATGCTATATTCCAACATGCCCATATACCGGCCAATATTGTTAAACCAGTGGACATTTTTAATATTAAATTCCCATAATCGCTATACAGAACCATAATATTAAATTCCTGTTGTCAAACGTTACCCTGAATATTAATATGTGGATTTTTCCAACATTAAATTCCTCTATTCCCAGAATTTTATATTTCGAATTGGGGCGTAATGTTAAATAACCCCGTTTTTTGCCATTTTAGTTCAGTGGGTAACAATTATGCTACTCTCGTTTGTATTTTGTCATAGAGAGTAAGTGAGCATTTAAAACAAGCCAGTCAATTTCTGCTTGACCTATAGAATAAGTTAGCATTGAAAATTAACCAGAATGTGTGGATAAAAAGGGGATATGCAATAAATACAAAATCAAATAAGTGCTTTGTTCCGATTCGCGGGAAAGGACTCATTTGAGATGGCGTAGGAATACACGTGTCCGCTTGACGGCCTCGGCATATTCATTTTCCGTATCAATCTCGTTCTTTCCGCCCTTTCGGAACAAAACACATATGTAGTTTTTTTTTCTGTCTGTCAGTCTCTGTCTCCTTCTAGGCTGGCAAAACCTGGACATTATTCAACGAGTTTCATAAATTTAATATTCAGTCATTACCTATTTAAGATTATGCTTATCATATGGTTTTTATTTTAATTGAAACAGATTAGAGAGAAAGAGCAAGAAATAATTTTAGTTTATTCTGACTCGAATGTTGCACCATTGAAAATTTGTGCATAAAACCGAATGCCAGACGCTAGTTGAGTTATTAATACTCAGTTCTAACCAGTAAGATTTAAACATAGATATTTGTTTTGTTTTGTTTTTTTAAATATAATTAAAAGAGCAACTGTCCTTCAAAACCAATAAAGAATTGATACGGACAACATCAATTTTCAACACTTTGATCTCCAATGGCAGTTCCTGTGTAATTTTCACATAGTTGACTCGGGCTAGGTTAGACAGCCATATAAATCGATTTCGATTAGAATCGGAATTGCATCACATAATAAGAATCATTAGCTCCCTGAAGCCATTTTACCGCTTAAAAAATGCTGTAGTTGGATAAAGTTCTGTCATTTGGGAGACTGCCATGTCCGCATTCTGCGTTAAACAGATGTGGTTTATTTACTCGTGAAAGTTAACATTTAAACCACTTTAGAGGTCCCCCCATCCCTCTTTCCACTGATCGATACCCTCAGTTTCATTTGTAACTAGCACATATTGGGTAATTTGGCTATATTCCGACAGAAGTAACTTTTTCCAATACCCACTGGACAATTGATTTGATAAATAACCACCAAAGTGTTGATAGTATTAGTACATAAATAGTTCAAGATGGCTGGCTAAGGAAAATTCCCAATGTCGCACCCAATCGGTAAAAATAATACTGCGCACGAATGTCATGGGCTTGGACTAATCAAATTTATATACAGTGATATGATAACATATTGACATAAAAAATATCAATGTGCACACTCAATATGTAAAGTATATCTACTATGTGACAATCAGATATATTACGTAGTCTGTATTTGGACAAATAGTCAGACCCATTATGTTCGTTTATGTATCTGTATTTATAGGTAAATAAATGATGTAATTGTCTTGCAAGTTTTAATAGTTCAATAAAAGTATGCAATATCCTTTCATGGCAACACCACACGAATTTTAACATCAATATTCTTTTCATATAAGAATGCTGTTCCTATTATTTAAAGAACGGTATACAATTCGAGTAACTAATAATGGAATAAGCATTTAAAAAATTTCTAATCTTAAGCCAAAATGAAAAACTCCCACAAGAAAATAAAACGTCGAGGAAGAGCGATAATAGTCTAGTCCCTTGTGCGATAGAGATATGTTCAGTTTACTTTTAATAAGTTGAAACGATATCCGTTTTTGTCAAATCAACGCTAATTTAGCAGCTCGAAATTACGTGGTCGTTACATTATTACGTCAACGATATGATCCCACACCAGTGTGTCGTAGTGATGTGGGCTCTTGTATACACCGGATGTAAGGTAAGGTAATTCCGTCGTTTGCTTGTTATTGAAAAAATTAAAATAGTTATTCTATTTCAGTAAAGTGTATATGACACCTGAAAAATTCAACAACCGGTCTGTGTGCTGGAGCTCCAGTATGAGCTCAATAATTGTGCCATAATGCAAAAATCTACTTACTAGCATATGCTGTTATATGTTTACCTCATAAGAACAATTCACGATTTTCAATGTTTGCAAATTAAAATAATTATCAATATTCATTAAGCTAATCTACTATGAAAGTTTCCTGTCAAGAAATGTTTTCTGTGTAAGAATTCTTACTTTATATATATATATATATATATATATATATATATATATATATATATATATATATATATATATATATATATATACATACGTATCGGCTCGTTTAAATTAACATAAAGAAAAGAGTGACTACAACAAGCTTTGTAAATTTTAACAAAAATAATTTATTTCCCTAGAAAACACGGTGAAAAGGTAAGAATATGAAACAAGACTTACAATTTACGAATAAGAGCCAAATATTTGTCATAAAATTGTGAAAAACACATAAGTCCTGTGAATAAACAGTTCTAAATTGAAGTCTGAATCTCAATTCCGTTCCAAGATGGCGGATGATGACGTCAGACGAAGGTTTTACACAAGTGTCCAGAATTTTCACTGTGAATCACAATTTGTACTGTCCTGTTCCAATTTAGAATTAATTTCAGCAAATGTCTTTGTCCAAAGCCAGTTGTGTAGTTCTCCAGGGAAAATAATTATTATTTAAAAGGTAGACGAAGTACAGCTATCATCAATAACAAAACACATGTTGTTCTACAAACGTACGAACGAACAACTCTTTCCAGCACAAAAGAATACCTTCTTCTTAAGGTATTTAGAAACTCTATAAGATGTTACAATGTGACTCTCTAAGATGTTAAAATATAACTCTAGACTATTTCGCAGGTACCTGAGTATTTAAAGCGAACTAACACGTCATTTCATGTACACGCACGAAGAAATCATGGCGATTTCGAAATATCGCCAACGTAGTATAGAATGTCAACAAGTATTATTAGAAATGACCGTGGTCATAGCCAATCATTTACATAGCTATTTCCGACTGTTTACTTAATATGACAAAACCGTCATGCAAAAATCGTGCTTACGCGAGTCACATTTACGTTTTAAATAAACACGATGTTTCTAACAAAATATCAGACCCTGAGAACATAATCATCATCATAATAATAATTATATTTAAAGATATAAAAAATACAATAAAAATGAAATAGAAAGAATCAGAAAGAATTCAAATTTTAACACACATGTAGTTTAACTACAGGGTCGTAACAATATATATATATATATATATATATATATATATATATATATATATATATATATATATATATATATATATATATATAAGTATATATGCATGTATGTTTGTGTGTGTGTGTGTGTGCGTGCGTGCGTGTGTGTGTGTGTGTGTGTGTGTGTGTGTGTTTAGCTCAAGAAAATGCACACTAACATGTGCATTTTGTTTAGGATTGGTAGAACCCATAACTATGTAGAATTATCTATTGCTCATAAGATTCAATATTCCAATATTTCACCAGCTGTTTTATAGTGGTCACGTGTTCCTACAATGTTTAACATGAAATTTTGTCCCATTTTTTATTTGCTTTATAAAGATATCATCTTTTACCTCGGTTCAAAAGCGGTTGGCGTCTAGAAAGTGGTAGGCAGCATATGTTACCCAAAGGCTGTGATTGGTTGAGTAAATGAAAATAAGTTACGTGTTTTAATCAAGGCGTGAATAACAAAACACCTATGGAACAAACATTTCTTGTAATGCGCAGTTATTAGCCATTACTCTCCCTCTACAATCGTTTAACAGTTACAGCCGATCAATGAGGAGTTAAAGGTCACCTGTCAGTCACTGTGGCAGATAGTTTCTAGTGCCAAATAGCTAAGTA
The DNA here is from genome assembly GCA_016617855.1 of Megalonaias nervosa. Taxonomy (NCBI): domain Eukaryota; kingdom Metazoa; phylum Mollusca; class Bivalvia; order Unionida; family Unionidae; genus Megalonaias; species Megalonaias nervosa. The sequence goes on along the minus strand of JAECUM010000398.1, from coordinate 145,342 downwards.
GATCGCAGAAAATTTTACATCTTAACTTAGACCAGATGAATGGGTATCAGCCTCCCTTTCATAACATACACCACTATTTAATGTTAGTTATCGTATCATGGAGCGTGTAATTTCTGTTTCAGTCGTTAATAGTTCAGTTGATTCCAGTTTATTATGGCAGGCTTTACAAGCTAATCTTCAGAAATTATTGCGTTTTGTTTCTACACTATTTTCCACAAGCTGTTATTAAAGGTCAGGGTCATATGGGATCTTACTAAAAAAGGAGGACCGCTCCGGTGGCCTAGGTGGTTAGAGCGTCCGTCTCAGATGCGGGAGGTCGCAGGTTCGAACCCCCGGCAGAGTCATATAAAATACTTAAAACTGGTACTGACAGCTGCCTCGCTGGGCGCTCAGCATTAAGAGGTTAGTGTTAGGACTGGTCGGCCAAGTGTCAGTATAATGTGTCCAGGTGGGACATGATGCTATATATCTGCGGCATGATGCCCCAGTACTAGACATTACTATAAACTGCCACACTGCATACATCGTTACTAAATGACTGAATAATTGTTAAAGATACGTTAAAAATCCAACACACACACACACACACACACACACACACACACACACACTAAACGTGGGTACAACGTTGCTTTTGAACGATCGAAATGCGTAGAAAGCAAGAGGTATGAATGCTTAAATATGCCATATACAAGCGAAATTTAAAAGAAAGGAATAGCCTGGTTTAAACATCCCCAACAAAAGTTTTAAAATGAACATTCCAAGTTCCTTAGATCGCTGGCATGATCCGCTCTAACAGCTTACGCTAGAATACTATGTAAGAGACCCACAGCTCTTGGCTAGCGAAGATGGGTATTTTGGCGTAGTGAAGAGGCGAATGAAAAGAAAACTAATTGCTACCTAAAAGTGAATGCTATTTTGATGAAATCTGCTGAAATCATGACAGAGAGGAAGAAAACTTTAATTACAAGGATTTAATTATCATGTTGAGCTATTTATCGAAGAGTAAATCTTTACTTAATTACTCACATAGTTAACATACTTGTTGTGTGATTGATAAGGTGAAACATACACATCGATAAATACCCAAACATGATCATTTAATCCTATTGTATTTATCTATCTACCAACCTATCTATCTATCTATCTATCTATCTGTCTATCTATGTAATATAAATTTAATGACTTACATATTACTTGTATCGTATAAGGATCACTGTCTGTTGAACAAGCATCATGTATGCAGATTACAGTTGAGAATTTTCTTGCTGTTTCATTCAAACATACTTGACATATAACTTGGCTTAAGTGGTCCGTCATGCGCAGACTTGGGACAGAATGTGTATTTCCATTGTGAATGTATATTGTCTCGGCACCATGTACTCTCCACCTATATATCACAGATTTGATTTCATGAGAAGAGCTGCATGTCATTTCAAACGGCTGGCCAAGGATAGGTCTCTTTACTTCTATTATTTTCGGCTTTCCTGAATCGTAAACATTATAATCAAGCATAGCAACATACCTACAACATATGTAAATCATATTTCTTGATTCATCATTTTAAAATTTCTATATGAAGAACAACTGTTCGTAAACGACACATCTGTTGTCATCCGGTGGAGTGTTGTATCGACTCTATACATGAGAGAGAGAGAGAGAGAGAGAGAGAGAGAGAGAGAGAGAGAGAGAGAGAGAGAGAGAATTGTATACTAGAGAAGTAAAGTCACATATTAGCGTGCACAAATCTAAACGATATTTCTAAAAAAAATTCAAAGAATATTATTATTGGACTTAAAAACTTAATCATGGTACAAAGCTGAGTCACAGTGTTCGTTATGAAATGAGCAAAGTATTTATTTATTTATATTTTTGATTACGATCCAGAATAAATTGGGTACATATGTAAAGATGCAAAAGAGTTTAGCCTCCCAGAATGTTCCTACATACCTCCGTGGATCCGCTTATTGTGTGCTTGACCTTTACCCGTGACTGGGATTAGAGTTTTGGCATACCTGACTCTTGTCTTTTATTTGGAGATGCTTAAGTTCAATTCCTGAGTTTGCTTATGAATTTGATTAAATTTAAATTGAAATGACCCAAATCCTGGGCATTCTTTTGTATCTTAGGTCAAGTGAAATTAGCATATCTAGGATGAGGTAAACAAATTACTCATTCCTATTTTATTGCAAAAACTATTAAATGGAGATTAGAAGAGGTACAATATAGAATGTAAAGGATTAGATCGAAACTCAACGTCTTATAATAATCTTCTAATTTTATGATACAAAAATATATTGCAGACGATATTGCGTTTTAATGACAAAAACAGAGAGGGAGAAAGTAAAAAACAATGATAAAGAAAGAAAAAAGTTAAAAGGAGGAATATTCAATGAAAATGAGTCACACGTTGTGTAGAAAGTTATGAAAATAAAGCTGAAAGAAATGAGAGATAATAAGGCCATGCACAAAGTCTTTGCAAGGTTTGTGATGTCAAACCAATGTTATTGTGCAGAAAACACTTTTCTTGTGCCAGCAACATTTTCCCTTGGTCTTTAGTCCTAGAATTATTAGCCCTCCTCCTTCTAAAGTGAAAGCTAACCCAAAGATCGGTTGGGGAATATCATGAAGAGTTCTTATTACTAAGCAGTTCGCTTTTTCAAGCTATGGTTATCTTGACGTCTGTATTTTACTGAGCTTTTTTTACCCTAACTGCAATCTATCCACAAAGACTGATAATCGTAGATTTAAAGAACTGAAGTTATTGTTGTGAAACTCTTTTCATACATTCTGCTAGAGGGACATTATCTGTTGACCGTTTGAGACAAAAATCGATAAGGTTCTTTCCTTGTCCCAACGCAAGTCATCTAGAACATTTAGAAACAGTACGAAGTGGACCACTCGACTTACTGTGCAGAAACATCATTTCTTCCAGTCACAGAGATCCTGACCTTTGACATCTACACCCTGAAATCGTCAAGTCTCTCCTTATCTCATGTGCAACCCCCCAGATGTTGGTAATCACAGACGATAGAAAATTCAAGCTATTGTGCGGAAACCGTTTTTCTTCTTTCAGTCACAGTAAGCGTGACCTTTGTTTGATATAAATATGATTCTTCGTAACCGCACGTGCAAGCTAGCAACACACTTACACAACGAAGTTATTGTGTGAAAACAAATCTATTTCCTGTAACATTCACCTTGAGATTAGCGATTTTGACCATGATATCGCGCGATTCTACTTTACCGCAAGTACTAGTTATCTAATGAAGAGGCATTTTTCTTACTGACAGTGCAAACTTCCCTTCCCCCCCCCCCCCAAGTTTAGTAACTCTGGATGGTGGAAAAATTACGTTTTATTGAGGAAGACATTTTCCTTCTTTCCGTCAGTTTGCATTTTTCAAATGGTATTTAACTTGTGAATGTTTTTTCTTTAAATTTTAATTTAAATTTTCATGTTCATACAAATGTTTACTTCTTGTCTTGTTTAATTTTGTATTGGATTATTATTTCCTTTTAAATTGGTAATTATTGAAAATTGCATTCAATGTGTCAGTCTTTTCACTTGAAATGAAATATACTTCTTTAAAAAAAATTATTTATACGTTTTCGTAGATTATTTAGGTGGGGGGAAGAAATTTGGTATTCGTTTTGCAATTTCTAAATTTCATTTTTAAGAATTTGTTAAACTCTATTGAAAGCATTACATACATTTTTACATTGATTTTCCAAATTTATTTATTGATTTAATTTTATTTGTAATATTTACCAATTATTTAGTATTATATTTGTTGAGAATTGTTTTCAAATGATGTCGACAATTGTTTAGCAATTTTATTTTCTGATGCAAATTCGTATCAGTTTTGCAATATTAGTTTTATTCTCATTCGAGGCCATTGTAATCAAATATACTATTGCTGCTCAAGCCCGTTTGATTTTGTTTTCAAATTTTAGTATTACTTTTACCTCGGCCATTTTAATAAAATAGTCAGGCTATTATTAAATTACGCTTAATTTTGTGTCAGTTTCCGAATTTTAGTATTAGTTTTAGTGTAAATATTGTTATTAATACATTGCGGACTTGTTTCTGTCTCCCATAAATTTAATGTCAGTTTCAGAATTTTTGTATTAGTTTCAGTCTCGGTCTAAGGTCAGCCAAGTTTGCTATATGGGAGCAAATACGTTGAAAATAATGTTCCTCTACCCATATAACCTCACCAAAATCACCATTTTGAGTTTCACCAAATCAAGTAAACTTTCCCTCTTGAACCTATGAGCGCCCAGCTGCTCTTCAGACACAAGGCTAAATTCCGATAGGCCCCCATATTAACCCACATTATTTGTCTATGGAAGTTTTCAACATTACATTCCGCTTGTTCCCAGAGTACAATATTTCTAATCAGCGTAATGTTAAATAACCCTGTTTATGCCATTTAAGTTCCCAGAGTACCCAATTATGCAAACATCAGTTATATTTTTCAACACACAATAAGTTAGGATTTAAAACAAAGCCAATCTGTTTCGACATTGTCTTAATGTGTGAGTCCGATTTGAAAATTATCCAGTACATTCCTATTTTGCGTCAGGAAGCAAGTCAGCATTGACAATATATATATTACAGTCATACATTAGCTGTTTATGAAACATTTGGAGAGATAAGCCTGTCTTATATACATAAATTACAGATTATATGTGACAACGATAATTGTTAAAATACTGTGTGAATCAAATTCAACTAACACAGTCTTCGCAAGTGCTGCTTTCTAAAGTACAAACTAATTCTTGTGATATACATAAGCAAGTTTATATTAAAATAAAACCGTTTCCTATCGTCTATTTATATTTTTAATTCCTGCCTCAAAGTAAGCGTTCTTAGAAACATCAAGCATCACTATTTAGAAAGCAAACGTAAAAAGAAAAAGAAATCAATTAACTATTATATCATGAAAGAAATCTAGAGTTGTTATGGCAGTCCTTAATTTTGTGGATTCCATAAAAACACTAATGCAGTAATGTTACATATCGTATGAAACACGCCGAAACTGGCTGAAGAACAAGTATATGTTTCGATAAAATAATTTTATTTTTGTGCAAGTCTTCATTTTCGCAGTTTTCGAAAGTTGCCTTTAGTTAGCACAGTACATTTTTGTGCTGGGGTGTCCCAAGATGCTACTACATGCATGCATTAACATAATTATATGTGCTTTTGAAGGAAACATGGGGCGGCATAGAAGAAACGATTTGGCTTCAAGGTCGATAATTTTCTAAATAGTTCCATTGGCGTGATGCATATGATAACGCCAATACCGAAGATGGAGGAACATTGCTAGTGTATCGTGTATACGCCAAAATATAAAGATTAGTGACTAAGGTAGATATTACCGACAAACAGCAGAATAAATAAGTAAATAAATAGAAATATAATAGGCCTACCTAAGATATTTCAACAATAGAAGTAATCCCAATGACTACAATTTAATGGCAGTTGCTACTGCATGATTTATAAAGATGCCTTGAGAAAACAGGGGAAAATAAATGGATACATGGATTACTGAATGTACAATATAGGTTTGTTATTTAGCTTTCATTCTAAAAATTTACCACTCACCGACGACTACCAGCTTTATAGATCTGCTGCCCTCTTCTTTCAATCCCCTCACAAGGTGAAGCGTGTACATGCCACTCTGTCCTGCAGTTACGTTCAATATTGTCAGAGACGCTACAGTTGCGTTTTCACGGTCATGAATATTGCAATAGGTTGAGGAATTGTCAGCAACACCGCATTTCTTATCTACCATCTCAGCAATTATGCTTGTCGACGGATTAAAAATTTTGAAGCCAGTCATGCTATTTAATGGCATATTCGAAAGTGTCCATTCAAGTGAAACACTGCATCCCGACACAGCAACTATATAGTAATAAAATATCAAATAACGAAAACTGAAAATGATTGTACTGCATAAGAAAGAAATTCACTAGACGTTGATGAAGCAAGTATTTTAATCTGAAAAGAAAAACGTCAGGACTATAACTAAATGATGAACAGTACGACCGAAATAATTCTTCTTCCTTGGTTATGTAACCATAAACTTAAATAGAAAATATTTGTCTTACTCAAATGTAAGTATAGGCGGAATTAAGAAAAATATTTAATCCGTGCTTGGGTCTGCAAATCTTCAAGTAGGTAACATATATGTTTCTCTGTAATTATATCAAGACATTAAATGGCAGCTGTAAGAAAGTTGAATATGCCATTATCACGATAATTTAATAAACCAATTCAAAAATTAGAAAACTACCATTTAATTAAATAAACATTAACTGCCTCAATTTTGTCTGTATCGTTGCAACAGGAAATAATTGGAAAAAATTATAACTTTTGTAAATATTGTTTTTGCTGATACAACATTATACGTTATGATGTAACGGCGTAACGTTCAATATTCAGCCATTTTTACCATAATAATTTATCAATATGAACGTAATGTCTCTGCGAAGGTAACGTTTTCCATAAAAATTGGCCGTAACGATCAGAGAAAAGCATATCGATCAAAGTTCTTTTGGCAAATACTCGTTGTTACCCTTCATGTGTATACTGAAGATGTTAATTATCAAATTAAAATAATCATTATAGTTTTGAATTGTGTAAGCAAATATATCATTTTGTTCATAACTACGTATTGCTTCGATTTTCTGTTCAAGAACGTTTAATGGAAGAAAATGTAGCTAAGGAAAAGTGCTTCAAGTTCTGTGTGGTTGAATGAGTACATCTTGCAACAGTCCGATCATACTTATAAAATAATGCGTTGTCTACATTAATGCAAGTTTGACGATTTCTTCTTCCTGAACACGTCTTGATTTCATATGTATAGCAGTTTGCATGAAAAATTGGAGGATAATTTGGATACTAGAAAGCAGCTCTCAAGAGACTTGTAAATTTCAACCTACAATATTATATGCTGAAGAGTTAAAGAAAATTATTAGGTTGGCAGGCTAAGGTATTTTGTTAGCAATATCACTGCTACATTATTCAAAGTATAAAGCAGATACTGCAAGGTACAATTCAGTGGAGAGCCGTATATTTCCTTGCACAACAAAAATGAATAAAAAATGGAGTGTAAAACGAGATCGATTTTACCTTTTAAAAATCATACTTACCATTGCATTCTGCACTTTGCTCCACATGAAACAAAAAAGGCAGTAGCACTGCAACATCAATGAAATCCATCTCACCGGCTAGATAGTCCAGATTCACACTGTTTCTATGAAGTTCGTTTCGTCTAAATGAACCAAGGTTACATTCTCAACACATCCGACTACACTTTCAATTCGGACGGGGAACATGCGTCATCACAGCTGCAAAAAGATCATAGACATGATGTCTACGTTTTTGTTATTAGATATAAAGAAATATTTCTCGAGTGAAAAGATAACTTTATATCGTCACTAGTGGGGAGGCCACAAAATGTTTCCACTTCACAATTGAAATATTTCCTTATGTCTACTAAACCATGCCGATTTTCTTTTTATTATATATGCGTTAAGACAACCGGTCGACTTGCACTGGTTTTCTTCTACATTCTGTGTGATATGTATATTTAATTTAATTGTTTGTCTGTTAGTTTTAAATGTTTTATATTTCATTACATGTTATTGTAATGTAACATTGTTTGCTGGACTTGACCTTATCCAGCATTGAGTTCATTTCTGCTTGACCTTTAAAAAAAAATTATTTTATTTATGCAAACAACTAATAATAGCTTCATTAGTCTCTATGTGTATGAGCTTATTAACCAAATTATTATTCAGGTAAACATGTTGATTTGGGTCAGGGTTTTGGAGATTCCAAGGTGAATTTTATAGGCTATGGTGTCGTAAGTAAAGAAGGCTAATTAGAATATTCTAGAAGGTTATTTTCCATTAGGTAATGGTTGTTTTTATAAAATGCTGATTTGTGACCTGGGGTCAAGCAGAGAACTATATTATCTTATGACTGTGAGGATTTTACCAGTTGTGCTTTAACATCTAGCACTTTAAGTTGTATTATGTTGTGACCAGTTTGGGATGAATTTTATTTTCTTCAAATTATTGAATTCAAGTGATAATTTTCTCTGGAAGCACAAAAGTGTTCTGACAAAATTCTTGCATAAAGACATTATTTTGAATTTATATTGAAATTCAAACCTGGAATAATATTTCTGTGATTCAACAAGAGACTGTTGACACATAGGTACTTCGCAGGCCATAACAGACACTTCATCCCCTTCAATTTTGGATCTCTTCTGGACTTGAACTGAGTTTCATTCAGGACCTTTTATTACTAGGACTTGTGTCGTTAATTCTTGGGCTATATTTGGATTTAATTCGCAATACCGTAGGTTCTTTTCTCTAATTTTTTATCTTTGTATTCTAGAGAAATAAATTATTTGTTAAATTTTACAAATCTTGTTGTCTTCACTCTTTTCTCTTACTTATTTTAAGACCATAGACTCGTACCATGTCAAATTACGATTAACGGCTGTATCAGTACATAAACAAAAAGATTAAATATTCCAATACATTTAGAACATTGAACTGTCACAAATTTCGATTGTACATGTAATGCTTCATTGTGTGTATGTAATTAAATTAATTGCTGTTTTCATACGAACATGAAGATATTCTTTTACTAACAAGTTTCTTGCGCGGATAGATACAGTAAACTGTTGGAATAAGGATGCTGTCCAAACACAACGTTGCGGTCATATCTGGCAGAGTATAGAGAGTATTATATATACAAAAAGTATTTTAACGATTGTGAGTCTACTTGCAACGAATTTGGTTCTTGATATTGTTTTTGTCTGCATTCCAACGTGAGTTGAGTGTGGTCTTGGCAAGTTGGCAGCCTAAATCGATAACAGACATTGCACTCAAATTTAGAATGTCACTTAAGTTCTGCGAATGACACAGACTGACGAGCAAACAATTTGCATGATTTATGTTAAAACTATTTTCAAAAGGAGCCAACTGGTTGTTGAATGGAGCTCGTTTTGGGGCATTTCTTGACGGTGCCTGCTCGTAAATGTACGCTTGATGGTCTAATATCATAACACATTTTACGATCTCTTCATCCTGATGGGGATATAGAGACCTAAACAGGTATGGAGGGGTAGAGAATGATCATCATCAGAAGAAAATGGAGTCGGAGTAAATATGAAAATACGGATTTAAATAACTTATATAAGGGTACAAAGATAGCGAAAAAGAAGAAAAATGAACTAGGGCTCAATACGGAAATAATGCCTGCTGGCTGATTTGGGCCATGGCTGACTCTTTCAAGTTTAAAGGCTGATCAGGCGCAAATGTCGGGCTGATTCGGAACACTTGAAATAGTATTAGAAAAGCCACATAACACACGTACATAATTTTAGTAGCTATTACTGTTTTCGCAAATATAGTAAGTGTGTGTGTGTGTGTGTGTGTGTGTGTGTGTGTGTGTGATTTAGATTTTTAACGTAGCTTTAACAATTTTTCAGTCATATCGCTACGATGTCTGCAGTGTGACAGTTTATAGTGATGTCTAGCACTGGGGCATCATGCCGCAGACATGTAGCATGACCTCCCACCCAGTCACATTATTCTGACACCAGGCCGACCAGTCCTAACACTAACCTCCTAATGCTGAGCGTCAAGCGAGGCAGCTGTTAGTACCATTTTTTAAGTCTTTGGTATGACTCGGCCGGGGTTCGAACCCGCGACCTCCCGCATCCGAAGCGGACGCTCTAACCACTAGGCCGCAAATATAGTAAGAGAATGTAAAATGGTTGATATTTAGCTCTTACATTTACATACAATAGTCATTAACAAAGTTTATCAGAAATATGAACAAAATCGGCATGAACTATAGCAGTTAGATTTGCTCATCCAATTCGTGCTTTCTTCGCAATATATTTATCCCTCCACATCACAAAAATTGTAGAATTATTGAGGAATAACATAAATAGAATAACTTTTTTTACTATTATCGTTGAATTTGTTTACTTTGAGTAACAATTGTTTATTTTTGGACGGCCCACACACCTCTCCAAGCATATAGAACTGGTTAGAGCTTTAGGAATGCCCCATCATTGATCTTAATATAACGGCTGCATATGCTATGATGCCTGTCATCCCTTTTCTGGTGTCTATATCCTTTTATATATCAAACCCCTTTTGTGTTTTGGGGTTGGCTTACACTGGATCAAATCTTATGGTTCATTCTCTATTTAATTAAAAAAAAAAAGATTTGTATTGTATTGCTGATTTATGCGTTTTTGTTATATCTCGTCCTCTTTTATTTATTTCTCTATATTTTGATTAAAATTTCGAATCACGGAGCCAACATGTTTTCATTTTAACCTTGAAAGCAGCTAAAAAGAGTTCATTTAAAGTACATGTTGAAGCCATTAAATATCGGTTTCTGAATAGATATTTTATTATATTAATACTTATATAACTTTATAACATGTCCATGTAACCAAAGATCACAAAGTAAGTTAAAGCCAGCATTACATTTTGTGTTCTAGAATGGTATTAAATTCCGTATATTGGAAAATGAAATCAAAAACACCTTAATGATAACGCCGTTAATAAACATTCTTTGCCAGTTTATGGTCGAGGATACCGTTATTAGCATTTGCAATTAAATTAATCAGGGGCAAACTGATCAAACAAAATACTAAGCAAACAGTGATCATACGATGTTTAATTATAGATGCATTAAGGTTTTGAATGAGCTGCTTTGAAAATAATTCAGTTAAATTGGAAATACAAGATAAATAGCTTTACATGTAAATAAAAAAGCTATTTTCTCACGTAAAATTAGAGATTTAGTTCATTAAATGCATATTTGAATTGTATTGACGACCGCTTTTACACATATTCAATTCAAGAAAGTCCTCTCTGTATTAAATTTAATAGGTCTCTAAATAGCAGGAATGACTGTTCCTTGAGCTAAAGAAACAGCCTGAATTAGTCTAAAGTACACTATCTTTAGCAGTTATTAAAAAGTGGAAACGAATTTTGCTAGATTAGACAATACCAGCTTCTGAAAATGCAATGAATGAATTACAAAAATATATAAAATGTAATAAAGTTATCAGCTCTGTTTGTACAGTTTGCCTCAAAAATCCAGGAAATGAAAATGACCAAGTGGAACTATCAGTTATTGAAAGGTGCACATCTGAAGTAAGGTCAAACTGTATACTCTATAACCCATAATATACATATAAGTCATAATCAAAATATAGGGAATTAAACGTTCTTTCAACATTACATAAGATATACAATGCATTTGTCTTCAATCTCCAGTAAAACCAGTGAGGAAACTCAGAGAAATTCTTTTTCTTAAAAGTATATAACCCTATTCAAATTGCGAAACTGTAGAGACCCACATTAAAAGACACATTAAACTTTCAGCAAATATTTTTCTTATTTTTATGTCGTCATGCATGATGTACTGAATAAAATGGTACATTAACATTGATGCTATGCATGAAAGTAAGCTAATTATGTTTATTTTGCTCATGTGTTCACATTATACCTTGAGGCAGTATAGTCTGTGTAATGACCTTAATAATGGGGACGTTAGAAACTTAGAACACAGCACTTAAATCAACTCAGGTTTAAAACTGTTGCATTTAAGTGGGAAAAAAAATAGTGAAAATGTGTTGAACAAATTATCAGCAGCTACCCATGGTTGTAATGAGTATGTCAGTGTTCGTGTTTCGGAAATCACTTTCATTAGAAGATAAAATAGTTTCGGTAGATGTACAATAAAAAAACTCACATTGATGTGTTAGCAGGATCATGCATCAAGTATTTCATGATTTAAAGAGAGAACCAATTGGACAGTTGAAAACCAATAGGTGATAATTTTAGTGATGAAACTATATTTGTTTTGAGCAAAGATTGATTGTTTTAGCTGTCCATGACACTTATAGCGCTTATGTCGAGCATTACATTCAGTAATGATTTATGCCAAAACTGCTTGCATTTTTAATGTCAGATAATAAAAGACCGATCCATGGTCACATCGGAATACTGTTTTTTCTTCATTTTGAACTGTGTTAACATTCTGCAAAATGTATTTCAGGCCTAGTTGGAGGTCAATCACTGAAGAACGGCTGAAAATGTTTTACAGCAAAGTTAGTGGCACGGACTTATGCTTCACTACTTCCTTAATAATCAGAAAGCTGCAAAATCTTAACTTGCATCAAAGAACAAATAATTCCACCATCGATGACAATAAACTGGACACTGGTTTCTCGTTTGCATTCCGAATATCCCAAGGTGGGTGTCAAGCTACTAGCAGCTTGAAGATATTGACTAAAGTTAGATCACCAAAGCATATTTATATCTCGTTAACATGAAATAATAACTGGGTAGTATGAAGTGAATGGCTTCTTTGCATATGAAATTAAAAATTTCACCAGGAGTAGTGCCTGCTCTGAAACGCAATGGATTTCATCGTGATGAATTTAGGTATGCTATATGTATTTGGAGTAGTGTTTTTGACCATGTAAAAATTTAAAATGAAAGCGGAGAAAAGGTTTTTTATATATTTCACTTTCATATTTGTCATTCTAATATCATCCCCACACCACCACCACCGAAATCCAAGACCAAGCCTAAGCACAAGAGTCGATTATCAATGCATTTTGTTAGCACGACGTGTTGTGGCATCTGTGCAAAGATTTTATTGTTTAAAAAAGTATCCTTTGTAACAAACTTGTGGGAAATAACGGATGCAGAGCAATGCAGTAAACTCGTGAAGTAGTTAAATTGACCGGACCATTACATAGTAAAATTCAAGGTACATAATCTCTACCGCCCTGTTTCAGCGTTGTTGTAGCGCCTTAGCCCTGATGAGAATTTCTAGCTCATGGTCATAATAAATGCAGGATCTCTTTAAAAACAAAAGGAAAACAAGCTTTCGTTTATGACCAAGACAAAAATAACAAGTTAATCCATGACGAAAATATTCAGTTCTGTTGTGGTACATTTTTAAACAACGAATGACGGTATGGTATTTGTTATTTTTCACTTCAGTGCGAGTTGAGCCAGTGCTTTGTTTGCCAAGAGCGATGAATTTCTGTCCAAAGTAAAGTAGAAAATTCAAAAAATTGAAAATTAACATATACATAAATTTTCAAAGTAATCACTGCAATAATACATTCATTAAACCTTCACTGTGCCCTCATGATTAAAGTATTATATTATTTTTTACTACTAAAGGAATTTAGTTACAATGTGTCCTTCATTCAAACTGCGTGCATCTTTTCAACAGTACTATGCACAGACCTAACCATAAATCTGACAAAGACTGACATGTCAAAGACAGAATCACCTGATCGTCTATTACCTTACATGTTCAGAATGATCTAACAGGCCAATATACCCTTATTTTACAAATGATGATTGGCTATTTGCGTGCAGAAGAACATATACAGAGGCAACGAGTTAGGGAGTCCCTCATGCGTGTAGATGGGCCAACAGCTGCACTAGGAAAAAATGAAGCTCTTTCTAGGAAAATGTATAATGTAATGTCCACTGAGCTTTGTGGCATATGGATGGACATATGAGACTTATACGGTAGTTAAAACAAATGTTTAGCCTTTTATACTTACTTTATGAATAATTGAAGAAAAAGGCAACAGTGACGTGGTCACCCATCAGTATCACACTTGGTTGAAATTGGTATGCAAGTAAATTCTAATGGTAACAACTCCGCAACGTTTCAGTTGAATTTTGATTGATTTACACACTGGTGCAGATAGTGATTAGTATCCAAACATGATAGTGCTGGACTAGTTAATAAACTATTTAAATTAACTCTTAAATTACGACCATGATTGTCGTTTTACAGCATTGTTATAAGCCCGCCATAAGATGGAATTATATTGTCTGTCAATCCCTCTATTCCACGCTTCTTGTCTGCAGAACAATTCCAGTTGTCCCCCATCTACAGTTGTCAAATTTTCTAAACGGACTGCAAAGAAGCCTATTAATTTTAGGGTCAAAGGTCATAGTCTCTAATTACTGGAAGCAATGTGTTCTCCACACAACAACTCAAGTTCATCGTGACGTACAGTTACCAAACTATGTGGATAACTTGTACTTGAGGTAGGAAAACATTATCAGTTTGGGGCTCAAAAGCAAAATTAAAGATAACTGTGACTGAAAGTAGACACATGGTTCTACTTGATATGCCTTTACCAAACATTGTAATTGACTTGCACTTGGAGTAAAGGAGCCTTTGGATGAGGTCAAAAGACCAAAGGACGCGGTCACTGACTGACAGAAGATAAAAGTGGGTTTTTGTGTTTGCATATAACCTTTGCTGACCAGGTACCTTGACCAAAGTTTACGGTGGCGTTCACTTAAGATAAGTAAGAGGCAATTCATTTTGATGTTGAAGATCAAGGTCACTGTTGCAAGATAAAAACTAGGATTTCAATGCTCAAAAACACAATTTTCAGACATTGGCCCTGGGCAAATTACTAAAATATCTCACATGCTCTGATGTAAATTCCACTAGCCCTTACACCAATTCATTATGCGTGAAAGGGCACTTTTCGTTTCACTATTATTTTGACACAACGCTTATATTTCTGCTGTTTAAGTATGAAAGGAAATGCACACAAATCATTAAATTTAGTCGTGTATTTATTCACATACCAAAATATTTCACATAAAGCAATGTTTTCCTCCAGGTCAGGATGTCGACTATTTTCCAATTGCTCCAGTGCTCAAATAATTTTTCAGGCGCAGGCCCAGGGCTAAGTCTCTTCAAAAGAAATCTTAAGAACTTGAACTCTAATAAAAGCAGAACTTTATATTGCAGCAGTCTGAACAAAAGCAATTTTTCAGCATTGATAATAAATATTTTCTTGTTTAATAAAAGTGTTTATTAATAAATTATGTGTACTTTTGATATAGGTCTTGTGAGCTGTCACCTAAACATGGGTGGGTGGTTATAACTCTGAACAACTATCCCTAACTTACTTAGATAAGAATATTAATGTTTGGGACTGAATTCACCGGCATGAGGAACAAATCATTCTGATAGAAAAGCAATGATGAATGCAACAATTCACAAGACGATTAATTTGCACTCAACAAAAAATAACAAGGACAATAAATAAAATATATTCAGCTGTAAAACCTATTACTAACTAATGGTTAATATTACTCACTCATTTGCATTCAAACCAAAGCAGATCTCTGTAGTGTACAACTCAGACAAGTACATTCATACTTAGCAATAACAAAATATCAAAGAGACTCCGCGAATGAACATGAAACAATGAGGGACAAGATGAGTTGGTCAAAAGTTTATAAAAATTTTCATGTCATCTATTAGCCAAAATAATGGGAGAAAAATTGATATCATACATATATATATATATATATATATATATATATATATATATATATATATATATATATATATATATATATATATATCAAGTAGAAAATAAACCTGATTTTGGACAAGGTTATGTCCAACATACAATGTTACACAAAAATAGCATACAATGAAATAAAAATTAAGAAAACTAACAAACAAATAATGCAATTAAATATATACAAGACTTCTCCTCACAAAGAAAAATAATGATTTATGCAATAAAGCTTCTTTTACTATTAGTGAAATATAGATGTGATAACAAATTGCAGGAAATCTTATGAATGAATCAAAGAATATATGAAATACTATACGTGAAAGTACATCTACTATTAAATTGTTCTTTCATTTAACGTACCTAATGCCAATATTGTATTCCTGCAACATCAATCTCAACCTTAATAATCTTTGAGATTTGTTTTTCATCTTGCCAATGAAAGTAAGGGGGTTGTGATTAACAAACACAATAATCGGAGAATATAGACTTCAAGGTGTTGCAATGCCAATATCAAAGCCGCACATCTCTTCTCAATTGTAGAACACTTTTTATGATACTTACTTAATTTCTTAGAAAAATAGCATACTGGATGGTCTACACCATTTTTGTCTTCTTAAATCAATACTGCACCTACCCTAACATCACCTGAATCAACAGACATTTTAAATGACTGACTGAAATTTGGAACTGAAAGAGCTGGTGCACTCTTAAGTATGGCCTTTAACTTACCAAACGCCTTCTGACATTTTCAGACCAATGAAACTTGGTTTTCTTGCTCAACAAATTTGTCAGGGGTACAGAAATTATGGAAAAATTGGAACAAAATTTCCGATAGCATCTAGCAATATATAAAAAGCGCATCAGTTGCTTTTTCACAGATAGACACAGCGAATTCAGAGATAGTCTTGACCTTAGCACCTATAGGTTTATTTTGTATATGTCCGACGATATGTCTTGGAAATGTAACACAAGCACGACTAAACTCACTTTTCGATAAGTTATTTGTCCAATTTGCATCAATGAGTCTGTCAAAGACTTTCCGAATTGTCTCTAAGTGATCTTTCCAGAGGACTTTATATATGATGACATCATCGATGTAAGCATCGCAATTACCTAGACCAGATGTAATCATGTTCATTAAACGTTGAAATGTACAAGGCGACTCTTTCATCCCAAGGCATTACTTATATTAATAAAGTCAATCTGGAGTCACGAAAGCCGATATTTCCTTTCCCCTTTCCATCAGTGGAATTTGCCAGAATCCTTGCAGAAATTTAAATTTTGATGACATTCTTTGCATTTCCAATATCATCAACGCAGTCATCGATTCTTGGCAATGGAAATGAATATGTTTAATTCACACCGTTCACCTTTTTATAGTTAGTGCACATGAGAAAAGTATTATCTGGTTTCGGAACAAGTGTACATGGTGAACTCCAGTCGCTTTGACTCGGTTGTATGGAATCATTCTCCAGCAAATACTGAATTTAATTTTTCAAACATTCCTATTTCAGATGGTTCATCCTGTACGGATGCTGTTACGCAGGTGTGTGAATTTACAATTTCAATGTCATGGTAAATTTTATTTACTTGCGTAGGAACATCTGGAAACAAGTGCTCTTATTCAAGTAACAGCTGTTTAAGTTTGTTCTTTTCTTGTTGCTGCAGATGTAAAAGTTTCTGGTCCAGATTATTCATAAGTTTTTAATTCCGAAGTTTGGTTACTCCAAAGTCACTACAGTCAGAATGCATTCCATGGCTAGCTGGTTGTACGAAATCGTTCTCCAGCAAATGCTAAATTTCATTTTTCAAACATTACTATTTAGAGGGTTCATCCTGTACGGATGCTGTTACACAGGTGTTTGAATCTACAATTTCATCGTCATGGTAGATTTATTTGCTCGTGTAGGAACATTTGGAAACAAGTGGTCTTACTCAAGTAACAGCTGTTTTAGTTCGTTCTTTTCTTGTTGTTGCAGATGTAAACGTTTCTGGTCCAGATTATTCATATTTTTTTTTTAATTCTAAAGTTTAGTTACTCCAAAGTCACTTAAATCCTCACTAAGTGGGACAGGTACCCTCCCAGGAGTATTGATGCTATAATTTAAATCACTTACTTTCTTTTCAACTGTATAAGGACAT
Organism: Megalonaias nervosa; assembly: GCA_016617855.1. Taxonomy (NCBI): domain Eukaryota; kingdom Metazoa; phylum Mollusca; class Bivalvia; order Unionida; family Unionidae; genus Megalonaias; species Megalonaias nervosa. The sequence goes on along the minus strand of JAECUM010000398.1, from coordinate 127,775 downwards.
CAGTATTTAGCCTGAAGAGGATTTTATCGTATGGGCAAGAGAGTCAGAACTCTCTTACAAGGCTGACGACTCCTTTCTTTCGTATTTTTGTCATGCCTTAATATCATTTTTGACTGAGTAGAGCGTAGAGTGGTTCTTGCAACATCACAGGCCTTTGGCGACTTATATTTAAAATTGGAAACATAATCGAGACGATTATTCTATATATATATTCATATGAAAGACGTTTCTATTTGAACAGTTTCAGTGGTCCACGCGCAGTATGTCCGAAAAACTGGTTCAAAGGGACTGAATTCTAAAGATTCTTGCACTGATTCTGTAACAGCAAACAACAAATGAACACCTTAATCCCATTCATTTCCAGAATCAAAAAAATATGGCTGAATCATATTTTTGAAAGTTTGATGAAATCTTTCTAAAACCCATTGGCTTTCGGGATGATAGACAGGTACTTGACTTGCTGGATGCCTAATTCAAGCATAACTTGCTTGAAAATTTCAGACATACAATTTGACACTTGATCAGATTGGACAGATTTGGGAAGGTCAAATTGAGTGAAAACTTTATCAAAGCTTTCACTATTGTTGTAGTTTTTTATTGCTCAAAGGACTCGCTTATACACTCGTTAATGATAAGTTATGCGTGATGTACTTTCGAATACAATCACATGTTCCGGCCAGCTACACTGGCGATCAGACGTCGTGTGAGAATTTGGAATCTTATAACATTATCTTCAGGGTTGTCACGGAATTATGTGAACTTAATGTCAGTACTTTATATATGAATGAAAATTACTCGGGTTTCGTTACCTCATAGAGCGTTATCCGATGGTAGTTTATTTTCGCCGTCAGTTAATAATGAATTCGGTTTGCCCATCGCTTCACGAGCAAAGTGTCCGCAAACAGAAACCCGATTAATTGAAGCTATCTGGTCGTGGATTTCACCATACCGAGAGTATTTATAGAGTAAATTGTCGTTGTCTAATCACAGTGCAACGCGCTTTATCACGTAGCTGACCACATCTGCCCAACCAAACCAGGTATTGATTGTGTGTTTAAAAAGACTAACACCAATAACCTTTACCTTCCTGACCAACAAAAAGCTTTAACAGCGAGCTCGGCCTAATCAGACCAAGCATTGATTGTGTGCTGAAGAATACAGAAACTAATAGCATTTACGGATGGCGTCCTGAACAAATTAAAAGTCTTTAAGGCAAACTATTTTACAGCGGGCTCTGCCCAACCAAACCTGATATTGATCATGTGGTGAACAACACATATACCAATAATCTTTACGGTTGATTTCCTGAGTAAATAAAAATTATGCAAGGCAAAATGTCTTGCAACAGACTCTGTCCTACCAAACTAGGCATTGATTTTATTTCTGCCACACACCAATAACCTTTACGGAAGCAATTTTCAGCTGGAGGTGAAATGTAAAGTTGCATTCTCTTGCGATATGCGTATCACGTGATAGAGGTTATAAAATGTTTGATGTTGTAAGGTTTACAGATAGTTAGACCTGTGCCGTATAATGTCATGTTATCATATAGACTATAGTCTGTTTCGAGGTATTCATTGTAATAATTAGGCAGACAAATTGATTGCAATTATGTGTTACATTCGTCGAATGATGAGTACTGTTCGAAGTCGTGTAACTCAGTGCTATTATCTTGTGTGACACAGATTCGTGCATGAATGTGATTATTATAATAATAGCCTTGTACAGTAGCTCAGATTAAATGATTTAATGTGTAACGAAGCCAATTCATGTGAGTGCATGCGTAATGTTTATCAATACATTAGTACTTAAACATGCCTCATGTATTACGTGACGCACTCATTAAACTTTTAACTGTCCTTTTTGGATGAGGAGTTGTAGATAGGTGTGGGATTTCGTGTAAACAGTATGTTGCTTTCGATGGTGATGTTTGTTCAGAGGACTTCTTTTGATTTACTCATTGTGGGGGACTAATGCATCGGGACCAATGTGTCTGCATGGTATAGAGATGCTCTTAAAGGATCTCTCTGCAGACTGGGACAGGCGGACCATGCATGGTGGTTCACTGACCATCCCAGAAGAGTTGTGGAGCCGTAAACACTTAGTGATTGTCAAGAGAACGCCACAAGTTCCACGTGATTCATTGATGAATCAATAATTCATCATCACTATATGAGTTAAATCCATAAGTCAGTATCGATATATTAGTCAAAAGCTTGTCGACTGAACATTATTCGTGTTTTTATACAAATTTTATACTTGATACCGTTGGTGATAGATCATACATTTTTCATATTTGTGTTTAAATTCAAAACATTGCTCATCGATGGTGGTAGATCCATATGTCAAACATACTTGTTTGAAAGTTCCAAACGTTGATTCTTCTTTTATTATTTATTGAAACTACATGTTCTGGCTAGTTCCAGTTATGAGTGATATCATTTCCTTATCTTAGTTGCTTAACTCGGTGTGCATCATTCTGTTAAATCCATTGTTGGCCTTTATGCGCACGAATATGGTGTCAGATTCGTTCATCGTTCAATTGCATTATAAACATCTCATTGATGAAATTGCTTTGTCTTCTTTCAATCCAATTACAACGCGTTTTCATCCTGTTACAAGAGTGCTATACCATTTTAACAAAACCAACGAGTCGATTGAATCAATGAGAATACAGCAATCTTCGAATTTCTATAAGAATTCGCGATATCAGCTTATACGATCGAAATGACCAGTTCACACTAAAATCCGAGATAGGTAAGTCAACACTTTTCTTTACTCATTTGCCATTTTATACAGTTACTGATATAATTTCCTGAACCATGTCCACGACAGTCAATAACTGTCTTACTTTGCAACCAGTTATGGCTATTGAAGCATTTCTTTGTGAACATAGTCAATTAAAGCATGTCGTTACAGCGGAAACTATAAACACAAAAATATAACTTAAAATAAATGGTTATCAGCATAGCTCAGAGACTTCGCAGATTTGACAATAATGCTAATAGACACGTAAATTGGAAATTCATTTAAAGGATGAAGAAACCATGTTTTCAGGAAAAGAAAAAATGGTGAACGGATCATAGTCATAAAGATCTCGCAAAGCGAAGCACATGTGTTTTTTTCAGAAGTTGATTGTAACTTGTTTGTGTGCAAAATTCGTGAGTGATAGAAAACACAGATCAGAGAAACAATTCAGTAAGTTATCAACATTGAACCAGTCAGTGTTGAAGATCGTTTGATTTGAACTGTACTGGCTTTTGTGGTTTCCATTTGTAGCTAATTTTAAATATGGATGGTTAATAAAAATGTTTTTTGTTGTAAATCCCACGTTTTGTTAAAAAATAAATGAAATGATCATAACCGCTGGTTGCTGTTGTGATAACGGACTTTCCATAGATGGGTACGTTATAATTAGCATCAGTCTGGATCTCAACATTTTGGTATAAATATTTGTTTGATGAAATAGCCGTAGAGATACACACCAGAGTGGTGATGGCGCCTTCCGGAATAATAGAGTGAGAAAAATGTCCAACTAGATTAAATATGTATTATTGTTATACAATAAACCTATAACTAGAAAGGACAACAGTCATTGCAAGATTAAGTGTGGCTGATAACGCACGGTGAATGCAGAGTGTGCCCAAGTCGCTAATCCTTACTCCTGTTGATAGACTGTTTCATGAGTGACTTGAGGAACTTAGGAATTATAGTTTTGTTATAAGTTACTACTTGTCTTAGACTGTACGTAATACATGCTTTTGCTATCTGACGGACCTAAAGCGAAATTATAGCTGAAATGTGTGTGTGTGTGTGTGTGTGTGTGTGTGTGTGTGTGTGTGTGTGTGTGTGTGTGTGTGTCCTCCATAAATAAGCATAGGGTCTATAAGCATTATTTTGGCAGCAATAAAAGGGATGGAGCCAAATCTGAATCTGAATGTGTACAGTGCAGGGCCAGTTACGGCATAAAATTGCACCGGAAGAGACAGCCACCAAAAAGTTAGTAGAATTTTTCCAGAGCTGTCGTTATTGTCTTATTGGTTTTAAAAATATATTTGGCGAAAGAGCCGGCAATAACCCCGCAACTACTTTATAGAGATATGTAAGATGGATCGTTTTACGCCTTTCTTGGAGTGTTGGAAGACCCAGGTCAGTTAACATTTTGGTGACAAATGCTGCTTCACTTGTTTTGTAGTCACCAGGCACAAACCTAGCTGCCTGGGATTAGACTTTCTCGATTCTATCAACATCCTTAGTGTAGTACGGATCCCAGACCATACAATCATACTCTAACACGGACCTGACTAGTGCTGGATAGGCAGTTCGTATTCATGTCGGTGGACAGTGTCTGAGGTTTCTTGTTAGAAATGCCAATGTTGTATTTGCCTTTTCGGTCGATTTGATAATATGCGATTCCCACTTGAAATTCTTAGACAATGTTAGTCCAAGTTAGGGGTTTTCACTGACTTGTTGTAGTGTGTGGTTATTTAAGGTGTAGTAGCAAGATGGGGGTGTGCGAGGTTTGGCCCTGACGTCCCGCTCCTAAACGAAAGTGAAGCGCCTCTCATAGCCTCTCCTTTCCAGGTGTAGTGATCTCCGCGGGACCACTGTCTGGCTCTGCTGGGCAGGAGGTACTTGCATATGGCCTCTCCTACACTATTGTATCCACAGCAGCACCTTCGTGCGGGGCCTGCTGTGTGGCGCGACCGAGTGACCGGCGGTATAACTGGGTGGGCAGACTGGGCTCGTAAACATTGGTAGGCAGCCAGTCTAAGAGAAGGACAACTCTGTCTCCAAACCCGGGCAGATGGAGCTCGTTAGCCTTGTCAGGCAGTTCGTCTAGGAGAAGGAAACTCTGACTCCAAACCCACTAAGTGCTAAGGAGTGCTGGACAGTCTTGGGATCTGACGATCCTGGGCCCACGGACGCCCCGAGCATCCAGCATCCATGCCCCAGCCATTGGGTCATGGCTCCGCTGCCTTGTGGATATCTTCGGGAGTAAATCCAGACAGAAATTCCGGAGTGGAGCCCTTAAGGCAGCTGGGTGTTAACTACGACTTCCTTCCGGCAGCTCCTGCAGCCGCAATGGTGCCAAATGTCATGCTTGGCATTCCTTTGGACCCCACCAGCAAGGACAAGAGGGGGATCCTGACGTCTGGGCAGCTCAGGATCTCCATACTCCACGCCCAGGCTTGTGCCCTGGAGAGGCCACTCCAGCCTCGCTCCTGAGTGAGGAAACAACACGCAAGCTGGCAGTCTATGGGTTATAAGTCCCACCCGATTGGTGTAGGGAAAGGGGCGCCACGGATCAGCTTCGACGGTGGAAGGGATCATCACGTCCCACTGGCCGACTACCGCCCGCCTCAAGCCGGGTAGCCCCTGGTCAGTAAGGTGTTGGCCCGCCATCGTCTGCCTGCTCCAGTGAGTGCCTGGAGCTCAGTGTGTTTGTCAACATGACAAGCAGACGGAAACTCCGCACCAGACAAAAGAAACATGAAACCAACAAAGAAGACTTCAGCTCTTCGATTCGCAAGCTCGAACGTGCACACCATGTGCTCAGGCATCTCTGACGACCTCAGGGAGGTGGACGACACATGGAAGACGGCCATCATCGACAGAGAGCTCACCAGACTAAATGTCAGCATAGCTGCCCTCCAGGAAACCAGGTTCGCCTGCAGCGGCTCCCTCAGAGAGGAAAACTACACCTTCTTCTGGAAGTGTCGAGAACCTGAGGGGCCCCACCAGCACGGAGTTAGCTTCGCCATCAAAACCACCCTCCTGGCCTAGGTTGAGCCTCCCTCAGAGGGCACTGCTTGTCTCTTGTCCATTCGCCTTGCCACTGCTGCAGGTAACATCTTCAGTGTCTACGCCCCCACCTTCACGTCTTCTGAAGACACAAAGGATGAGTTCTACAGGCAGCTGGACGAACAAGATGCCCTAAAGACGAGCCACTATTCCACCTCGGCGACTTTAATGCCAGAGTAGGTGCGGACCACGAGTCATGGCCTACCTGCCCCGGACATCATGGCACTGGAAAAACCAACGAAAACGATCAGAGACTGCTGGAGCTGTGCACCTACCATGACCTGTGTGTTACAAACACCTTCTTCAAGTGTAAACCACAACACAAAGTGTCATGGAAGCACCCCGGGTCTCATCGCTGACACCAGCTCGACTTGGTCATCATCAGGTGCTCTACCCTGAACAGCGTCCTCTCCACCAGAAGCTACCACAGTGCAGACTTCGACTCCGACCACGCCCTCGTGATCAGCAAGGTGCGTCTACAACCACACACACTACACCGCTACAAACCAAAAGGTTGCCCTCGCATCAAAACTGCGCAGATTTTGGTCCCCTCCAAGGTGGAGGAGTATGTGTCCGCCCTGGACCAGGCTCTCCAGGACCTGCCAGAGCACGATACCACAGCCAAGTGGAACGCCATGAAGGGTGCCGTCTACATCACAGCTATATCCACGTTTCGCAAAAAGGAACGGTCCAGCCAGGACTGGTTCAACGCACACCTTTCAAGGATGGAACCAATAATCTAGGACAAAGGAAAAGCCTTCATAGCTTACAAAAATGCCTTAATGAACGGACGCTTGCTGCCCTCAGAGGTGCCCAAAGTACCATCCAACGCATCGCTAGACAGTGCGTGAACGAGTACTGGCAGCAACTGTGTGAAGGAATCCAGCGCAGTGCCGAGTCTGAAAATATCCAAGGCATGTACAGAGGCATCAAGAAGGGGCTAGGCCCTACAGTGAAATGGGTCGTCCCCCTGAAATTTCTGACGGGAGAGATCACAGACAGTGAGCAACAGATGGCCAGATGGGTGGAGCACTACTCAGAGCTGTTCTTCCGAGAAACTTCAGTCACCGATGCGTCCCTTAGCAGCATACAGGAACTGCCCACCATGGAGGAGCTCGACAAAGTGCCCACCTTAGAGTAGTTCAGCAAAGCCATCGACTCTCTCCCAAACAACAAAACACCAGGTAGCGACAGCATCCCGCCTGAAGCCATCAAACGTGGGAAACCAACATTGCTTCAGCGGTTGCACGAGCTACTCTGCCTCTACTGGGAGGAAGAAGCAGTCCCCCAAGACATGAGCGACGCCGCCATTGTGACCCTCTACAAAAACAAGGGCGACCGCAGTGACTAACAATTACAAAGGGATCTCGCTCCTGAGTATCGTTGGCAAAGTGTACGTCCGCATCCTCCTCAACAGGCTGCAGTTGCTGGCGGACCGTATGTACCCGGAATTCCAGTGCGGCTTCAGAGCAGGCAGATCGAAAACAGACATGATCTTCTCCCTCCGACAACTCCAAGAGAAGAGCAGAGATCAAGGTCAGCCACTCTACACGATGTTCATTGACCTCACCAAGGCCTTCGACCTGGTCAGCAAGAATGACCTATTTGAACTTCTTAGGAAGATCGGTTGCCCCCCAAAACTCCGCAGCTTGATAATCTCCTTCCATGCCGATATGAAGGGAACAGTACTGTATGATGGATCCTCCTCAGACTCATTCCCCATCAACAGCGGCGTGAAGCAGGGCTGCGTGCTGACGCCTACCCTTTTCGGGATCTTCTGCTCCCTGCTTCTGTCCTACGCCTTCGATTCGTCCACTAATGGCGTATATCTGCACACCAGGTCCGACGGGAGGCTGTTCAACCTGACACGACTGCGCTCGAAGACCAAAGTGAGGTCGGTGCTAATCAGGGAGATGCTCTTTGCTGACGACGCGGCTCTTGTGACCCACACAGAGGATGCCCTCCAGAGACTGGGAGACCGTTTCGCTGACGCCTGCAAGCAGCTCGGGCTCACCACCAGCCTGACAAAGACAAACGTCAGCTCGCAAGATGCGAGCACTGCTCCCTCCATCAAAATCGACGGTGTCACCCTGGAAGCAGTCAACAGCTTTACTTACCTGGGGTCAACCATCAGCAACACTCTCTCACTCGATGTGGAGCTGGACAGAAGGCTTGGAAAGGCAAACACGATGATAGCGCAACTAACGAAGAGGGTGTGGGAAAACAACGCGCTGACACAGCACACCAAGATCCAAGTCTACGAGGCCTGCGTTCTCAGCACCCTCCTATATGGAAGTGAGACCTGGAGCACCTATATGAGGCAAGAGCCCAGCTCAACTCCTTCCATATACGATGCCTAAAAGGCATCCTGAAAATCAGCTGGCAAGATCACGTCCCACACAGCGAGATCCTGCAGCATGCAAGTATTCTCAGCATGTACTCCCTGCTGAGCAAACGCCTCCTTCGATGCCTGGGACACGTCCGACGCTTGGAGGATGGGAGGCTGCCAAAGGACATCCAATGACAGCTGGCCACTGGCACCAGAAGAGTCGGCCGCCCCTCACTCCGTTTCAAGAATGTGTGCAAGAGTGACATGAAGGTATGCGACATTTCACCCGATAGCTGGGAAGTGCTGGCCGAGGACCGAGGCACCTGGAGACTGATGGTCCGCAAGGGCATAGCAGTCGCTGATGTGAGGAGAGGCCAGCTGGCAGCAAAGAAACGTGAGAGAAAGAAGAGTGCGGCGGCAATCTCAGCAACTCAAACTTCCCAGTACGTCTGCACCAACTGCAATAGGGACTGTCACTCGCGCATCGGCCTGCACAGCCATAGTAGACGATGCTGAAACCCCAGAGACAAACGACACTCCGAGGGCGCTACTCGCATGGTCTCCCGAGAATGAGCCGCCAATGATGATGATGATGATGAGTAGTAAGATGATTTTGTTGATTTACTGGTCATACTCATGAGGTAGCATTTAGTGGCATTGAAAGTCATACCCCAATCTGTCGCCCATTTTTGGAAGGCTGTGAGATCATTCTGGAGGGTATGTTGGTCACTTTCGTTTTTAATTGTTCTGTAGATCTTTAAATTTCAAAGCTTGAAATCCTGTAGGTGCGGAGTCCTCGCATGTTTGAAGGAAGAAGAAACGTTTGCAAATCAAGGAAAGTTCGCTATCACAGAACCAAAACTTATGATTCTTGTTAAGTAGTGATGACACTGCTACCACCAACTCCCTTCTGCGCTGAACACAATAGTTTAAACTGAATCGAGGTACATTCGTTTGTATTTTTTGTGGGGTTGAGATCTATAGTCCATACATCGTGGCTAGCATATTTGGTGGAGGAAGAACACGGGACGACCCTGGGAAGAACCAGTGACCCATGGTAAGCTATTGACAAGATTTCTGACATTCCCACGTTGGTTGAGCCAAAACTCGAACTCAATCAAACAGAGGTGAGATGTGTGAATGATCTGTAAAGGAGAGTGTGTTAGACCACTTGGTCATCCAGGGCTCCAGGTACTTTAAAGGGCTAAAACCAACATAAACTTTACGTCACAAGGCCCATACGTCTTGATTCTAAGATAGAGAATTTTCCATCTATTCGCAGTCCCTGACAAACGAAAATATATCTACTCTCAAAAAGCACTTGCAACAAACCTTTCGGATTTCAAGCTATCAGAGCACTGAATATGGCAAAATGAATTTCAGTATCTATTGATATCATTTCGCAAGCAGTGCTCTCAGGGATCGCAGCTGCCGTATCAAATAATCGTCAAGTAATCAGAAAATGCACCTTTTCTCCGAGTACTGTGTCCACATAACACGCCTCATTTTCTCTGTGACGCTCCCCTTTTTTTTCAGTCGGCCATGGCCAGCCATCAGAATGGCTAGATTTAGGTAAACCGGCAAGGAACCAGTGTTACTGATTTACAGTTAATCCTTCTTTTATGTGACGAATAAAAACTAAAAAAAAAAAATACCAAACAAAAACACCATGTTCTATTGAATGTATATGTAAGCATCTGCGGCTGTTTGTCAGAAGCACAATGCCCGATGATATTTTAACAGGTTTTAAATTGGTGTCTACGAGTACATCAATTGTGAACGTAATCAGAGTTTTCTAAGGCCCAGTGGTCGCACACGTCGTAAATACAAGATCAGTCAGAATTTTTCATAATATTACAGTATTCAATGGAACAATCAAAATTCAATTTAGGAGTCATTCAGCACAGCACAGCAACATATTCAGAGCAGTGAGCACAGACATTGAAACGACAGAAATTAAATGATGACAATAGAGAGCGCTGATACCAACATCTACTAACCAGCCTTTCTGAAGAAAACATGTCCATAACTGTTTAATTTACCGGTGAGTTTTTGAATTGTTATAAAGTCAAACCCACTTATCTCGACCTCGGTTATCTCGAGTACCCGTGTATGTCGAGCATTCTGGTCCGGTCCTGAAAAAAATCCTTCTTTGTTATGCTAATTTTTCCCCGCTTATCTCGACCCCTGTTAAGTCGATAGCCCCGTTATGTCGGGCATAAGTTTCGGTCTGAAGTAACATCTGGATACGTTTAATTAGACGAAATGCAACTTTTAATGTCCATCTCAGAGAAATATTGCAAGATATGATCCGGCGTTTCCGCCATTTACCGGTACAAGTGCTAATCAACCAATCTCATCAATGCATGGTTTATCACTTACACAGAGTGGAAAAAACTGTCATGTAAACAATACTTTAGAGTAAGGAAATTGAATGCATGTGTTTCTGACCTTTATGTAAGCTGCGTTCAAAATGGACATTATCGCATGTCCACACCACGACAATATAGTTCGTCCCACACAGCATTGCGAATTTGATCTTATCTGCAACTCGGAAAATTATCACGTTAACATCATTAAATGTAGCTAAAAATACCTAATTTGTTTTACACAATATATTTAAAACAAATTCGGTAATAGTTGAAGTGTTTTCATGCTTGGTGCGAGTGTAAGCCTTCAACTTCAGCATGGCTAGATCACGTGACTCACAAGGTATATGGAGAACTCGCCCCAATGTATCTGGAGAAGTCGCCTCAAAGCTGTTGGAGAAGTCGCCGCAAATGGTTGGAGAAGTCACCCCAACACTTGTCACCCAGAAAACCAATTTAATATTTGTCTTGGAAATAAATAAATTACTTAAATGATAGAAATTTGTAACTCAGAACAATACTGTTAGCAACAAGGATGTTACCACTACTGTTTAATTTAACGGATACAATCTAAAATCTCGACCTAGAAAATGGAACTTTAAGTAATCCTATTTAATTTGTATTGGCAATTTAGTAGTGAAATATTTTTTAAACTTATTGTTCAACTTTAAATAGTTTGTTTTATTGATAAATAATAAAATTACGAACACTGACAAAAAAGAAGAAATAAACTAAATGATGGGCGTAGTACAAGTGAGCTTTCAGAGACCGTCCGAATTGTGCGCATTAGCCATGATGTTGAACTCAGCGGTGACAGCTTTTCCTGAGTAGGCATCAATGATGCTTTTTATCAAGTTCAAGTAACATTAGTCAACGGTTAGCAAATCTCGATGACGGTCAGCACCAATTCAGTCGATTTCGGGTTAAAGAGGTCCATGCCATAAAGTCAACTCAGGATGACTTTGGTTATTAGGTTGGAACCCTTTCATATATAAACTGCAAACGTCACATCATGCTTACACCCGCTCTATTTTTCCAAATAGAATGCATCTAATGATTTGAAGATCAGGCAAAAAGGGACAGAGAACACTTCTTTTTCGTTAAATACAGAAGCGGAGTTAATCAAATGGAAAAGTTGAAAAGTTGCAAATTTAAGATTTAATAAGCTATTAAGTTGAAGAAAAACAACAATAAATAAACCATGTGGCGACATCTCAGAATTAGTATCTATGATCCTTGGGGCGACTTCTCCAGCCACCATGGGGCGACCTCTCCTGACACCTGAGATGAGTCCTCCCAGGGCGAGTTCTCTATAATTCGACTCACAATAATCTATAAATAAAAACCAGCCAAACTCCAAATTAAGCTGCCCAACCCCACCCCACCCCACTGGTTATTAATTTGTTTTGAACAAGAGTAAATAAAAGAACCAACGGTATTGTAAATAAAAGTCTATAGCGCCCAGTATTTTTTCTTTATGAAAATGGCGATCGCTGTACCATAGTTACATATTCTTCAACACAAACGGAATGAAGCAGAAGGCGACTGATAGGATTAAAATTTGAAACAGAAAGAAGAGTACTTTCATTTGTGTTGTTTTTATCTTGAATTTCAAAGTCTTGCAATCCATCAAAGAGATTAGCCGACTCTGCTTCTGGTGCGACTCTGCTTCTGGTGCTGTGTTCTTGCCGACGATCACTGATCAAAGTCGTGAGGGATATGGGACTACAACTGTATGAACGGAATAAGTTGTCTTGTAACTGCATGAATGGAATAAGTTGGCTTCATACAGAATTTGATGTTAAGACAGTTAACTTTAAAGACTTGAAACACATTTTACAGTTTGTCGGTACATGAATACCGACAGCCCCGTCTTTTTCCGGTACAGAAGCAAAATTTATTGGTAAAAACCGGCATATACTGGTGTAAAGGATCCTCTGACAATTAAAAAAAGATTGATTTTCACACACAATATTGGTCAGTTACATTTTGCTGCTAGTCACAGGTCAGCTCTAACAAAAGAAAACACTTTCAAAAAAAAAAAAAAAAATTAGTCCTAAATGTACATGTACTTCAATTGGCCTAGATTTTGGATAGCGTGAGAAAATCTTTGTCTTGCTGAGGCTACCAAAGGGATGAGGCTATTCACAGGGAAATAAAAACTTTAAACCACTGACACTGTTGCAGTAACTCACTGTTGTAAAAATATGTGACTTGTTGCTTAATCTCATTTAAAAGACCTCCAATCTTCTTTTTTCTCCAACCAGGCATGACTGAATTATTATTTTATTGTGCATTAGAAATGCCATTTGTTTTTAGAAATAAAACTCCTCATTTTTGATATTTCAGATGCATAATCATTGTTCTGCAGTAGATTTATCAACTAAACCCTGATATCTTGGGACCCAGTTAAGTCGACGAATTTTTGACACCCCCGACATAATCGAGATAACCGGGTTTGACTGTAATGGTACTGACTGTTTCATGGGGGCACATGCAGACATATCATACATGGGATATGGTGATAATCTGGGACAATGACAGTGTATTGTTTTACCTCTAATGGCTTTCCTTAGTTATATCCCGATTAGATCACGCCATAAAGCAAGCCATTCCATATTATCCAAATAAACTCTTAGCACGCCAAAATACAAATTCAAAATACCAATCATATTTTATTTTTATAATTTTGCAAGCAATTACAAATACTTTGTTTGCTGTCAGTATTAAGAATACAAATGCTTTTATCATCAGTAATATTTCTGTTTCTAATTTTATTCTTCTTTTTATAACATCACTCCATTTAAATCCAATGCATTACTACATAGTAATATTTACCAAGAATTCAAATCATACTAACATGGTCCATGCATTTTAAATTTAGTCAATACCAGTACCATCTCATTTCCTTTGAAAACATTTTCATATAAATATTTCTTTCCCCTAATGAGATAAGGGCCTAATGCTTTTATAAGAACATATTTCAAAATAAATGAGAATGTTTAAAAGAATCAAGTTCTTTTTAGATTACATGGTAATTAAAACTGTATTTGATTCATGCAATATTATACTATCACATATACCCATCTTTACTTATCTTTGAAATTAATATTTTATTACTTTATAATATTAAATATTTTATTATGTAATCCTTGGTTATAATATCAGCCATTCTATGATATCATTTTGTCAGCAACCATTTCTAGTATTGTATTATTATTATTATTATTATTATTATTATTATTATTATTATGTCATACATAATATAATTGTTATAGAAAGTCATTCCTATCCAATTTGGCTTAACACAAGATGTTTGAAAAAAAAAACAAAAAAAAAAAAAAAGAAAATTTCGATAAATTTAGGTAAAGAAAACAGAAATCTAAAAATACATTCACCTTAAATGAATGACCTTAAAAAGTAACTTCGGATCTCTGCGAAAACATTTCCAATAAACCTTGACCTACAGTTTTGTCTAATTTGACGAAATATTTTGTACTCAAAATTTTGATGAGCAAATTTAAGCATCATCAATGAATAACAAAAGCAAAAGGGATAACAAGAACAATGATCATCATCACCACCACCACACCCGCCACTTCAACACCACCAAATTGAATTAATGGCTTGAAAAACAGATATAGCATATACAAAACTACTGCTTACCGATAGGTATCATAGAACAAGAAAACTTTAATTAAATATTGATTTACCACTCTGGTGGCCTAGTGGCTAGATCGTCCGCCTCAGATGCGGGAGGTCATGGGTTCGAACCCCGTCTGAATCATACAAATGACTTATAAAAATGGTAATAACAGCTGCCTCACTAGGCGCTCAGCATTACTGACAGGACTGGCCGGCCTGGTGTCAGGATAATGTGACTGGGTAGGACATCATGCTATATGACTGCGGCATGATGCCCCAGTGTTTGTCATCACTATAAACTGCCACAATGTATACATCGTAGCAATATGACTGAAAGTTTATTAAAGCTACATTAATAATCCAAAATCACACTCACACACCCCCATTAAATATTAATTAACTTATTGCCAGGAATGTAGAATGCACTAGTTTTGCCCCAAACTACAGCATTAAGTAGTCTTTATGACCACGTTTTACGAAAATTAAAAAAAAAACAAAAAAAAAAAAAAACATGTCTTCTTCGATTCATGGTTTTTATTTCCCTATATATGTCTCTTAAGTTTATACATACTTTATCCTTAGCAGATGTTATTATGGAAAGACAAATTTTGTTTGCAAGGAAAACATGATAGAAACAGAAACAGAGACACCAATTTTTCGTTGTAAAATATGTTTCTTCGAGAATACTTGCCCAATCATAATACCTTAGGAGAACTTCTACTACTTCGCAAATCCAGCCCTCCCAGATACCACTTTTAGCTAAAGGGAGCTAAAACCTGTCTGCCGACCTAAGTGGTGGTCGGGCAGAATAATCTCCCCTTAGGCATAAGACTTCGCGGCACGCTCTCTATGAATGTAAAAGTGGGCAGGCCAGGAGGGTGTATGTGTGTTATGTTTTTGTAAGAATTCTCGAAGATACATATTTTACCCAAGCATTATACCTTAGAATAGGTAAGTGGTGGAGTGAGGTCCCCTTACCCCGAAGATACCATCTCTAGTCCCCTAAGGTATGTGAAACATCATCTAGGTAATCCGACTGGAGGGGACTCTATCTGTCGGGGCGCAGCTTCAAATAGGGAAAAAATCCCCCGCCCCACAAATAGAGCGGAAGTCGTGAAGCCGCGTCTTCACAAACTGTCAACTGACCTGCAAGAGTGACCTGTTGAGCTGTGGATATAGGTCCTACCAGATCGAATTGGGCCCTCTGGGATGACATATCTCGGAGATAAAAGAGAAAATTTGGACTCCGATCTTCATCCCACAGCTCGAATGATGTCGGTTAGCGCACAGTTCTGTTCGAATGCTAGGCTGGTGGCAACTGCTCTAACCTTTTGAGTCTAAATGCGCAATAAATTCATTTGAGCTATGGTTATTTCTCTATACGCCGAGCGAATAACCCACTTAATCCAGAACCGGTCGGTTTTGATATATTCTCCTGTCCTTTGTTGAGAAACAGAAAGGGGTGTGATCTCCCTCGACATAAAGACTCTGATCCATTGAAGTATCACTTGAAAGCCCGAACTGGGTATTGTAGGTGGCCTTCAACTGATGAGTCCAGACTAGACAGAGGCTACATGACGAAAGTCTGGTTACCCGTGGAAGCAAGCCGGTTCTTGGCGATGAAATAGAATGCCGTCATGGGTAAGACTGACAGATCTTGTCGAACTGCACATAATTCGAGACTGCTGATAGAGCGTGTATTTCGCTAATTCTGCCTGCCGTCGTTAACGCCATTAGGAAGCAGTCTTGTATGAAACGTGCGAGAGAGATGCTCTTGAAAGTGGTTCAAATATGACTTGTTCAGACAGTTAATACCAAGGATAAGTTCCACACTGGGCATACGGCTAATGTTTATGGTCGATTATACTCAAAGTTGGAGAGTAGGTCGGAGAAGCCCTTGTTTTGTCCGACAACCTTTCTTCAGAGATGACGAAAGGTGTCAGCGATCGTGGAGCGGTAAACTTTTACCGTACTCAGTGCGAACTTCTCTCTATGAAAAGCCAGAGGAAGTTTGCTATTGCGGAATAGATGCCCGGAGAGGTGTGATGTGTTCGTTTGTACACCATTGAAAACTTGCCATTTGCCTTCGTATGCTTTCAGAGTGGAGGACCTTCTTGCTAGAGAAAATTTCTCCACAACTGGTTGTGATAATAGTTTATTTCTGAGGACCTGTTTCATCTAATCCAGACGTGCAGGTTCCGTAGGTCTGAGTAGGAGTGAAACAACTGCCGCCGTGGTTGTTTGAGTAGATGAGGGAAAATCCTACGTCTCCGAGGAGTTCCCGTTGCGCTTGATGATGTTGATCCACAACTTCTCCTATCCATGTGGTGCAATGAGGATAAGGCGACACCCTGATTTTCTTGCTTTCACTTTTTGGAATCAGAGGTGTTGGAGGGAAGGCGTATGCATCCAGCCTGTTTCCGAACTATCGATAGAGCATCGAATGCCCGTGCTTTGAGTTCGGGACTGAAGATACGAATTATGGAATTTGGTATTCCACCTGGTCGCAAACAGGTCCACCAACGTTCAGTCCCATCGGGTTCATATCTGGATGAAAAACCGAGGGACGAAAAGACCATTCTGTCTGTATTAGTTGAATGTTCCGGGACAAAGTTTCAGCTAGTACGCTGGAGTCCTGGGATATGGCGAACAACACCACTTTAGAAAGTCCCACTCCAGGACGCAGAGGTCTTGGGACTTGGTTCCTGCTTGTCGTTTGAGATAAGTTACCACTGTAGAGTTGTTTGACAGAATGAGAGCTCCCTTGCCATGCAAATATTTCTGTCACCAGTGAAAGGCTTTCACAATGGCAGTCATCTCCAGAATTTATTGATACAAAGATGTCACTCCTGGAGAGAACATGCACCGGTGGCTTCCCAAAAGGATGGTAGTATCTGGGCTCCCCAGCCTTCTGTACTTGCTTTGGTACAGACTGTGATATTGGGCGGATGTACTGGTAGATGTATACCAGCTTGAGCCGAGTTATGTTGTCCCAATCCGCAGATGGTGCCTCCACTGTGTGCAGATGGTGAGATGATTGTCCAGTGGGCAAACTTTAGGCCTCCATTCGGGCAGAAGAACCATTTACAACGGGTGCATAGGATGGCGATCTAGGACCACGAGATCCGCTGCCGCATTGAACCAGCCTAGTAGGCGAAGAAATTCCTGTGCGGATAGAATTCCTTGAAAGTAAATGCGCTACCATGGTTTGGATTTTGAGGGAGAAAAATGTGTTGCCTGTGTATTGAGCTCCATACCTAGGTGAACAAATTGTTGAGATGGTACTAGGTCGGATCTTTCCTTGCTGACAAGGAGTCTAGATTGGTTACAAGGATATCATGTCTTGTTGGATTTAACTCGCTGATGTTTCTGCAGGATGTCTTCCAGGTGACCTGATGTTCCTGTTTTCCTTGTTAACAAAGTCCAGACTGGTAACAAGGGATATCATGTCTTGTTAGATCTAACTCACTGATGTTTCTGAAGGATTTTGTCCAGGTAATCTAATTTTGCCGCCATAGAAATGGTCCTGCAATGCCCCATTACTCAATTCATCAGACGAGTGAATTGGTATATGATGTTGTAGGCAAATCGCAGGAACATCCTGGAAAACTTGTGAATAGGAACATGAAGGTGTGTGACGTTTAAGTCTACAATGATGGCGAAGTATCCCTCATAAATGGCAGTCAAAATGCGTTGTGTTGTTTCCATTGAGAACCAAGGCGCATGGATGAATTTACTGAGGGCGCGTAGGTCAATGACCAGACGCCGAGTGCCTTTTGCTTTTGGGACCAAGAAAAATCTGGAACGAACGGTAGGACCCTCTCCATCCTATATCCGCTTTGGTATGCAGAAACTGCACCTTTCGTTGGTTGGATCTTCGATAGGATGGTTTTCAGAAGTTTGTGTCCTATGAGTGGCCCTTGGGTCCTTTTGCTGATTTCCCGTATGATCCCTGTATCGACGCTGTGGTTGTGGAAGGGAGGAAGATATGTCTCCTTCATTGGATTGTTTGCAGACTTCTTCAACAAGTTGTGCCATTAGCTTGACTGTATGGTGTTCCTTTAGGAAGGTGCAGGCAGACAGCTCTGAATTCCATCAATTGTAAATTGTAGCTGCAGTTACAGCATTGGCCAAAGTGTGTTGAGTGACTCTATTCATTACTTGCGCGATTCTTGAGACCAACTCCCATGCATGTCCTGAGGTATTCGGAGTGGGAGAAGATAAGCTATGTTCCACCTGTTAGAAGAAAGCAATAGAGACGAAAGTCCAACATCACTGCCACTGCAACTATATTGAATACTAATTGCCGTGTGCCATCAAAGGCCATCCGATCTATGAGAGTGTGGCTTTGTCATCCCCAAAGTGGCGATATCACTGTCAACTGCTGGGTTTTCCAAATGAAAAACTGGTGTGTGGCAAAGGTTTGAACCGCCGACGAACTGATGATGAAAGCATGGTCAGAATGTCTGTAACTCTCCCAGACTGCGGGAGTAATTGAAGTCGGACTCTTCCGTTCTGTCGCAATTTCAACAGATGCTGGAGCTCTGATCCAGGTTCTTGATGAGTAGAAGAAGGAGGACAAATCTCCAGAGGTCGAAGGTGGTAAACGTACTCAATGGAAGCTCAGAAGGCTGCATCTTCCCGTGCCATCCGATAGTGTAGAATAGATGACAGCACTGGAAGACAAGCAACATCATCTTGATTGCATGAGGTAATGCTAAGGTCCCCTGTAATGCTGGAGACTTAGCTGGCGAAGAGTGACGAGGTCTGTTGTTCACTAAACTTGTTGAACACCCTGAATTAGAAACTATGGCTTCAAGACAGTCACTAATTAAAGAGTCTCTTTTCGTGGCCAAGTGTAGAGAAATTGTGAAGTGACATCTGTTGAGGCATGAGGAACTATTTGTGACATCTTGCCGAATGAGTGTCTCGAGGTGGTACGAGGGGTAACTGGTCACTTCACTTGTTTGCAAAAGCTCGGGTTCTATATACTGGCAGCCAGTCTGTTAGTGATTGAGCCCGTAATGTTGATGCTTTGGTCCATCGTGATCTCTAGTATATGGCCTAGGCCAGTTGCAATGGAAATAAGCCATCTGTGTGAGGAGGATATCGTTAGGATCATTAATTGGAATTGGTTGGGGAGTCTTTGATCCACGTAACCTGTCTGTATGTCTGTTGAGTGAGGAGGAACTTGGCTGTTTGTTAGCTCTGTCCCTCGCTGTTCCGCAATAGGAATCAGTCTAACTCTAAGGCAGCAAGGTAGAGGGGGTTGCCAAAAATGCTGAGTCCTGTGGTGGTGACTTTGGTCTGGGAACTGTTTCAGAGTGTGGCAATGTTGGGCACTTTGTGGCTGAAGGGTAAGTTTTAGCTTAACATTTAAATATCTTTAGCAACCACATCCACACTGGATGGCAGACCAGCATAATAGAGATACCTTGACATAATATTGTCTATCAAATTTGATATATATCTCTTTGGTAGGTTCTGACAAGAGTTGAAAATAGCACATTTATACAGACACAGGACCATACCATAAACTTACTTGCCCTGATGACTGGGCGAGTTTAAATGAAAGGTCCAAATTCATGTTTTCGAAAAATCTCGCACAATCACTAAAGATGTACTCTTGTTGCAGTTTATATGACAAAATGGAAGTCATAAATATATTAATAAAGGGTACAACTTTTTTAATTGAAATTAGTTTGGTTATCAAGAGAACAGTGGATTGATATAGCTGAATCTTGATCCGAATGCAAGTCATTGTAACCTCAACATTAAAATGGACTGTTTTACCTTAGTCTGTTAGTTTGTACAGTTGTAATTATTTTTGCAATGTATAGCATTTAAAGACATCTTTGATGGTTTTCTAATGAAACTAAAAACATATAACATTTTATATTTGTCACTGAAAAGAATATTCCTATAATAACTTTATTTACTTTGTTCTTGTTGTTATAGGGTTTAACACCATTTTTCAGCACAAGATAGGCTATACATGGCAGCCAGTATAAATGGTGGAGGAAGAACCCAGGAAAACCCCGGAAAGAACCACTGGCCCATGAGAAGCTACTGGCAAGCTTTCTCACATACCCACACTGGCCGAGCCCAAGACTCAAACCCACACAGAGGTGAAATGACAATGATCCGTAACGGTGAGCGCTTTAGACCACTTGGTCACTCAGGGCCCTATTTACTTTGTAAGGACACAAATGACTGTTTTCGGTAAGAAACAAAATATTTTAATATCAACAACGAGCATATCATTTCATCCAAATAATAATGTAAAGTACAGAGAACTCACTAGTGATGAAATAGCAGTATTTGTTTGATGATACTGGACTTGAGTGAAGACAGTTTTGCAGTAGTTGCATTCCAATTACGTTTCCTATGCATCAAAAAAATGTTTAAACTATCCAGGCATAGAGAATTATTTCCAAATTAAATTAGTCATTAGCATTCATGGACTATTCATAATATCTGCTCCCTCTGTCATTTCAGCTGGTGGAATATTTTGCTGCAGAAAATAGATCACAAATAAGAATTTACAACCACTATTTAGAGTTTCTGGTATGTTAGCTATTGATTTTATTTGTGGGATATGTATGTTTCATGCCTGAATTTAGCAACTAAAGGTGCATGTAAAATGAATCATCGTATGAATGAATTTTCAATACTGTGAAAAACATCTTTCATTTCTAATCAATAAAGCTATTTAAAATCAGGATAAGTTTGTTAAAAAATATAACTGCTTGAATATTTTGATAGCAATATGAAACCAGTTCAGATATTTGAAGTCACTTACGAAGGCAGATATTTGAAATCACTGATTCCGACATTTTGATACTGATCATGGCCATCTCACCTCTGCCCACATGGGTTCGAATCTTGAGCTCCGTTGTTGTTGTTGTTGTGGGGCTTAACGCCATTTTTCAGCACACGATAGGCTATACATGGCAGCCAGTATTAATGGTGGAGGAAGAAACCAGGAAATCCATGGAAAGAACCACCGACCCACGAGAATCTTGAGCTTCGCCTATGTGGGTATCAGAAAGCTTGCCAAATGCAACCAGTGATACACACACACAGATATATATATATATATATATATATATGATTTAATATTTCTGTCTTTTATGTAAATATCAATTGCAATAGATGATTATTATTAAGCAGTGTGAAACTAATTAAATTGGTTGCTGGAACAGAAAACTCCTTAAAGCATTGATTTTCATAATCTGCTGAAAGTATCAGAATCAGAAGCTTTAATACTTTCAAATATATAGGACTATACTTGTACCTAGGTATGATATGGAGTTATCTCCCTTACTCCATATTATTATTATTATTATTTTTTTTTTAACCTAGCTGTACCTAGAAATTCAATCTGTTGCTTCAGCATGTTTCAGTAAGTTTTTCCTTTTTTATTTTTCTTGCATTTTAGCAGTCAGAACTGCTTTAATAACAACCTGAATAATAATTTGTTGTTTTAATATTTTTTTCAGCAGCACATAATGTACATAGAAAAGTACTCAGTAATTATATGTATACCAATTCAGTATTTTTGTCTTTGTGCATATCAACTGTAATAGATCAATAAATCATTTTTCAGCATTGTGCATTAAATTGGTTGCTTAAACAGATAACTCCTGAAAGTTGTGACATTCATCATCAAATACTACGACAAAATGAAGCATAGTTTCTTTTGCTTGTTTGCCATGTAAGGATTTTGCTTGTAATGTGTCAGGTTTGAAAATTAGTCAAATCAATGAATATGCACTGTAAATATAATACTTGATTGAATTTTAATATTATTAAATATCACACACAGGAACATACTTGATTGAATTTTAATATTATTAAATATCACACACAGGAACATACTTGTAGATAAGTACCATAAGGAGTCATCTCCTTTACTGCACACTTTTTTTTTTCTCTCTATGCTGTGCCATGACTTGCTAGCCATTAGGAATTACTGCATATTAATAATATTTTAAACCTAAACTTCCTTTGATGTTCATATTTTAAGCAGATGACATTGACAAAATGTACAGTGGAACAATGGGTACGAATTTTAGCTTCATCTTTGACATTGGCTTTGTGCTTTGTGTTATTGTCTTTACTGATTTGAATTTCATTTATAAATTTGTGTACACAATCACTGTTTAAACTGCAGAGCGATCTTGTACTGATCTACAACTTTCCCTTATCTAGTGTAATGGAATCTCTGCAGATTTACAGCTGGCACTTGAGAGGTACATCCAGAATCAAATTGTCAGGTTCTATGAGACATTCTCATATTTTTGTAGGTAAACAAAATTTCCATAGTTTTTACAACATACACATTGTGTGAAGAATTTGGAAAAATATATTAGGTCCATAATGGGTTATGAGTGGTTCTTCAGTTTAAATACATGTAATGCAAGGATTGCTGCATTTTACTAAATACATGATTCCCACACTTTTCTAAGGATAACTTTCCAGGTCATTTCCAGGGTTTTTCCAGGATGAAATCAATTTTTTCAACGTTCACATATGACCATTACTGAATGGAATTAAAAAACATTTTAGATTAAAAAACATGCATTTTCTAAATCTAAAGATGTTTCTCTTTCAAGACTCTCCGAAACATCTAAGTCAGAAAAGATGGTCATGTACAAAACCTCAAAATGTATCACACAAAACAAGTTTGATTATATTCCTATAAATTGGCATATAAAGTCATTTCAGTGCAAAGAATAAAAATTCTAACTTTATTTTGCTGACCTGCATTATGTTGCTAAGTGGGAACAACATCATGAAAAGAAATTAGTTCTCTTTCCTTTCCAACCTTTAATTCTAAAGAATTCTATAACAATATATATATATATATATATATATATATATATATATATATATATATATATATATACATATATACATCTTACAGAAAGTAAACATTTCCTATTACAGTAAAACAATAAACATAAATAATTAGAATTGTAACGAAAAGAGTTTAACCCTGAATTTATCTGTGTCAATAAAATCCCAAACAAGATTTTTCAAACAACCTAATATCCTTAAGACAATATGGTTAAACATCCATCATTTAACAAACATTTTCAAAAGGGGTGATTTAAATTTTGACAAAAGACCTTCAAAATTATATACTGTTGTATAAACAAGGACTGAATTTTCTGTAAAATCAACTTGTCTTCCTTTAATTCGTTAGACCAGTCCCCAAACCTGTATTGATACAGGGGCTCCTATCATTTTTTAATATATAATACAAGGGACGACAATTTCTCATTTCAGCTCTGAGATTCAACAATTTGGACTACAAATTTGGCTTAAAACGAATAGCAGTCTATTTTCTAATCCGGGTTTCCTCTGAATATTCCCACCTCATTTTTCATATTTGGACATTTAGGTTGGGGTGTAGGTCATTGCAATTGCATATTGAAAATCTGGAATTTGCTGCCATTATGCAGTAGAGACATTTGGTAGTTGTTTGCCAGCGGGCCTAGAAAATTTAAACTTAGGTTATATTGACTTATACCTGCATGAAATCGATAGGAAAATGATTTATTTTCTCAGAAATGGTGAGTATTATAATCGTTATGTCTTTAATCCGCTGACAGACTAGACGAAACTACAGCATAGATGAAACCTGACCCGGTACTCGCCATTTGCATTACTAGTCACATGACTTCACAAATCTCAAACAAAGACATGTGAAATCCAATAGTCACGTGATATCAACAACAATACTGATGTACAGAAATTCAATCATATTAAATGAAAGTCAGATACTTTTTGTAAAACTCAGCAATCTGACCAATCTGATTTATCAAGCAGAGAACACATGTCAACGTGGTGGTCACGTGATACAACAAAACTCTAGAAGTTGTTCTCAGAATATATAAATATGGAAAATTTTGTGTTCTTTTGTTTTTGTATTTTTATTACAACCAGTATACGACTTGCATTTAACATTTTTAAAATTTTTTCCTCTACAACATTTGAAAATGTGGGTTATTAGATTTGTGTACTCAAGCAACTAGCAATGCAAATCACAAGTACCAGGTCACATTTCATCAACGCCGTAGTTTTATCTTGCCTTTCTGCAGATTAAAGACGTAACAATTTTAATACTCACAATTTCTGAGAAAATAAGTAATTTTCATATCGATTTCATGCATGTATCACTCGACCTAACGTTTAAAGTTTGCTAGGTCATCCAGTAAGCGATATGCTTTGCTACCACCATGTTGGCCTCTTGTGATGCTAGACTGGTTTTCATACCTTCCATGTAATGAAAGATACGGATATCGAGCTGACTTTGAAAATAAATCTACCAGACAAATCTAATCCACTGAGCGTTTGGATTGTCTCAGCATGTTTACTGCAAGCACCCAAATGATCCATACTGCATGCTCCAAATATTTCTGGTTACAACTAGATAAATTTAACTCATGATTAGTTTAGTTACAACTCAATTACATGATTGTTTCAGGTGTCAAGTGGTGGTGGAAAATTCCGGGTTTTTCCAGATTGTCATCAATATTTGCAAATTCAAGGACTTTTCACAGCCATGAAAAAAAATGATCATTTCTCCCAACTTTTTCCCGATTTCCCAGTAGTGTGGGAACCCTGTAAATAATAATTCTGACATTAATGTACATATTATTATAAATGATAATCAAGGTAATAAGGTTATTTTAGATATTAGCATTAAGGATTGCAAAATGACTTTACTCAAAGACACATAATAGGTACAACTACGAAACCAGCTGATATATTTGAAGTCACTTACTGATTTTGACATTTTGCTAGTCTAGAGGTAAGCCATTTTAGAAGCTCAAAGATAGCTACTTTTTTGACTTGTTATTATCAACACAGACCTAAATGTTTAAAGCTAAGTACAATACATACTTTGGTAAAGAGGATGACAGCATCTGCTTATCAGTAATACACAAAATCTGTGCTTCTGTATTCTTGCATTATGATATTATTTTACTTTTTCTTTTCTTTTGGAGTTACATTGTGGGTAAATTAACAATGTCCAATTTGTTGATAGTGTAGATCCTTTACACAGTGTTAATGAGAAAGGATTCACAGTTAATACAGCATTGACTGATTAACGATCAAAATGTTTCCAAATATAGATCTCTATTCATCATTTCTATTTGATCTTGCTCAAAAAGCACAATTTTCACTTACTTTTATGTTTGGGAAGATATCAAGCCAGAAAACATATACCATCAAGTGACACTAGTATCATGATCTTGAAGTGTCAATAATCACGAGTATTACAATGGAATTTAACAGAATGTCTTTGAATGAATTAAATAATCCCAGAATAATACTTAAGTCCTTAAGTCCAAAGTCAATGAGCACTTTGCAATTCTAATGAATAATCCTAACAAATGATTCCCTCTCAAATTATATCTAAACATTAAATACATCTGCAGACTGATCTTAAAACAAGAACATAGGAAATAAATTAAATGAATTAACTGTCCACTTCTTTGTCCTTACATACATCCTACGGGTCTATGTCACAATATTTTTCTAGTTGATCGATGTTGCAATACCTCCCACATTACATAATTCACACCACGACCTGGTCATATCAAAGACTTCAAAAAATGGTACTAACAGCTGCCTCACAAGGCACTCAGCATTAAGAGGTTAGTGTTAAGACTGGTCGGCCTGGTGTCAGGATAAAGTGACTGGGTGGGACATCATGCCACATGTCTGTGGCATGATGCCCCAGTACTAGACATCACTATAAACTGTCACACTGCAGACATTTTAGCGATATGACTTAAAAATTGTTAAAGCTACGTTAAAAATCTAAATCACACACACACACATAATTCACAATACATTCCCATGTGACATATGTTGCAATACTCAATAATCCAATCAGAATACTGTCTCAAACTGTAAACATGTTCATTTCTAGCAACTTTTAAGGTCATAATCTAAAACTCAAACCCACATAAACAACCTATTTATAGTTCACTGCAATCTACAGTCATGGACCAAAAATTAGACACAATAAAGATATGGATAACATTTTGATTGAAAACTTAAAAATACTGAAATGGAGAAAAATTACAATAAATTATTTAGTAATCATAGTGTGGGCTTTTATGCAGAGTAATAAGAAAAGAGTTACTAAGTGCAATATCTACAATGCAAAACATTCAAATAATATGTAAACTTTTATTTTTGAATTCTGCCTTCTAATATTTACCTTAATAACAAATGTGACAATTTGGGGATAGAGTCTACCCTCTCTAACTGAACTGCAGTAATGACATGGTGACAGAAGAAATCAATAAAAATGAAATACTATATATACTCTGTTGCCATCATCTTTACATTTCTGCAGTTCTGATAATCCTGGGTTCATGATCATCTATTGTCCTGGGTATATGATTATTGTAGCAAACTGTACACTTTGTTTATTCTGAATATCTAAGTAGCAAAGAATGTTCCTATCCTGAAACCTAAAGCACTCTGAAAGTCATGCAAATGAGATTAAAACAGTTTTTTATCACATAAGATGGGGAAGGTAACCAAAATAAAAATAAGTGACAAAAACAATGAAAATTGAAAATCAATTATGCTAATCAATATGTTATTTCCCCTGATGCAATGTCCTTGCTTTTCGTGAAAATATACCTTTCTAACAAGTTTGTATTTTGTACTATTCACAGCTTCTTCTGCTGTCTCCTAGTTTGTGTGGTATTACTCCTTGTGTAACCGCATTTGTACAATCTGCTTGCCTTATTTCATCCTATCTGAATGATATGATTTCTGCTGTTCATTGCATACCATGTGGGAGTCTTGTGGTAAGGCTATATCTCTGAGGTAAGTTAGGTTCCTCTCGTTGTCTGCCTGTACTACGACTGGTCCTACATGTTTTATCTGTGGTTAGTCTGGATGTTGAAATTTCACAGGGTTTTCAACTTGCTGTTTGCAATAAATAAGAAAGTCTTGTGATTAACGCGCAAGTCCATGACTTTTGTACAGCTGTCAGCATATGAGAAGGCCTACTTTGATGCTCCTACTTCTGTACTGTGGTTTGCTGCATTCGCTGATCAGGTGATATACAATCTCATAATTTTCCCTGCACCTTCTACAGCTTTTGCACCTTTGTGACAGGTCTTGATTTTGTATGCTGTCTGTGTGTGTGTTTTGGATTTTTAACATAGCTTTAACAACTTTTCAGTCATATCGCTACGATGTCTGCAGTGTGGCAATTTATAGTGATGTGTAGCACTGAAGCATCATGCGACAGACACATAGCATGATGTCCCACCCAGTCACATTATCCTGACACCAGGAACATTAACCTCTTAATGCTGAGTGCCAAGCAAGTCAGCTGCTAGTACCATTTCTTATAAGTCTTTGGTATGACTCAGCTGGGGTTCGAACCTGTGACCTCCTGCATCTGCTTTAACCACTAGGCCACCGGAGCGGTGTATGTATGCTGTTTTCACTTTCTTGATCATTTACATCTCAGTGGTCCTGCACTGACATTACTAAACCTTTTGGTTCATTCTTTCTTTCACTCTCCCTGCTGAAGCCATCTCTAGGAACCTTTGACAGTTTGCTGTTCTGTGTCCAATATAAATTTTCCTCTTCACTGATTTCATCGTCTAATCTTTTGCCATTTCATTCTGTTTATTCTGCTACTACTCATTCTTTGCTTAGTTCTTTTCAAGAAGGCCATCATCATGAACCAAGGCCAGGACTTCATCATTAATTTCCCTTGTATATTTTCATAGTCTGCTTCAACACAGTCTTTAATTCATATCATGTCCATACTTCCAATATCCCTGAAACGAAAGACAGTCTGTTTACCATACTATATTTTACTTGATTTCTCCGAGTCTCATTAATGGCTGACTACTGTCAAGCAGACCAAATATGATCATCCTCAATATCATAACTACTTTAAACTAAGCTTCGAACAAAACTATATTCCCCTCTCTCTTCCCAGTCACTACTGAAGGCTCCCGAGGTACTCTTATTGCTGAATACGGGAACAGGAAAATTTATATTTATGGGGTAATATAATACAAAAGTTTGCTGCAACTTAAATAGCTTGGGTGACTGTTATACATATTTTCAACATGTTTACATTTCTAATCTGAGCACTGACTGTTCTTTGTTGACTTCAAGATTTATTTTCAAGCATTTTCATTTTCCAAAAATGTAATGACCTTTGACAAGATTTCCTTCTTTACCATTAACTTGTTACCTATTGTTTCATGTATCTGTGTTATCATTTTTACTCTAAAATAAGCTTTCTTCTTTTAAGTACTCTCTTCTCTCAACACTATTGTTGTTTTTCTTTATATCTCTGTTTAACCATCACACTCTTAGTTTATTTTACTTGTGTTCATCTCTTCTCAGCTTTCCTCTCATATGTGCTTCCCATTTTCCTTAAATTGCACACTTCACTAACAATGAAGATGTTCATATATATATATATATATATATATATACACACACACACATATATATACATACATACATACATGCACACACACACACCAAAAGAGTAGAAAGTGCTCTCTCTGGATCCTACAAGAGAATGCCTGGTAACATTCACAGAAATTTTAGATACAACAAAATATTATCATAGAGACTAGAGAATTCTAACCTGTATGATAATATTATATCTTCATATATCTATCTATCTATATATATTTGCACTATGAAATACCACATGGGATTCCTCTGCACAAGCGAGGTCTATCTCCTTTATTTTATACAGCAAAATTTGTTGCTTATGGATGTAAGAATGAATTAAATCTTCTGGTTTGCTGTTGCACAAGATGGCAGTGCTTGGCTGGTACAACTAAATGTAGTCTACAGGCAATATCATTGGTTTGAAATGATGATAAAGGAAGTCGAGAAGAGTATAAATGTATCAAACTGTTAAATAATTATTGATGTGATTATTGCTATTATCATCTTATTGTAGGCTGGCTAGTCAAAATGTTTTGGGCACAATTGGCAAGTTCTGATCAGGTGATTAATAGGCAACTGTGTTTAAAGTCTACATGTGAAAGTAAGCAATAGTAACGGCAGGCAAAGGTAATGCAAAACCAAGGACAGTCTTATGTGACAAACTAGTGGAAGTGGTCCTACAGATCCTACCATGGCAAGTGGGTCAAGAGTTATTGAGATACTGATGGTCTCCAGTGGGAAAAATAAATCAGTGTTGAAATAAAATAAATGCTACTTAATATGGAAAAACCTTTGATAATTTGAAAGTATCACTGAACAGGAAGTTGTATAGGATAGACATAAAATTCCAGAATTAATTTGTTGAAATAAATGAGTCAGAAGATGTTAAAGTCATTTTTTATTATGGTATCGATCGCTTGAAAAGTAGAATGAACAAGGAAGTAACTAGCATTCAGTTTCATTCTGAAGCCATTAGCCAGCTAGAGAGAAAGCAACCTCCGTGTTAGAGGCCCACTGAGAACAATAATAAACCAAGTAGCAAAAAAACAAGCCCCAGCCTCAAACGAAACAGAAAAACTCGAGTCAAAATGCTCTACTTTGGCTGTACTCTAGCCACCTTGGTTTGATAACATTTGATAACATGATGTGGATGCCATTTATCAAGAAAAAAAGCCCAGAACAAACTCTATCATATACAATTTGAATTCTGATAAATCTTGTGGACTTCAACTATAGCAAATAAAAATATGGGTGTTTACTGTCAATTCTCATGGAAAGCATTGTACAGAATTTAGAAGTATGAATAATGGGTATATTTACACCAATACTATAAATAGATAATTACTTGAAAAGAGATACTTCCCTTACATCATTTAAGTGCTGGGTAGATAGAGCCTTAACCAACACTGTAAAATGATATGTAATTATTACAAGGGTTCTAAGGGAAATTTTCCTTTGCTTGACTTAATTTGTGAATACAAACAGATCCTAACAGGAAATACCTCATTATTTAAAAGACCTTTGCGTTTACTTTTTGTTTTTGATGTTATGTGTGTGTGTGATTTTGATTTTTGTCTTAGCTTTAACAATTTTTCAGTCATATTGTTACGATGTCTGCAGTATGGCAGTTTATAGTGATGCCTAGAACTGGGGCATCATGCCATAGACATGTAGCATCATGTCCCACCCAGTCAAATTATCCTGACACTTTGCCAACCAGTCCTAACACTAACCTCTTAATGCTGAGTGTCTAGTAAGGCAGCTGATAGTACCATTTTTATCAGTCTTTGGTATGACTCGGGCAGGGTTTGAACCCATGACCTGCATCCAAGGCGGATGCTCTAACCACTAGGCCACCGGAGTGGACCTCGACGTTATCCATTTGATTAATGCTTCAGCACCATACTATTTGTATCCTGGTTTCCTCTTTTCTGTTGTTTCTAGTTAAATGTCTGCTTGTAGCAGGAACGATTTCATGACAATATTAATGAATTATCTTGGAATGCTATTGATGAGTATGAACATTTTGTGCATGACATTTAATTTCTGTGTTGCTGCAACATGACTGACTACCTTTTAACTTTGACTTCATGCTTACATTTTAGCATCAGCAGCTTTACTTTAATAACAAACTGAGTTGTGATTTATGTTATGTGTCTTTTTCAGGCACATGGGGACCCCGGGTGGCCAAGTGGTCTAAAGTGCTTGCCTTTACTGATCATGGCCATCTCACCTTTGCCCACATGCGTTCGAATCTCAAGCTCGGTCTATGTGGGTATTTGTAAAAGCTTGCCAAATGCACCCAGTGATTCAAATATATATATATATATATATATATGGATTTAGTATTTCTGTCTTTTATGTGAATATCAACTGCAATAGCTTAATTATTATTAAGCATTGTAAAACTAATTAAATTGGTTGCTGGAACAGACAACTTCTTACAGTTTTGATTTTCATAGTCTGCTTAAAATATCAGTATCAGAAGCTTTAATACATTTAAATAACGTAAGATTATACTTGTACGTAGGTACATAGGTATGCTATGGAGTTATCTCCCTTACTCCATATTATTTTTCCACCCCCCCATCATGCTGTACCTAGAAATTTAATTTGTGTGTTACTTCAGCGTGTTTCAGTATGTTTTTCCTTTTTTATTTTTCTTGCATTTTAGCAGTCAGATTTGCTTTAATAACAACCTGAATAATAATTTGTTGTTTTAATATTTTTTCAGCAGCACATAATGTACATAGAAAAGTACTCAGTAATTATATGTATACCAATTCAGTATTTTTGTCTTTGTGCATATCAACTGTAATAGATCAATAAATCATTTTTCAGCATTGTGCATTAAATTGGTTGCTTAAACAGATAACTCCTGAAAGTTGTGACATTCATCATCAAATACTACGACAGACTGAAGCATAGTTTCTTATGCTTGTTTGCCATGTAAGGATTTTGCTTGTAATGTATCAGGTTTGCAAATTAGTAAAACGCATGAATAAACACTGTAAATATAATACTTTATTGAACTTTAATGTTATTAAACATCACACACAGGAATATACTTGTAGATAAGTACCATAAGGAGTCTTCCCCTTTATTCCATACCTTTTTTTTTCTCTCTATGCTGTGCCATGACTTGCTAGCCTTAGGAATTACTTGATATTAATAATACTTTAAACCTTTAATTCCTTTGATGTTCATATTTTAAGTACATGACATTGACAAAATGTAAAGTGGAAGGATGGGTATGAATTTTAGCATCTTTGAAACTGGCTTTCTGCTTTGTGTTAATGTCTTTACAGATTTGAATTCATTTATAAATTTGTGTGCATGGTTACTGTTGAAACTGCAGAGCTATCTAGTACTGATCTACAACTACAGTAATCCCCCTCTTGAACGGCCCCCCTGACCAGCGGCCACCCACTCCTTATGGCCAGAATCCGACGGCACTGACGAGTTTGTGTTCAAAAGTACCCCTCACAAAAGGCTACCCCGCTAATGCGACCAGTGGCCAGCATATTAGTGCAAAAATATACAATTTACCCCTCACAAGCAGCCGCATTTTATTTTGTAATATGTATCCAGAACCAGTATTTTATTTATAACGTGTGTTAAGTAATCCTATTTCTGTTTCCCGATGTCAGGTTTTTGTTACTGAAAGAAGTGTTGACTAAAGTACATTGTAACACTAAGGTTAATATTATATCATTTATGCCTCACGAGAAGCCACATTTATTCCATAAAGCCGAGAAAGACTCAAATTTTAATCCATACAAAAATGTAAGTACACGTAATCCAATTAGCCTTACTGCTGTGTTACCATGAGATGTCCGGTTTAGTCACTGATAATTGTTAAGATTACAATTATTGAACAGTAGTAACAGCTAAGAAGTGGCGGTGTTGATGTACAATACACAAGTCAGCAGGAAAATGGTTTGATAGCCTTTATGGCTTCCCTTAGTAAGATGTTGAGCTTGTTCACTTTCGTAATTAGTGGCTATTACTACTGACAATAAATGTCAAGATTACAAATCCTAATGGCCGTGAGGTGCTTTTGTTCAGATCAAATCTGCGTACATATCGAAGCCGTTTTGGCTTCTCTCACTTAGTGTAAAGAAATGTAAACACAAATAGGGTACCAGACTGCAAACTAATGAATCACGTGACAAGATCGCTTCCTTTAAAACACACATGGTATTTTGTTTAAATGCAGAAAAGTTGCTTTATCAGTCTTGTAGTTGGCAACATTGATGATTACAACCGGACGTAATTGTCAAGATCATACCAGGGTCAGCATAGTCTAAAAATAGATTTTTGCAGACACACACACAGAGAAATTAGCCTTGAACAAAACAGGGTACCAGACAAAGACCAAAAAATCACGCGACAACACATTTATCGCTTCCTTTACGACGAAGGCATTTTGTCCGCTCTGCAGAAGTTTCGTCTGCATAATTAAATCGCATACAGTTAGCAACATCTGAATAAATCGTTACTAAACATTAACATGTCATCACGTTAATGGAGACGATTATTTTTTTTAAAAAGTCGGTTATTTTACTCGACGACATCGGGTGAGGTGGGGAGGGGGAACTTGCCGAACGATTTTGGGTAGAAGACTCGAATAAAACAATTTTGTTGAAAAGACTCGAATAAACATTGTAACCGATAAGGAGGTTATTCAGCAGCAGTGGGAAAATGGAGCAAATGGAAAGAGAATTATGTATGTGCCAAGATTTAAATGACGTTTTTGAATGGTTTTGCAATGTGCATGACAACAACACCCACTCGCATATCACGCTTACGCCAAGAATAAGAACTATTAATGTATATTCAGTTGAAATAAGTCTATTATGTTACTTTTAAACGAAGATATTAAATGCTTTGAAGAACGTAGCTTTCTTACTGCGTACATTACATATACTTCTCACAAAAAATTTATTCCCCCTCTGGTAAGGCCACCTGTCTTATAAGGCCACTTTCCCGGTGCAAAAGGGCTGGCTGTATAAGAGGGGTACTACTGTATCCTTTATCTTGTGTAATGGATCTCTGCACATTTACAGCTTTCACTTGTCAGGTACATCCAGAATCAAATTGTCGGGTTCTATGAGACCATAAGAATAGAAGATACATTCTAAATCTTTTTGCAAGTAAACAAAATTTCCATACTTTTTTTTACAACATACAGAATTTTGAACAATATATTGGGTCCACATGGAGTTATGAATGTTTCTTCAGTTTAAATACATGTAATGCAAAGATTGTTGCTATTTTACTAAATAATAATGTTGAAATTAATGTATACATGATTAAAATTCAAGGTAGTAAGGTTATTTTAGATATTAGCATTAAGGAATGCAAAATGACTTTATTGAAAAACACAAAATATGTACAACTAGTTAATCAAATTGTCCATGATGTAGTAAAACAATATGCTGAAAACCCACTTGCGATTCCACATTATGAATGTCATATAACATTTGTGATAAATGATCAGTTATGTTTCGAAACATTAGAAATAACACTGAAAAAGAAGCACAGCTATTGGAGACAATTAATGCCAGGAGTGTTGCTAATTTACTAAATAATAATTCTGAACTCAAAATACATAGCATTAAAGGGATAATAAGAGTGCTAAGGTTATTTCAGATGTTATTATTCAGGTTAACAAAATGACTTTAATAAAAATATTTATGTGGTCCAACCAAGATACACCAGATTTCTATCAAATAACTGCAAGGGATATTACTGACGTAAATAATGAAAATGTAATTTTAGCAGATGACTTTAATGTTACCATGAACCCTACTATTATATTAATATCAATTATCATAAGGCAAGAGAAAAATTCCTCAGGCTGTTCCATGAATCTGATCTGATTGATATCTGGGGGAATTAAATTTAATACTCCCAGGTATCCTGTGGAAAAACAAACTTTAAAACAACCTAGGTTTGATTGTATATCAGAACATACATTAGTAGATGTTAAGGAAACTTTGAAAATGGGTATGGAACAGATCATTCTATGGTGATTTTAAAATCTAAATTCCAAATATTTCCAAAGGGAAAAGGTTTCTGGAAGTTTAATAATTGTTTACTGAAAAATGCTGAATATGTACAAATAATTAATCAAACTGTCCATGATGCAGTAGAGCAATATGCTAAAAACCCACTTTTTGAGTTTCCATATGATTAATGTCATATACCATTTGTGGTAAATGATCAGTTATTTTTTGGAACATTATTGTTAGAAAAAAGAGGTAAAATTATTTCTTACGCCATGTACAAGAAAAAGGAGAACAATAAAGAAGAAGCAGAGTTATTAGAGGAAATTAAGCAAACCGAAAAATTATGAAACTTTGAACAATTGAGTTTTGATATGATTAATGTCATATACCATTTGTGATAAATGATCAGTTATTTTTTGGCACATTATTATTAGAAATAAGGGGTAAAACTATTCCTTTCTATGCCATGTACAAGAAAAAGGAGAACAATAAAGAAGAAGCAGAGTTATTAGAGGAAATTAAGCAAATAGAAAAATTGTGAAACTTTAAACAATTATCTATCACTGAGCTGGAAAAAGAAAGTAATATGATGCCTATGTTAATAAAAGACTATGGGTCACAGACATTAACTCTAAAGGAAGAAATGTAATGAGTATTTGTGTAAGTACAGGAAAGAAGATTCCTTCAATTTAAAAGAACTTTTTAATAATATCAATTTTGGATAATCCCAAACTAGATAACTTGCAGAAACTATCATTAGAAGGTCCTTTATATTGGGAGGAAGAATTAAGATCTTTGAAACATATGGCAGACAAAAGTCCATGTTCAGAAGATTATACTACTAGGTTTTTCAAGGGTTTCATAATAGGTTCCACTTAAGCAAATGACAATCGATTATAATCAGTTACTAAGAGCAAATTTTAATTTTGTTTGTTATACAGTTATATATTTACTCAATAGTTCAAAATGTTAATAAATGAACAGGCGTAATCTTTTTTAATGACATGCATACTTTAACTTGAAAAAAATATTAAATTGTTTTCTATTGTTATTTTTTGTTATACAACATCGTTAAATGAAAAAAACTTTTTATGGCTAATCAGTGTTACGCAACTGAAAAACTGTTGCAATCCCCCCCCAAACCATTTCATTCATACGTGATGTGTGTCTATCATTTAAAGTATAGATGAACATGGTTTTCTTGTTTGTCACTATTTACAAATACTACAAAGGGTTTTACACTTAAACTGAAAAAAACCCCAACATATTTGTTTAAATTTATTAACTCAACAATTTAAAAGCAAAATCATGTAATAATGGCTATATGTTCCTAATTATGAAAGTTTGCACCTACTGAGTATGGTATGGTCTTATATTTGTAAGTTACAAAGGAAACAAATAATTCAGATTGACTGGAGTGGATTGGAAGTCCTATATAGCTGCCAGCTTACCATTTACACAAGAGTTTTACTAATCTTTGTGTTTTGCATGCAACTAAGAAGTAGTCTCCCTTTCCACAATCGATAATGGAGTTTCACAACTGATTATTTTACTGGTTCGCTCAACCAACCGATGTTCGATTATAATCGATAATCGGAACAACACTAATAGAGTGAAAAAACATCATACCTCACCTTAAAAACAAGAAACAGACTGGTCCAATTAAAGGTAAATACAATGGGAAAGTGATTACAGTTTTGAAATACCCTCCTATCCCTTAATGTCAGGGACCCCTAATAACAGTCGGTTAGAAATTATAAATCAGTGAACAAAATGACTAAGTTTTGTACATTTTTTTATATCCTTAATGCTTTTTGTTTTTAAAACTGGTGAGTACAAAGAAATGGGAGGGTATACAAATACTACAGAATGCTGTATGACTTAATGTTTCACACTGAAAAACACAAAATTTGAAGTTCATTTCTTTGATTCAGTTGCTTGGTCCTACAATAAGAAGGTCTTATCTGTTATACATTTTGGAGATTCTATTTTAAACTGGTTGTCAGCTTTTGATAATAATATAAAATCAAACATTATGGCAAAGAGCTACAGCTCTTCTTAGTTTTACATACAAAGTGGATGTAGACAATGAGACCCCTTATGTAGGCAAGGAGACCCCTTTTCTCTATATATATCTATCCTATGTGCAGATGATAACATTTTTACCCTGGATGGGAATAGAAAACCCTTGAAGTGTGCCCTTGATCTTTTATTTTACAATCCTAAATTCTCTAGAGTTATCATGCAAATTGTGGAGACAGTGAATTTACATTGCTATGTGTAATGTTTTTAACTAAGCTTGCCCACATGGTAGAAATAAATATGAAAATAAATTTAAAGCAATAAAACAATCATTAAACCAGTGGCACAATAAGCCCTCTACTTCCATCCTTACCATTGCCATAACAAAAATTCTAATTAAAATTAACAATATATTTTATAAATTCATGTGGAATAGTTCACTCAGTTTGGACAGTTGTTTAGTATGAAATCAGTGTCAGCTTTTTTTCTCTCAATTCAAACAAATATTCAAGTATGCCATGGCTCAATAGGAGCAGTAACTGAATATCAGACAAAAGCTGGTATTAGACAAATATAAAAAAATTTGTGTACCAGCTCTAAATTACTTTACCCTGTAACATACAAAAGGAGTTGCATAAGTATTTACAACTAAAAAAACAAAAAAAAAAAACAAAAACAAAACTGATCAAATAAGGGGAAATTCCTACCTCAAGAAGCAATTTGTACAGAAAATTTGGTCATTTAGAAGATGACAATTGGCAAAACATTTTTTCTTACATTCAAATTAATAAAGAATCCACAAATAAGATAGTTTCAGATCCAAATTCTGCACAGAATTATTGCTAACATTATATTTTTATTTAAAATTAGTACAATAAATAGTAATATGTGCTTTCTAGTGGGCAGTTTCTTGAATCCATGTGTCGTTTTAGGGGAAATGTAACATAGTTCAGAGTTTTTGAGGCAGACTTTCAGTCACTGACTACTAATAAATGTACTCATGTAGAAAATTGTAATTTATCTGACGAAAAGGTGGTGTTTGGAATATACAATAGGTAAGAGGTGGATTATTTATTTTAAACAATTTTTAAACAGCATTTATTTATAGAATAATACCATGCTTTGAAGCATTTTGAAGAGAAAACATTTCTGAAAAAGTGGATGACATTCATAAATGTGTTTCAGTAAAGTAAGTTGTTTCTTGAGAAAATTATGAGTCCTAATCATATAAAGTCGCAATAACCATGTAAGACAAAAAATAATTTATCCTTTATTTCTTCCTTTCTTCCTTCTTAATTTGATCAGTTAAATCTCCACAATTGTTATCAGTATTTGGAATGAATATACATGTCATTTTATAATTAATCACAAAATACACACTCTCCTTCTCTCTTGATTTATTAATTTATATAGTGTCCAATTTTGTAACAATGTGAATCCAGCGATCCAACCTTAGAACATGTGTCTAGACATAAAAACGATTTGTACTAATAATTGTCAGATATTAGGGGATTCAGTTAGTAAAAGGTATGTTTTGAACTATGTAAACAAAATAAATACTCAACTTCTCTGCTTCAAGAGATGTACTTTGTTCAGAAACTGGAGTACAACATAAGAACTCCTCATGGCATGTTAAGGCTTTGCATGTGTTTCTGTCCTATTAAATAATAACTTTCATTTCACCATACACAGATACTGGTAACAAAATAATTAGAGAACAATTAGGAACACAAACAACAGACTTGCTCTAATATAAATGGTTCCAACCACAATGATAAATTTTTTACTTACAAATCAAGAATGATATGACAGCATTTAGCAGTGATTATGTGATCATTGCAGTGATTTTTAAGTAAGTCATGGATGAATAATTTGCCATATATAATTATGTTATTCCAGGGCAACTGAGGTGGTTTTTGACATGTACAGAATCTAACTTTTTCAACATTTGCCAAGAGAGAAAATATACCATACCTGAGAGAGTGCTCGGTTAACTGACAACTCAAATATTGTTCACTATTTCTGTAAAAGAGAAAGTGAGATATCTACAAAAAAGACCAAAAATAACTGCAAACACGTTTATAAATTTTGTAAAACAGAATTAATACATCATTACTCTATCACTTAGGTTAATATAAACATATCTTAATTCAACTTTATGTAACAACTATAACTCTTATAAAAGTTATAAATGGTTTCATGACATCATATGACTAAATGGCATCATGAGCAAGGCATCAGAATGTATTTTAAAGTGATTTCATGACACTTTTAACCAGTTTCATCAAATAAAACCAATGTATTTCATCATGTGATAAATATAACCTTACAACTGTGCCATTTCCAAATTAAAATTATGCACCATGTCAGATATATTCAATCGTTTGTTTTCCAAGGCTTGCCTCCATTCTCATATTACAGTCATTCATAGTTGTGTAACAATCTGCATGTACTTTAGTCTGGTCTACAATTTAAAATATGAAACTACATGCAATGCCCATACAATTTAAAAAAGTGGTAGCCAGCCTATTATTTTTTTAGAACAGTATAAGCAGTCATAGCTTCAAAGGATTAAATAAAGGTCAGTGGTGTTTATCCCCGTCTTGTGATACAATCAGCAGGTAGTCACTCACGACAGGTCTTACTGCATCACTGGAAATTTGCTAAGCCACGTGTTTGCCAAAACAATAAAATCTGTCTGTAATTGCAACAATTGCTGTTAATATGTGGCTTTATATTCTTAATGGCTTAAAACAGGTATCCCTTGTAGAACTTCTTTATTTAATTCGAACTGGAGGTGGACGAGTTTTGGCTTCAAAGGTTGTAAATCCCAATTATTTTATGTTTATTCTGAACCATACATATTGCAGTAGTACTGGCTCAATTGACTTTTAATCTACAGTAAAACCTATTATGAGTGACCTCTGCTATGAGCGACTACCTGTCATTTCAGACAACAATCGCAATGCACAGATCGATTTTATTATATAAACAATTGTTACGTGTAGGCTCCTACAAATGTAACAGAAGAAAAGAGTGAAGTCAACAAGCTTTGTAAATTTTAACAAAATAATTTATTTCCCTAGAAAACAATGTAAAATATGAAAAAAGACTTACGGTTTGTGAATATAATCCAAAATTTAATCCTAGAATGAATAATACAAGTCCTATCACTAAAAAGTTCTAATTGAATCAAGGTTCGGATCCCGACGAAGTTCCAATATGGAGGACAATGACGTCAGATGAATGCAGTATTGTACTAATGTGTCAACTGTTCCTCGTTGAATTTTATGCATCAAGAATATTCCGGATCTAGAATTCCGAATAATATTTCCAATAAATGTCTTTGTCCAAGAATATTGAAGAAGAAGAGCACTTGTATCTTTTCCAGAGTGAATAAATTATTTTAAATAAAAAAACGAACTCAAACTGGTCACAACACAAAATACCTCTGAGCTCCGAAGGTATTTTTTCATGACTGACTGAAAAACACAGAGAATGAGTATTAAACCCAACTCAGAACGCAATTTCAGACCCGCGTGATGGGTCACGTGATCACTTACTACAAGTCAATTATCACGTACTCTAGTAAGCCTTAACTAAAAACCAATGATTCCCACACTGGAAATGAATTTAAAAATAAAACATTGTTTATTCAGACTAAAACGTACACCAATTATGAACAATGATTTTCACTGTGTTTATCAAATTTTGAACAAAGATATGTAACTAGGTCAGCTAAAAATACAATGAAGCAACACTATTGTGTTTTAATCAGGCTAAAAGAACTAAACTGAATTTACTGAGAAAAATGTCAAATCCAGTAAAAACAGTTATCATTATAATAAAATAACATTAAAAAAAATAAATTCAAAACTAACACACAGGTAATTTAATTACATATCCTTAACACTTCCCCAATAAAGAAAAAGAAAGATTTATATAATAAAGCTTTCTTTTTACCATATGTAAATTATACATGTAGTAAAACAAAATTACATAAGTAAACTCTAATGAATTATACAAGGTATACATGAAATAATATTTCTATACACGGGGAAAGTGCATCTGCAATTATATTATCTTTTCCCTTGATGTGCCTGATGTCAAGATTATATTCTTGTAACAACAAACTCAACCTTAATAATCTTTGATTTTTTATTCTTCATGTTGTCGATGAAAGTAAGGGGGATGTGATCGCTAAACACAACAACCGGAGAAGGAGCTGAATTAATGCAATCTTCATAATGCTGTAATGCTAATATCAAAGCCAAACATTACTTCTCGACTGTTGAATAATTTCTTTGGTGTTATTTAATTTCTTAGAAAAATAGCACACTGGATGATCAACACCATTTCTATCTTCTTGAATCAATACTTCTCCAACCCGAACATCACTTACATCAACAGATAATTTGAAAGATTGACTGAAATTTGGAGCTGTAAGAACTGGTGCACTTTTAAGTATGGCCTTTAACCTATCAAAAGCCTCCCGACATTTTTCAGTCCAAAGAAACTTGCTTTTCTTGCTCAACAAGTTTGTCAGGGGTTCAGCAATATTAGATAAATTGGAACAAAATTTCCGATAGTATCCAACCATACCCAAAAATCGCATCAGTTGCTTTTTACTGACAGGCACAGGGAATTCAGAGATAGCCTTGACCTTAGGATCTATAGGTTTAACTTGTCCATGTCCCACAATACGTCCTAGAAATGTTACACTAGCACGGCAGAACTAACTTTTAGATAAATTGATTGTCAAACTTGCATCACTAAGTCTGTCAAAGAATTTCCGAATTGTTGCTAGATGTTCTTTCCAGGTGTCGTTGTAGATGATGACATCATCCATGAAAGCATCACAATTATCTAGACTAGAGGTAATCATATTCATGAAACACTGAAAAGTACTTGGAGAACCATTCATCCCGAACGGCTATCCTTTATATTGATAGAGTCCATCTTGAGTCACTAATGCCGAAATTTCCTTTGCCCTTTCCGTTAGTGGAATTTGCTAAAATCCTTTCAGAAGGTCAAATTTGGTGACATACTTGGCATTTCAAATTTTATCAATACAGTCATTGATTCTCGGTAATGGAAATGAATCTGTTTTTGTCACAATGTTCACCTTCCTATAATCAGTGCACATACGGAAAGTTTTATCTGGTTTCGGAAAAAGTATACATGGTGAACTCCAATCACTTTTACTAGGCTCTATGAAATCATTCTCCAGCAAATAGTGAATTTCCTTTTTCAAGTGTTCCTGTTTGAGAGGGTTCATCCTGTATGGGTGTTGTTTCACAGGTTCAGAATTCACAATTTCAACGTCACAAACAATTTTGTTTGTCCTTGTAGGAACATCTGGAAATAAGTGCTCATATTCAAATACCGTATTTTATGTAATTTTGCGTACACGAAAAAATAATTATTAATTTCAGTGTACAAAAAATTATATGTAAAATAAATAATTATCATTTGGTGGTGCTGACCCTGTATGAAAAATAAAGGGATCGTAGCAAAACAAGTTCTACAGTACACACGCTACTCGACAACCTAACGGTACAAACGTACAAAGTAAACGTATATTTTCTGTCTCATAAATCAAAAGTACTTCTGTTATTAGTGAATGAGAGAGAGAGAGAGAGAGAGAGACAGAGAGAGAGAATTATGTTCAGTGTGCAAGCTCGTCTGCATTTAGAACATATGTACCTGTTATGTTGTGCAAAATGATCAAGATGGTTTGAACATGTATAAGTTATGGGTATTATTTATTGGTAAATTGTATGCAATGATACGACCCCACATCGTCAGGAAATTAAGTGCAAGTTGTATTTTTACCGCAACAATAATCTCATTATCAAATTGCAATAAAAAATAAAGAACTTGAAATCAACGCTTAAGTTAATGCGTGTGTGTGTGTGTGTGTGTGTGTGTGCACGCGCGCCAGAGAGATCAATCAAATAAAAAATTTTCAGTGTACAAGACCGTATTTATTCAGTGTAGTTTTTATTTGTAGCTTTTGCAAAGAGAAAAAAAAGACTATATTCAGTTACCTGACGAGTGGGATAATCCTCATGTATTACGACCCTACTATATTCCATTGGGAATAAACACCACTAAATCAACAGTTCATTCCTGTTTTAATTACGATGTACATTGTCACAACAACCACGTGGCTATAGTGTTATTTACACGGTAATTAAACATGCTTAGCGCTTTGTTTAGTCTAGTTGAAACCAGATTGAGGGCAAGAATCGACTGAAGAGGTCAAATCATCGCGGCTGCCAGTAGGGAAATGAGGCTTGCTTTAGGGAAATGAAAATGTATCAATGTGCTATTGAAGAAGTTGTCCATATAGCAGATGTTATCAGGACAAGCGATCATATGCATTATTTGTTATTCGAACTTGCCAATAAAGATAATAGTGAGGTATATCATAGAATAGATTTGCAATAAAATGTTAATTATACCCAAGTCAAAACAGAGCAAGCACTTAAAAGCTAGTATATGTATATATACAAATCGATTTAACGGAGTCCGTGACTTTCAAATTTACGATGGAAAATGACAAGGTTTTTATATGTTATGTTTATATGACTAATGAAACAATAAGGCAAGTTGACCAACGGTCTGTGGTCTTCACTTTAGCATGTACTGAGATGTAATTTTTGTTGGATAAGACAACATCAAAGGGCTTCTGAACTCGTTTTATAATGCACGTGGTGTTTTGTTACTTTGACAGACTTAATAAGGAGAACTAATTAACGATAATATTTAAAGGTATGGTCTGTAAAGTCCTTTGTTCATTTGTTAATAAACACCAGTAGATATTGTAATGACAATAAGAGTTTTTGCACATGGGTGCCCGCAGGATCTTTTGCTAAAAGGGAGTGGGGGTGGGGGTCAGTCAGTCACGGCCGGGAGAGTTAGTATAATAAGCAGTCTGAAACTAAAGCTAATATTTACTAAGCGTTTTGAACAGAATCTTGTGACACATTTTCAGCTTCATTTGCATGATTAAACTTGTCAGAATATATATTGCAGTATGATTTCGGAGGGGGGGTGTCACGTGACCCCCCCCCCTTGACCTATGCTGCGGGCGCCCATGCTTATGCATCAATCATTATATTTTCTCACCAACAATTAATCATTAATTTTTGTAAAAACTAAATGGGAATATGGTATTTTCGATCTTTTTTGCAAACGTAAATCTTCTTAGTGGAAATGTTATGTCTGATAATTTAATGAATTTTTCAAATAATACAAAGTGATATGTACAAAAAATTATGATACATTTAAATAATTATTATTTTGATAACTTGATTGTGCACGAAAAATTAAAGGGTACGAAAAAATACACAAAATACGGTAATAACGGTTTAAGTTCATTCCTTTCTTGCCTTTATCCCAATCTTTACCCGTATCAAAACAATATGATCGAATCATATTCTTCAAAGTTTGATGAAATCTTTCCAAAGCCCCTTGGCTCTCAGGGTGATAGGCAGAAGATTTAAACTGTTGAATGCCTAATTTGTGCATAACTTGATGGAAAATTCCAGACATAAAATTTGACCCTTGATCCGATTGGACGGATCTGGGAAGGTCAAATTCAGTAAAAAAAAAAACTTTATCAAAGCTTTTACTATAGTTTTAGTTTCAATATTCCTCAAAGGAATTGCCTCTGGGAACCTTGTTGACGCACACATAATGGTCAACAAGCATTGGTTGCCTGACTTGGTCTTAGGTAAGGGACAAACACAATCTACCATTATTTTGCTAAATGGTTCGTCAAATGCAGGAATAGGTTGAAGATGAGTGTCACGGAATTGTAAAAATCTCTCTATTTATTTAATATATGTACTCGGGTTTCATTTTTTTTTGTGTACAACAATACCCGAGGGTGATTTATGTATCATGTACATTATTTTAAAATAGTGA
Source organism: Megalonaias nervosa (assembly GCA_016617855.1). NCBI lineage: Eukaryota > Metazoa > Mollusca > Bivalvia > Unionida > Unionidae > Megalonaias > Megalonaias nervosa. The sequence goes on along the minus strand of JAECUM010000398.1, from coordinate 83,181 downwards.
GTTCGGTTCATCCCTGCTGCACGTGCGAAGTGCTCTTGATGGGAATAAACTGATTTACATCTAGCAGACTACATCCCATGTGTATAAATGCCTCACCGTAATGTGATATCTTCACATTACGGAAAGTCTTGTCAGTAAGCAGTCTACTTAGAGACTTGCACATCTTCAGCTGTAGAGGTATGTAATTTATACATTCCTTATGTATATTATTTCTTCTGTATATTGTAAGTTATAGCTATTTTTGGTATTACCACGTTCATTTTTGTATGTTTTCAATGTAGCTTTGGCTTGCGTAGTATAACGCAAATATTTTTCTATTCTTGGTTGTGACTTAGCAAGAGAACTTGTATTAGTAATATAAAGTTGCATTTTATTAAGAAACGTTTAGTACTATAGGAATCTCATCGGACACTGGTTCACTTTTGAACCTGTTTATTGTTCTGTAATATTGTTCCGATAATGTAATTTACATAACTTACCGTATATAACGTCATTACGTTTAATCTTATATGCCTGTGTCATGAATAGTACATGGTATTAGTTGTATTTTCAGCTGACCAGGGTGACCAGAGTAAACATAGCAGCTGTAGAGCTGACTAGAGTGACTAGAGTGACCAGGGTCACCAGGGTGACTAGAGTGACCAGGGTGTAGAGCTGACCAGAGTGATCAGAGGGATCGTGGTCGACGTGGTACCAGCTACAGAGCTAACCACAGAAGGAATTGAAAGGTGGTCGGTGACTACCTGTAATGATACTTACTTGATTGACCAGTGTGACTGGTAGCCAAGTGTAATTTTGACGGAGTGTTTTTGTGTTACTCCATGTATGTAATCTTTTAGTCGTGGGCTAATTTTTGGGGATTTTTTATACCCATTGTTTTGGGAGTGTATAAGATATTTTTGTATAATATCTCTCCAATCAATTCATCACATTTTACTATTTGAGTAAAACACAAATCTCATTTTTCACTAGTTGAGCAAATCCATCATTTTTTACTACTGAGTAAAACACCCATTATTTTCATGTGTGGAATTGCTGTGATTTGTTCACCTTGTCCTATGTAAAGTCATTCATTTGTATTTATATTTGTTGCATTTATAGGTTTCGTGCGTATTATGTTAATTTGTCCAATATTTGGACCCATACACGCACGTATCAATCATATTTATTTTCTTATTTAAACCGTACATCAATAAACATTATATTTGTATTACCATCAACAGTGTTCTGTTTTTAGTCCGAAATCCCAACTCGGTTATCTTGTTACAATGAGCCTTATGTATATTCTGATTGGGTTTTTCTACCATTTGACACGTATGACAAGATCTGCACTATTTACAAACATCACTTTTGATTTTTAGCCAATAGAAGTGAGTCAAGATCTTGTTATAAGTTTTATTTATCCCTAAATGACCAGCCAGAGGAGTTTCATGGGCCAGACTAAGTATTTCCTGTCTGTAAGATTTTGGAACTATAATCTAGTTCACTGACCACTCGTCACCAACAGGTACTTCGGGAGGTCTCCATTTTCTCATAAGAATTCCATTTTTAATCATATAACAGACAGGTACTTCAGTAGCTTCAGTTTCACTAATAGCCCTCTGAAATAAACAGGAGATCTCAGGATCTTTTTCCTGCTCGATGACAAGTGATTGTTGTTTGTCACCCTGATTTGAAAAAGAGAGAATGAGTAGTTAAAAGAGGATCACTGTGATCAATACCTTTTGATTGATCCAAACAAGGAGTGAAAGTGACCTCATCAAAAGCCTGACCAACACATGTGTCAGCTAAAGGAATAGTTTCCTTATCAAAATCATTCTCAAGAGCTTTCTTTGCCATAGCTCTACTAACTGCACAAGCTGGGTATAAAGCAGGGAATTCTTTTTCAATTGGATCAAGTTTCTGATCCAAAGAAGGCTTGTCAGTTACAAGTGGATTAACCACAACCTTGTCTCCAGTTAGGTTGTTGCCTAGTAATAAATGAATGCCCTGAACAGGTAAAGAAGACAACTATTCCGACTGTCACAGGTCCTGAAACTTAGTCTGATGACAAATTTACACAATGGAGAGGAACATTAACAAAGCCGCACTCTACTCTCTGAATGTTAACACTCTCATTAGAAGAAGACTTCTCAGAAAAAGGCAAAGTACCTGATAATAAAAGACTCTGAGAAGCTCCTGTATCCCTTAAAATTTTGATAGGGACAGGATTGGCCAAATCACCCAAGAGTGATATAGAACCCATCAACATGAATGGTTCATAATTCTCCGTAATAAAATCAGACTTTGGTTTTTGAGACCCAACAAAAGTATTGTTTTCAATACATAACCGCAACCTTGACCTCTTAGAAATAAGAGCATTTGGGATAGGTCCATCTTGATTCTGATGCTTAGATTTCAATTTGAAGCAATCAGAAATAACGTGTCCCTTCTTGCAATAGGTACACGTAGGAAGAAACAAAGATTTTGAATCAAGTTCATCAAAAGCTTGATGTTTAAAAGTTGTGCCAGGTTGAGTTTTTAGAAGGAGTTGTATTAGGCTGAAATACCTTTTTATCAGTAGATTGCTGAGTGAAAGACTTGCTTACAACAGGAACTTTATGAGTTAAGGAATACTCATCAGCGGCATGAGCAGCATTTTCCAAGGTTTCGATCTGATGCTCATCAAGATGAGTCTTAATGTCGCTATGGACACAGTTCTTGAACTCTTCAAATAATACAAGTTGTCTGAGACTTTCATAATCATGTTCAACTTTCTTGGCTAAGCACCATCTATCAAATAACTGCTCTTCTTCTCTTGCAAATTCGAAATGAGTTTTTCCAGCTCCTTTTAGATAGTTCCTAAATTTTTGCCGATAAGCCTTAGGGACTAACTCGTAACCCTTTAAAATGCATTCTTTAACCAAGTCATAGTCAGCACTTTGATGAACTGACACTGAATGGTCAATATCACTAGCTTTACCAATAAGTACACATTGTAGTAACTGAGTCCAATGCTCTTGGCCATTTCAAATTTTCAGCGACTTTTTCAAAACGAGGAAAATATTTGTCTACTTTTTCTCTGAAAGGGGGCACTAACCTAATATTCTTTGTAATATCAAAACTTAAATTTGTATGTGAAGTGGAATCGTGCTTTTCACTTGCCAGCTCCATTTCTTTAATTTTAATTTGAAATTCCCTCTCTTTTTCTCTCTCTCTCTCTCTCTCTCTCTCTCTCTCTTCTAATTGCATTTGTTTATCTTTCTCTCTTTCCTCTCTCTCTCTCCCCTTCTCTTCTAATTGTAACTGCATTTGTTTATCTTTCTCTCTCTCCTCTTTCTCAAATTGCAACTGCAATTGTTTCTCTTCTTTCTGTAAATGCATTTGTTCTTTCTGTAATTGCATTTGTTCTTTTTCTTTTTCCAATTGCAGCTGCATTTGTTTCTATCTCTCCTCTTTTTCCAATAACATTTGTTCTTTTTCTTTCTGAAAGTCAAGCTTCCTTAACTCTAATTCCATCTTGTATTTTAATTTCAATTTCTTTACTTTAATATCAGAGTCCGATGCAGACTTACTGATTGAACTCAAAACACTTTTATCGAAAACATTCTTTTCTACCAAATACTGGATCAAAATGTTTTTTATTTCTTGCTTCGTTAAGGAAGATTTTGCCTCAGAAAGATCATATTTTCTGGCCAGTTCAAGCAATTCATCTGTTCTCAAACTATCCAACTGCTCTTGAGCAGGACTAGAAAGAAAAGTCTCCACTTTTGATGACATTGTGAAAAAGCCTGTTGATTTCACTAAAGATTTCAAACAAAATATGAAATAGTACTTGGGATTTAAAATATTCTCAAAACTAGGGTAATTTAAATTTCAAAAAACAAAGTTCTGAAATATTTTAGCCAAAATTCATAGATCCCGGACGAGTCCCCAATTTTCTTTTGTTACATCTAGGCTCGTACAAAAGTAACAAAAGAAAAGAGTCAAGTAAACAAGCTTTGTAAATTTTAACAAAATAATTTATTTCCCTTGATAACAAGGTAAATTATGAAAATGGACTTACGGTTTGTGACTATAATTCAAATTTAATCCTAGAATGAATAATATAAGTCCTATCACTAAAAAGTTCCAATTGAATCAAGGTTCGAATCCTGATGAAGTTCCAATCTGGAGGACGATGACATCAGATGAATGCAGTATTGTACTAATGTGTCAACAGTTCCTCGTTGAATTTTATGAATCAAGAATAATATTCTGGCTTTAGTATTCCGAATAATTTCCAATGTCTTTGTCCAAGAATATTGATGAAGAAGAGCACTTGTATGTTTTCCAGAGTGAATAAATTATTTTAAATAAAAAAAACTAACTCAAACTGGTCACAACACAAAATACCTCTGAGCTCTGAAGGTATTTTTTTTACAACTGACTGAAAAATACTGAGAATGAGTATTAAACCCAACTCAGAACGCAATTTCAGACCCGCGTGATGGGTCACGTGATCACTTACTACAAGTCAATTATCACGTACTCTAGTAAGCCTTAGCTAAAAACCAATGATTCCCACACTGGAAATGAATTTAAAAATAAAACATTGTTTATTAAAGTCATGTGAACTTGATCCGATTCTGACATCACTGCTGCTAGAGTGCTTAGATCCAATATTGCCTTCACTAACTGATGTTATTAATACCTCTCTCTCATCTGGGGAATTCCCATCATTTTACAAAACTGCCATTGTAAAGCTTCTGCTGAAGAAACCAACACTCGACCATAATGATTTAAAGAACTACCGCCCAGTTTCTAATCTCCCATTCATGTCAAAAATCTTAGAAAAAGTTGTTCTATCCCAACTTGTATCTCATCTGAATTCAAACAGTCTTTTTAGCAATGTACAGTCTGCATATCGCCCTTGCCACAGTACTGAAACTACTCTTCTGAAAGTAGTCAATGACCTTCTCTCTGGCTTGGATAGCGGAAAGATTACAGTCCTCACTCTCCTTGACTTGTCTGCAGCATTTGACACTATAGACCATGATATATTACTTCACTGTCTGCAGCATGTATTTGGCATTCATGATACGGCCTTACTATGGTTCAAGTCCTACTTGGTCAACAGGACACAAATTGTGTCCACAAATGGAAAACACTCCAGCCCAGTTGATCTATGCTATGGTGTTCCACAGGGATCTGTTCTTGGACCTGTTCTCTTCATTCTATACACTCAGCCACTCTCAAGTGTCATAGATCATCATCCAGTGTCTCACCAATTGTATGCTGATGACACCCAAATATACAAATCTAGCCATCCAACTGAAGTTGAAGCTACCATCCAAGGCGTAGAGAGGTGCATTTCCGATGTGAAATCATGGATGACATGTAACAAGCTGCAGATGAATGATGATAAAACTGAAGCCATTCTGATTACAACACAAAGAATTTCTCATTCACATCCTTTACCTCAGACAATAAATGTCAGCAACACCAACATTAAATTCACACAGTCAGTACGAAACCTAGGTGTTACTCTCGACTGTACTCTCTCATTGCACCAACATGTCATGAACATATGCAAGGCTGCATATCTTGAGCTGAGACGCATCAACTCCATTCGCAAGTATCTTTCAGTTGATGCCACTAAAACACTTGTGTGTTCCTTAGTACTTTCAAGACTGGACTATTGTAACTCAATTCTGACTGGTTCATCTCAATATCTACTCCAGAAACTTCAAAAAGTTCAAAACACAGCTTCTCGGATCATCCTTAGAGTACCACGATTAGAACACGCCTCCCCTCTGCTCTGTACCCTACACTGGCTATCCATACGATCCAGAATTAAACACAAAATTTGTTCTCTGTGCTACGTTTCTCTGACGGGCTCCAGTCCAACACACCTATCTGACCTCACCCATGTGTACACACCAGCAAGATACTTACGCTCCTCTTCTGACACTGGTATTCTCATTATTCCCACTATGAAAATGAAATCATATGGACAATGCTCTTTTGCATACCAGGGCCCAACAATGTGGAACGAATTGCCCACTGCACTTAGACACAAAGACACAGTGATCTCATTCAAGAGTGCTCTTAAAACTCACCTATTTCAACTGCAAGAACAGACTTAAAGATGTATCCCTACCTTAAATATTTACAGCATGTTTTCTGTTTCTAATTTCGTGGTGTTTGTTTTTATTTTTGTAATCATATCATTATATGTTGTTTTTTTTGTTTTTGTTTTTTTCTTGGTTTGTTTTTTTTTTTTTAAGGTGTTGTCAAATGTTGTAAAGCGCTTAGAGCTTCTAAAGATTAGGCGCTATACAAAGTCCTCATTATTATTATTATTATTATTAGTATTTATTCAGACTAACACGTACACCAATTACGACCAATGATTTTCACTCTGTGTTTATCAAATTTTGAACAAAGTTAAGTAACTAGGTCAGCTAAAAATACAATGAAGCAACACTATTGCATTCTAATCAGGCTAAAAGAACTGAACTGAATTTACTCGGAAAAATGTCAAATCCAGTAAAAAAATTATCATTATAATAAAATAAAATAAAAAGAAATTTAAAACTAACACACAAGTAATTTAATTACATGTACGTAACACAATAACCACCTGCTGAATGCGACCAGCGACCATGATGTCTTGTCAAAATATGCGATTTCGACATTGCTATGAACGATCGAATTGGAAAAATGGAGATCAACTCCACCGACGTTTATTTAATTCCTGTAACAATGACTGATTATACCGTTCTATCTATAAAAAAAAGAAAAAGGATGGCTTCCAATATCTGAATTTATGTAGTTATGCTTACTGTGTTTTACAGTTTCTATTGTAAACCAGACTAAAGTACCAGTAGCTTATTCCAGCACGTAGCCTTGTATCCTGGCCATATCATAGCTACCGCCCATATGTACAAGTAGGACCCAGTATCCAGATCTATGAACGACCGTATCACGAGAACAGGGATGGACGCCACTGACTTTTATGTTATCATTTGTAACAATGACCGTTTGATTAGTAAATATTGTTCTGATAATAAGAGGAAGAACAAGAACAACAAAAATAATAGGAAAAGGACCCTAGCTACTGGTTTGTATATAGTGACAGACGGTACAGTCAGTAAACCATGTAAGTCACGAATTGCCGTTGTGCCAAAATTAAGGTAGTGGTAACATGTGTTTGTCTTTAGAGTTAATCCATATTGCCTGGGAGTGAATAAGGACTTTGTCTATTAAACCAGCAAGTAAGAATCATTTGCGAGATTCGACTGATAGTTTTAAGGGCTTGTGATGATTTTTTCCCCCGATGTGATTAAATCCCAATCACCAAGCTGTCATCTATTCAAGTTGGTGCGACCGGGTTACACACTCTGTTTATAGAGCTAATCCCTGCACATCTTCTTTCAATTAAACGGTTGATTTATGTCTCTGAGTCAATGATTCTGTTTCTGGATGAGATAACTATTTCTTTTTATTTCATTAATTGTTAGATATGCAATGCACATGTATAGATTTTTCATATTTTTTCAAAGCCCAGTCAAAACCGTCTTTAGAGTCGATATTACAACTGAGCGCTAATAATGTTAACACCTAGTACTTTAATAACAATGGAAGAACCACCAACTAACATGAGACAAATTTTAACACTGGAGATAATAATTATTGTAACTGAAAAAGAGCAGACTACTTGCAAAATAGCGGTTTAAATGTCGGTAAAGCAAATTTAGGGTGTTATAAAGGAAACAGAGTAAACCAGAACGATTTCTTATGCTAATACACATACATTTGACCTTCAAATGTAAACGTGACTTCATGTTTAATGATATTAGTATATCTTTATTGCTATATAATTTTGTTTCCAGATGAATGCATACAATATTTTAGCAAGAACTATTAATAAAGAATAGAATACATGTACAGTGATTGTGGTTACTTTTCTTTATATTGTTCTGAAACTGGACCATGGAGACTGGTAGTTTCGTATAAACCTGTTATGAGAGGCCACCTGTTGTGAGAGACCACTTTTTGTTGGCAGAAGGGACGGTCTCTCATAACAGGTTTTACTGTATTAAATTTCTGAAGCTTCAAGTTCATACATGTTAATTATGACCAGAGTCCACTATGGATAATAAGAAAAGAAGAAAAGTGCACTAATAGCAGGTTAATGACCCAATTCATTATATCAATTCATTTTAAATACAAACTGACTACAAGTTAATATGCATAATCTTTCACATTTGAATATTATAACATGTACTACAAAGGAAGATCCATTTTTAATAAAAAAAAGAACGCCTGCAGTGTAATATTGCCTTCATAAGATGTCATAGCTATGTGAGGCTGCAATAGACTTGTAATATATGCATTGCATGGAAAGGTCAATGGGGAGAATAAGATATTTAGAATTTATTTCATATAATGCTAAAAACCAGTTTCATGTTAAACTGATTTTACTTCTCCGATTATATTACAAGTTCAAAATTCATTGTCCCACAAACAAAAAAGATTTTCATAACAAGGTTAATATTTCTATTCAAACATCAGTGCTAAAAAATAACACTGAAACTCAACACCTACTAATGCACTGACCGTTATTAACAAGCATAGAAGATGATCTTGTTTTTCACAAAAAAGTTTTGAAGTGTTTGCTTTTCAGATGACAAGAATAATTTTATTCAACAGTAAGTGTTTATTCTGAAACATTAACACATGCCATTGGCCAGTAGCTGCAAGGAACTGTCCAAATTTAAGTCATTTAAGTCATGGGAGGGTAAGCTGGAAGATAGAGATATAGGAGATGGTACAATATGAAACAAATATACTTGTTTTCATTTTTAGAATGAACTAACTTTAGACATGAATCAAGGAAATTAAACTTTTTCTTTCTAAATTTAATCAAAACAGACAGTCTCTGTTTGGGAAAATAAAAAGTTATTATTTAGATTGTCATGCATTGCTGCAAACAAGTTTTATCTTATAATATGTGAGGTTTTAGATTTCTTGGATATCTCTTACATCAATGTCAGTGCTCAAAGAAAAATGTTTTTAGACACAGGTCCAGGGATGGTGACTTAAATAAACTCACAAGCCCTGACCGAAATTCCACAAGCCCAGACTCCAATTTCCACATGCCCAAAATTTCCCCTTTCTTAATATTGTCACACAATGTTGCAATAGCTAAAATTCAAATATAAATTCAATAGGGTTCAAAGGGGTTTGAAGGTAATGCAAGTGTCATTACTGGTCATCACTACATTTACTAGTAGGGACTGGGTGGTCCTGGTGTTAAAACTTCTCTGCTGGATTCTCTGAGTGAATCCTGGTCAGAACCAAGTTGATTTATCTCAATGTGTTGTTTGTAGTATGTGCAAAGAATTAAAAGCACCCCCTCCAGTTTCTTCTTTTTTTATTTTTTTTTTTTTTTTTTTTTTTGGGTGGGGAGTGGTCTAGTGTGCTTCACCAAGTAAAACGTCATCAACCAAGAGTTCTGAAATTTATTTTTATTGGGCTTTGCTGATGGTTAATTGCTTCTTAAATCAGCTACAATAATGAATTACACTTGAACACTGTTCCGACAAATGAAATGATCATTCTTTGCATTATATATATGCAGTAAAATCAGACTTCAAATAAATGTTGCCACTGTTCAGAAACGTGTCAAAAATATAATACATATGGATTAAACATTCTCATTCAAGGCAATGACATGTAATAACATTTGTTGTTGTACAAACATCCAGCATCTCGTTGAGTTACCTACAATGGGTTGTTCCACTTCCTGATCCTACCTATGCAAAAGAGCACAATGGGCTGACCCACTGCAGCCTTCAAACACATCTCACTAGCTATTGTCAGCCAATTCTGTAATATGTGAAATGGTGGTTTATACCTAACCTCTTTGCCTTTAATTGCTTCTATTTTAACTGCACAAGGGATAGCATTACATCTGTTCCAATCATGAATGTTTACTGTTAATACATGCTACATGTAATGGGCATATACTGAAAGTGGTGCTTATGTTGTTTTCTTTTATTTTTGAAGATTACTGACAACTGTGTTTTCTCGAAACACAACCGTGTCAAGGGGTTTGGGAGTACAAAATCTTATTTTTAGCATGATACACTATCCTTCTAGTTTGTTAAAATTAGATCTCAATTTCATGTCGGACAGTGATGATCTTGTTTAGACTGTGCCCTGTTATGGCAGGTATGTCAACAGCCTGAAAATACATTTACACATTTCATCTGCACGATCAATGTTACCTTAGGCAAATCAGATTTTTTTCTTCCCCAAGCCCTACGTGCATCTCATGTAGAATACAGGACGGCCCCCATCTAAAATTAGAGGGGCCTGGGCTATCAGATTTTTTGAGCACTGAATGCGTTTCTCAGTCCAAATTTGTTTTTCAGAAACTAATATTTTGTTAGTTTTAAGCTGTGCAGTTTTCTGACAAAATTCTTCATTTGATAGTAAATGTGCATTTTGAAACATTGAAGAATGACACTGAACAGCAGCTGGTAGTGACTGTCTTATCTGACCATTGACTTGATATACAGTGCATACAATACTGCATTTAACATTTTTTATACTCTGTGATAATTTTACATTGAAAATTTATCAATAAACCTACAGAAGAACATTTTAACCAAACAATATGCGAATCTCTTTTATTTTAATATATGATGCCACATTATCCTTGTAGAATGAACTTTGGAAAGTGTCATAATGTTCCACTGTTTTTGATTATACATGTACTGTATAAATAGTGTCACATTCATCTGTAACTGCTTTTTAAGTTTTATTTGTATTATTGCTTTAAATAATTTCTTACAGGTGGTCTTGGAAGTAGGATGGAAATAAAAGGGAAACTATGATAAGTAAATAACCAATATACTAAGCAGTTTTATGAAATATTATTTATAGAGAAAGAAAACAGAAGTTACCACCTGATGCAGAACAGTATGTAAATTTCTGCATATGTATGTGCCAATAGGTAAATATACATGTAATCAATCAACAGGGATGTACACTGTAGCTAGGCAATTTTTCTGATATATGGTTCTTCATGGACAAGTGGGGGAGGGGAGATATCAAAGAAATCTAAAACCTCATTGTTTTCTGTCATGTGCATTCATCTGTATGTATCCAAAGCTAGACCACTGATAAATATGACAAAAAATATTACCTCTGTATAGTTTATACAGGTAAAAGTATGAAATTGATACTTGACATGGTTGGATTTATGGATTCAGTGTTTCTCCCATCTGTTTGTTTGGTGTGCTGACTCATGAACCAATACAATAAAATTAGGGTGGGGTACCATAAAATCCATTGCAAATGTAAAGAAATACATGTAATGGATAATAAACTGAGAAAGGTAAATACAGCAAATTGTCAACTGCATGATTTGATTATTTTTTTATTTTAAAAACTCTTGCAAATAAAATTCATTAAATGATTTCTTTTCTGTTTTTACTAACCCAGAATGAAGAAATGTGGCAGTAATAGATGGCTCTGTTGCACATAATATAGTAAAAAATTTCTTGGGTTTAAGCTAAAATTAAAGAGGCAATATAGAAGTTCAAACTCATAATATATGAATGAAATAGAAAGATATCAATAAACATGTTAATCTTATACATGGAAATAATTTTCTCTAAAGTGACTAAGATAGCCCTGGGGGTAAAAATAAAATTCATAAGTCAAACTGATGAATGGCTTATATTTGTGTACACCAATTGTTTGTATGAAAAGCCATGTTGACAAAACTAAAAATGATAGAGATATAATGTAGCAACACATCTGATGAAACAATTTCCTTCATAATGAACTCAATCTTGTAGTGTGCTTAACTGACATTGTTAACACATATTGGTAGAAAAGATGAAAACTAGCAGATGTACAAACCTGATACAGCATCTTCATATTTACTGGATACAGTTGATGTGTTCATACCATTACCATCTGTATGACAAAAATAGACAAAAGGTTTTGGTCATACTCTCTACTACACTTGTTCAGCACTATTCAAATTTCTTAACTTCTCTTGCATCCAATGCCACTTCAAGACAAATTAATAATTTATCAATACAGTCTGATAATGTGTATTAGCCAATAATGTCAAATTTGTTTTCTTTAATTCTAACATATAGGAGTCAATCCAAATACGATTTTGGGTATATCTGGGAAAAGCCTGACACAAGCAAAAACATACATGTACTGGGCCTATTTAAACAGATTCTTAAAGTTTTGTCTTACGATGGCCTTCTCAGACTGAATAATTTCAGGCTCTTTAGAAACTATTCATGACTCAGATTGAACATGGTATTTACTTCAGCCATGTTGAGACAAACTGCAACCTTCACTAAGCAATGACAGCATGCTCATAGAATAAAATGTTTCTAAAACTAGCTACAATAAATAGCTTTAATATAAAGTAGACTTCTACTGCAGTGTATCATTTCAACTAATTACCCTCCAAATCATACTACAAAGCAGAGTTGATCTCCTGTAATGGTTGCTAACAGCAATGGCCAGGATATGTATTATGCAGACTTTTGGTGCTTCTTAAAATTGGCATGTGTTACTTGTCGAGAGTTGCAATCAATTGTGAGCTTTCAACTGCAAGATTTCTATTTCTAACAAAAGGGGACTTGCTCTCCTTCAGGTTTCATTCTTCTGACCTTGCTAACTGAAGAATTAGAATTTACTACAAATTTTTTTTTTTTTAAATTTTCACCTTGGAAATCAATGGCAAATATTCAATTCTTCTTCACCGTGGTGAATTTTGACAGAGAATCATAAATGTGAAGTACTTTTTAAACAATACAGTTTTTATACTCTTGAGGTCCACTAAGAGATGACATACAGGCATTTAATCTGAGTTATATGAAATAAGCAGGTTATTCAATAAACTGATAAATATTCCATAATGTAGAAAATATTTCAGTCAAGATAATACTTATTTCATACGACCTACCTATGACATAAATAATGATGAACCATATAAATACGTACTGTATATACTCGCTTATGAGCTGATTTGACTATAAGTCAACCCCTCCCCATTTTAGGGCTTACAAAAGGCCAATTTGTCTTTGATCCTACTATAAGCTGGAGTATATTTCGCAAGTCAGATCTGTCTGAAGCAGGCCTGCCAACCATAAGAAGATTGTCTCAGTCAGGCAGTTGATTTTTATGGTCAAGTTTGACCAGTTTTCAGTAAGGTGTAACGAAATATCAAGTACTGCTATTGTCAAGTTGGAAAACGTGTATTTAAAAAGCTTGGTATTCCAAACTGTAGTCCTACAATGCCCAAAACATAAATATCAGGGTAGAGGTCTTACATTGTAGGACTATCCAAACTGATGCATCAACAGTTAACATTATGTTAATCTGAAAAATTTGTAAAGTGCACATACACTTATTCATTTCTAGTACAGTTGCACAAACTTCAGCTGCAAGCCCTATGCAGCTCAATGGCTTGCTACTATCTTTCAATATACTTCTTGGAATTTTTTCTTCATTTCACATTACAACGGCAATTGTGTCTCCCACCACGTGACATACTCAAATCGAAACGTGACGTCCAATAAATGTAATTGTGTGCCTTCCTGCTTTTACTCAGAACAATCTGAATATTCCTGTTTATTCTTCTGCACTAATTATTTAAATTTCTTAAGAGGCTTATTTTTTTCCTTTCATCTTTAACATGTATTGGTAGATGCACGCAATTTGAAAAAAATTATATAATCAACAGTTTGATCATGCAGATGCTTCACATGGAAAAATAAGTGCAGTTTAAAGCATCTGATGCACTACAGTAAAGTTAACCTGATTCTTTGACTAATTCCATTAATGCTAATATGAAACCCAGATCCAAATCAAGCACGGATGAGCCAATTATCCGGATGTTACAGCAACAATCATATTTCCGTAGTTTTTCCTTTTATTCCATAAGTCTGTATTTTAATGGTAATTTTTGTAAGACTTATGGCAAAATTGTATGGGTTGGTAGATCTGCTGAAGGGGTAATTTGTCATAAGTTAGTGTTGCACTTTGTAAAAACATAAACAGATAAGAAAAACAATGACAGAACCAATGTAAAACACAATTATTATGTATATTATGGAGTGGAACATGTCACAAATAAATTGACAACTTACAATTTGTCCTAATTAAATCCATTAAAACCCATAATGCTTGAAATTTTAAATCTATTTATATGATAAATCCATGAATCTGATCATAGGTCATATACTGGTATAAACATAGTTCAGAATGATCCAATTCACAATATCCCATAATACATTAATTCCACACTTCTTACAAGTAAACAACGATGGTTAAGTAAACATTTCTTTTATTCACAGTATCATATAAATGCCACTAGATAATATCATCTGGTATAAAGTCCAAGAATTCACCTGCATTGGCTGATAAAGTTCTGAAATCCATCATCATCATCTAGTCATTGTAAATTGTCATGGCCTTGTCAACATAAATATCACTGGACTCCATATCCTCAGCTTCACTCTCATATGTTAGCCCTTATGTATAGAGATTGAACTTGGGGACTGTAAGTAACACTTTGATCATAACATCTGTAAAAGCTATTAAAGGATGCAACCGAATATGTGTCAGTTGTGCAGCAAGATCACAGAAAGTTCAAATAACTACCTGCTGTTATTTGGAAGAGAAAGAATCAAACTTGTGGCTTGATCAAAAAAATGGTTGTCATGTGGGAAAATAAAGAGGGTGCTGCCTTCGCAAAAATGAGATTAAGGTCAAACACTCAGTGGAAGATGTAGAGCTCCTATAGCACTAAGTACATATACTAATTTCATGGCTAGGTCAAAAGGATTATCAACCTCAAAACGGGAGCTACTTTTTCAAGTCAAGGGCTTATCAGGTCACAAGCACTTGCAGAAACCTTGGGAATTAAAAATCTAACTAAATTAGAAAAAGACAATACAACTTAAATAAAAAATCTATTGCATCACACAAAGTGTTTATACAGCAAAACACAAAAATTAATACAAATACAGGTTGTGAGAACCTGCACAAAAATGGAAGCAATATACTTGCTAGTCAATATCCATTGTAAATAAATTAATGGACACTTCACTTTGCAGAGGGTAGTATTTCATGTACCCGTAATATTTTAAGATCCAAATAACTGTAGAAACAGGTATTGTGTTAAGACTAGCATCACGAAACGGATAAAGACAAGGCATACCATATACAAATTTCTAAATGGGAATAGTGGCATAGAAACCTAAAGATTTAAATTCATGGTATTTTGTGCACTACAAATACCTGGAGTTTCTAACATTACCCCTAGATTTTCAAATTTTTTTTCTATGTCGCAATTATAGACAACCCCTACTCTGTATGAATAAAAGTTTTGGTAAAAAGGTCAACTGATAACCAAGTATATACAGTAACACCCTGCAATTAGCACAGACACATGCCTGTATGAGTTTTAAAGATGTTAAAATAAAAAGCTACTGCATCTGATTACTACAATTCAAAGGCAAAAATATATAGCATAAAAAAGTGAAAAGGCAACTAATGAAGAATAAGCTTCTGAATATTTGAAAAAGGAAAACAATATTCACAGCCTTTGCACTGCCTTATCTAAGATCTGGCTCTGGTATATAGATATTAGACAGTACAACTCATTTATAATCTACCTACCAGCAACCTCATTTTTTGTATCTATACTTATATTAATACCGTGAATGCATACATTTGGTTTCAGCAACTCTGTGATCACACTTGCTTCCAACTATAAATTCACTGAATATAGGTACTTTTTGTAACTGTGCTTTATTGTACACATTTCCAATACTATGTGCAGACATATGCATTTATGTGCATACAGGAAGTAAGATTTATTACTTACCATCATAGGGTTCCATTTTTAAATTGTAGGATGCATCATCCTTTTTCTGTATGTCTCGAACTTGTATTAAGTGTTCAAGGCAGTTCAATCGGCTTTGGAGAAATTCATTTTCTGTATTCCAAAATCAAGAATAGAGACCATATGTCATGATGTAATGATTCTGATTATTTGTAATGACAACTAATATTAAAACACTTTGATATGTGTTGGTAATTTATCTAAATATAAGTTGTCAATAGTTCAGATTCCTTCTGAAAAAATAAATCATTTATTACTGAAGATAAATTCAAGCATTAAAATATTTTATATATGCAAAACTACTACAAGATATTGCAGAAAGTATCATTTCAGCTGAAAACAGAAGAGAAATTTAAAAAAGTACCAAACCTACCAACCTCAAATATTAGATAAGAATGCAAATGCATTCCAAACATTGTAGTATTGTTATTTTTGTATTTTATGTGAAGAAAATGTTGTATAATGTGGATTACATAATGGCAGCTTAATTATTTAGTTAATATACATGTGTCTGTTTCACTAATGCAGGAATTAAGATTTTAATGTCTCATTCTTAATGTTCATGTTCTATCAAGGACTGCCATCCTGATCAACTGTAATCAGAGTAACAACTGTACTCATGTATCTCCTCGTATGTTATTCTATTGTTCACTCAGCTGTCATGGATTATCACTTTGTGATTTATATTTTATTGTCTTGATATGATACATTAGGATACAAATTCAATTACTGCTATTTAACTGATGTAAGGTTGTTTTAAAACAAAAAATAATTAGACTAATAAAGATGCTTTGATCCCTACACTCATGTCATTGTTTTGCTACGTTCCGAGATTAGACTAAATTGCATCATACCCATAGAAGTTTAATATTAAGAAACAAAACAGACTTTTACAACTCCAAAACAATTACCTTTTCTCACAGCACTTATTTCTGCTGTCAAGTGTGGATGAGATTCAAACATGCCCTTCAACACAACCGAATCCAGATTTATATTGTTTATGATCTGAAGCTTTTGATTTGAGTTGCTTTTGCGCAACTCTGGATCTAAAAGTAAACAATATATGATAAAAGCTTTAAGAAAATGATGGAGAAAGTGTTGTGTTTTATAAATTTAGCTCACAAGAGTACGAGCATCTCTGTAAGACCCTATTAATGAACATGTTTCTATTTGCTCAGAAAAATACCTCCTCAACTAATAACCTAGTGTATTATTTTGTAAAGTAATAACTGATCTATTCTCAGTCTTACCTTAGTCTTAGAACATCACATATTCATTTGCACTGTCTTAGTCTTGAAAAGCTTCATGCACCCCATCCCCACAACACTGACAATTCACTTGAGTTACATATCACAACTATCAATCTGATTTAACAATACATTATTTTGTTTCAAACATACTGATTACCAAATTCATGTCTTGTTTGCTTTTAAAAAAATACCGAAAATAATAGTACCACAAGTACTATATTAAAATGTCCTTTGCAGCCTAAGAAGAAACAACTTTCTAATTAGAATTGGACTTTAATAATATACTATGTTTGGATAATATAAATTACTTGAAAAATCTTTGATTTTTTTCTTTATAAGATTTTAAGTTTAAGTATAATCTCCAAGAAACATGAACTGTACAAGTTGAATCATGCAACATACCTGTTGAAATAGCTGCACTTTGAATAGGTTGAAGTTTCATGCAAGCTTCTTCGTCCAGTTTCGACTTCTGATTCTTTGTGACAACTATGAAGGCATAAATACAGCACTTTTAAATTAAACCAGCTTTAATTTATAAATGACCTAAAGTAACTATCTGATACTCAAGTGTGCCACAATACGATCATCATTAATTTAGGTACTGTTTTACTTTTCACACATTCAACTGAAATAGAAAATAATACTTGATCGGTGAAAACTTAATTCTAGTGATTTTCCAATAGTCAGAATTGTTTACATGCTAATATGGTTAGGCTTGTGAAACTCAATAGATGTTTTATTATTGTGCACTGAAAAACAAAAAAGGTTTCAAGTACTACTCTGATACCATAGACTGAGCTCTTTTATCATATCCTAAACACAAAGCAGAATTTCAGTGAAGTCAAAACTTTCTTTGACATCCATTTTCTGTACAAAGGTTCCTTGCATACCAATAGATTTAATGCAGTATAGAACCTGTCATGGCTATTCAATTTTATATACAAAAATCATGTAGCAAAAACATTAACGAGAAGATGCTACATACTGTATTAGGTAATACATTTCTTGCACAAAACAGCATTAGTTTTTAGAAACTATCTCATTTATGTGAAATTCACTAAGCATATAACACAAAAAGCTGTCAATTTTAAATTTTCATGAATGGGTATTTGTAGTTATTCCATCTAAATAAATAAAGAGTAATTTTGCAAACTTTTCAGAAGTGACTTACAGTTAAAACTTATGTGAAAATTCAAAACACAATGCAAATGAATGATTGGATAATAAACTGCTACAGTCAAACCCACTTATCTCGACCTTGGTTATCTCGAGAACCCATGTATGTCGAGCACTTTGGTCCGGTCCCCAAAAATCCTTCTTTGTTATGCTAATTTTTCCCCGCTTATCTTGGCCCCTGTTAAATCGATAACCTGTTTACGTCGGGCATAAGTTTCGGTCCGAAGTAACATGTGGACCCGCTTAATTCAACAAAATATAACTTTTAATGTCCATCTTAGAGAAATTTTACAAGAAACGATCCGGCGTTTTGGCTTTTACTGGTACCTCGTACTGGCAAGGATGGAAAAAGTCGGAACAAAGCCAAATTTTACCGGTAGAAATGCTAATCAACCAATCTCATCAATGCATGGTTTATCACTTACACAGAGCAGAGAAAATTATCATGTAAACAATATTTTAGAGTATGGAAACTGAATTCATGTGTTTCTGACCTTTACGTAAGTTGCATTCAAAATGGACATTATCGCATGTCCACACCATGACAATATAGGTTGTCCCACACAGCATCGCAAATTTGATCTTATCTATAACTCGGAAAATTATCAGGTTAACATCATTAAATATAGCTAATAATACCTAATTTGTTTTACACAATATATTTAAAACAAATTCGGTAATAATTAAAGTGTTTTCATGCTTGGTGCGAGCATAAAAGCCTTCAACTTCAGAATGGCTAGTTCACGTGACTCACAATAATTTATAAATTAAAACCCACAAAACTCCAAACTAAGCTGCCCCCCCCACTTACCCCCCCCCCCAAATTGGTTATTAATTTGTTTGGAACAAGAGTAAATAAAAGCACCAACGGTAATTTTAAAAAGTCTATAGCGCCCAGTATCTTTTTTATGAAAATAGTGATCGCTGTACCATGACTGCATATTCTTCAACACAAACGGAATGAAGCAGAAGGCGACTGATAGAATTAAAATTTGAAAACAGAAAGAAGAGTGCTTTTGTTTGTGTTGTTTTTATCTTGAATTTTAAAGTCTTGCAATCCATCAAAGAGACTAGCCGACTCTCCTTCTGGAGCTGTGTTCTTGCCGACGATCACTGATCAAAGTCGGGAGGGATATGGGACTACAACTGTATGAATGGAATAAGTTGTCTTCTAACTGCATAAATGGAATAAGTTGGCTTCATACAGAATTTGATGTTGAGACAGTTAACTTTAAAGACTTGAAACATATTTTACAGTTTGTCAGTACACAAATACCGACAGACCCATCTTTTTCCGGTACAGAAGCAAAATTTATCGGTAAAAACCGGCATATACTGATGTAAAGGAACCTCTGACGATCAAAAATAAAAGATTGATTTTCACACACAATATTGGTCAGTTACATTGTGCTGCTAGTTCCAAGTCAACTCTAACAAAAGAAAACACTTTCAAAAAAAAAAATATAGTCCTACATGTACATGTACTTCATTTGGCCTATATTTTATATAGCGTGAGAAAATCATTGTCTTGCTGAGGCTACCAAAGGGATGAGGCTATTCACAGGGAAATAAAAACAACTTTAAACCACTGACATTGTTGCAGTAACTTATTGTTGTAAA
Source organism: Megalonaias nervosa (assembly GCA_016617855.1). Lineage (NCBI taxonomy): Eukaryota > Metazoa > Mollusca > Bivalvia > Unionida > Unionidae > Megalonaias > Megalonaias nervosa. The sequence goes on along the minus strand of JAECUM010000398.1, from coordinate 63,216 downwards.
AATATGTGACTTGTTACTTAATCTCATTTAAAAGACCTCCAATCTTCTTTTTTCTCCAACCAGGTACGACTGAATTATTATTTTTATTATGCATTAGAAATGCCATTTGTTTTTAGAAATAAAACTCCTCATTTTTGGTACTTCAGATGCATAATCATTGTTCTGCAGTAGATTTGTCAACTGAACCCTGATATCTCGGGACCTGGTTATGTTGACGATTTTTTTTACACCCCTAATGTAATCGAGATAACCGGGTTTGACTGTATTACAGAATTTTGATGCAAATTTTAAATATATACCAAAAAAGAATTTACCCATGATACCTTGAATCATCTAGTGCTATACAGTAGTACTTGATAATCAGTGCAAAAAACTGAATGGAGCTGTTTAGCTATTTGTCTTTAATTTTAAATCAAGTAAATTATTAAAACATGAGACATGACTATGATCTATGCTAAATCTATTGATAGAAAGAGCAAAACTTACACAGCTTTAATCTTCTTCGATAACAACATATGAGGAACAGCACGACAATCGTCACAAAAATCGAAACTATCAGTGTCACAATCATAAGATCCATATTTGCTGCTTTCTGCTCATAATTTGGACCTAAAAGACAAATATTTATTTTAAATTCAAATGACACTAGTATCATCCACAAGATAAACTTTGATTTACCCTACAGACATTGGAGTTTCTATGAGTAAAGATGTAATCATTAGCAATTAAATACATGAATAAACCAAAAGCTCTATAAAAAAAGACCACTTGGTAGAAGTATACAGCTTGTATCCAAGTTAAAGTGTGCAACTTCTCTATGATCATTTCCTTAAAGCGGAGGTTTTGCTCACCTTCCAGACATACACTTTCAATAGCTGATGGCTTGCAAATGATAATTTTAAGTATTTTGCCATGTTTTGGCATGCAAATCCTAAAAGCAAGACTATGGACATGTTGATCAAATACTTATGATCTTTCAATAACATTAAATATAAGCCATTTGTAAATACAGCTATTACTACTATTATTATTATTTTTACTATTATGCCAGTGGGCATATTTATAGCAGATAACTTAATTGAGTACATCTAATCCCTTTTTGAGGCCCTTGTTTAATCTTAAAAAAATTCAAAGTATTATCATGCATATATTCTGTTTTTGCTCTGTCTCTCTTTCTCTTGTTCTCTGACAAAATTAGCATTTACAAGTAAAACACATCATGAATATTGCTAAAATAAGCAACATGGAAGCAAGAGTATTTTTTATAGGTTTTAACAGATCATTAATCATGGATTTCTTGGGAATATGTTAATAAAATCAAGGCCAGTGAAATTTTTGTTTCTATGACTGTCACAGTGAACAGCATATAAATTGCAATGGTTTCTTTCCCTCAGACTATATAAAATTTACCTTATTTACCATATATCTTGGGACAAGATAAAATAAATGATTTTTTTTTTCCGTCCCATAATTTATGATTAAACATTTTGTTACCTAGATCATATGTCGCAAGATTTACATACACAAAGTAAATTGTGTGAATTTGCCGTCCCCTGCCGTCACATGTTACAATAAAGCAGGAACACAGAATGCTTATCTGATAACACACCAAAACCATAACCTTGTACTGTTCTTATTTACTTTTAGTTTTTGTTCTTCATAAGCAATTTATGTGCAAAAGAAATGTATCCACTACCCAAAATCACATGGTCCTGTGATAGCGTACACATCCACTGTGTATATCAGTTATGTTGAGTAAAAACATTGACGTATTGTTCACTGATGTAAAGATGTATAAAGGAATTGCGTTTGCTTCTCCTCAGGGGTTTCAACATATTATCATACTGAAAATTGGATGCATCAAGTTCACAAACAAGAGAGAAGGAGAAGTAATGATCGATTCAAGACACCAGTAATTCACGCATGATACTCTGTGTTTGGTTCAAAATAACCAAGAATGTATTATATCCAGGTTAACAATATAACAATATTTTGCAAATAAAAATCATCGTTAAATACATTCATTGTGAGTGCAAATGACAATAGTTTTGCTAGCACTGGTTACAAAAGTATTCTTAAAGACAATGCTGTGTATGCTATTGTACCCTGCAGAAATCAATGTTGTTTTGAATCAATTATGATAACAAGGTGGCAAACAATAGAAGCTAGGATGGTGAATAAACACACCTTGCTGAGGGAAATAAACCTGTTCGTTCAGTCTGGGCTATCAAATACAAACGTTATTTACAAAGGAAGCCAACCATGGATGTAGAATTAGGATTCTTTTAAGTACAACAATTTTTTAAATATACAAAGTAAGCTGACCTAGGGAAAACAACCTTGTATTCTTTTTTACTGATATTCACAGAAATTTTGAAAATAAAATGAAACAATGGAATGGGTGGGGCTCCGTAAGTGATGCTCTGACTATACACTCTGTCAAATCTATTAAAGCATATGCCGCAACTGAATAGGTTTCAATTGTGCAGCATGATCACAGGAAGTTTAATAAACTGTTAACTGAATATAGGACTAACCGGCACAAAGCATGTATCAAATTTGCAGATTGATCAAAGGGTTAGAAAACAAAAGCAATTGCTGCCATTACAAGCTAAGAGCTTTGAGCAGGCAGATGACTAAGGAATTATTACTTGGGAATAAGACCTGACTTGCAAAAAAGGCAAATATAAATCGAATCAGAAATTTTAAACACAGTATATAGTAAAACACAAAACATACTAGGATTTGTTCAGATTTGCACAAACACGGAAGCAATATACTTACTAGTAAGCAACCAAGGGTAAACAACATTGATGGACATTTCACTAGGCAGCAAGTAATATTTTCTTTGCAATTTTAAATTTTTAAATTCCAAATAAATGTACATACTAGTATCAAGTATCAAGTAATTAATAGCATAGTAAAAAAGATAAATGCAGTGCATCCCATTGTCATTATGCATTTCTTGAAGGGAATAGGGGCATAATAACATAAAAATATTTGAATTTAAAGTATTTTGTATGTATTGTAAACATTTGGAATTTCAATATTGCACCCATATATACAAAAGTTTGCAGTTAGGAAGAAAGGTGTGAAAAACACTGACAGTATTTCTTATTTTATAACTTTTAATAAAATTTAAGTTAGAGTGCATTTTTAGGCATGGAAGTTTCAAATTAATTTCACTTTTAGATCCAACAACTGATACCATTATTAATTATTTTATCAGCAAAGGATCAATATTATGATTTAAAAGGATTCCCAAAAGGAAGATTGAAAAACAAAGATCTGTCCCAGAACTTACAATGCACAAAAAATTTACTTAAGAAATTAATTTATTGTGTCCCAACATATACAGCAAATATGGTATGTTCTTTTCCTTACAATTTAGGGATATCTTACAACCATCATTTTCAAGTTGCAGTCATGTTTTGTGATGTACGTATTTCATCATCCCTTTTTTTATGTATGCAAATAGTTTATTAGGATGTCATGTTTCAGAAAAATTTCAGTTATAAATTCTGTGTAGGATGACTATGGTCAACTTCTCAATAAGTTTCAACAGAAAGACTACTGGATCATAATACACACTATGCATTTATAATAATACAGATTAACAACATTTCAATTCACATCCATCTGCATATCTATGCCATTGGCGTATTTTCATTTGTTGTGGCTGCCATTGTTTTCAGCACAGAAGTCAGTTTTAGTGTGAGACTTACAATTGCTTATTTAGTAGGAATTAAATAACCTACTCCTTCTAAAAGACTCGGCTCTTGTATAATCATTAATGAATACAGAACAATACATGTATAATGCAAAAATTAGAAAAAAGTACTGCAAACAAACAAAAAAATCATTTCAAGAAGGTATTTAAAGTAAGTTTAGTTGTCACTGGATCTCATGCTTAGGTATTTAATTACTGATAACATTGTGGATTTCGGAGCCATTTGTGTCAGGAATATCTTTCTCAACAGGAGTAACTTCATCTGTGAACAGAATTTGAGTTGATGAACAAAATTCATATTGATTCCCATTATAGCACTCCATACTTGGTCCATGTGGACAGCAATACACTCTTTTACCATTCCATGAAGAACTGACTGTTAGGTTACTTTCGTTGCCCTGTAAAAAAAAACATTCATCTTAGTACACTAAATTATACCATACATAATAGAAAATGCACACTGTCATATTTGGTTAGACAGAATGTTTATATTCAATACTTGCTATCCTTCATTCATTCAGTTGGCATGATAAAACTACCAACTTATAAATTTTCCCATACATGCTGTTTCTTAATTATATTAGTGGCATATTTATTTGCACAATTATCATTTCACATTATATGTAAAACCTTAATGTCCACAATGGTCCATGTATTTGTTTCTTTTCTTTTCTGAAGCATACATACACTCACACATACACCCCAAACCATATATGTGTATATATGTGTGTGTGTGTGTATATATATATATATATATATATATATATATATATATATAAAATCAGATAACAATTTTTAAAATAAATAATAGAGCATTGTAAGAAACATTTGAAGGAAAGTCATTGATAATAAAAGCCAGATTTTTTTTTTGTTTCATGATAAAAAGAGAAAGTAAAGTCAAATTATCTTCCACTGTATAAGTAGGAACACTGCAACAAAAAGATAACTTTTCAATCCTTGAATTTCGTTTAAATGAGTGATCAAAATTGTGAAAGATTTGTATTACATCTGGATCAAATAAAGTCATTAATATTATTATTATTATTACAACGTCTGTAACTAATAATGCACACGTTAACAGTAGGTGTGGGATGTAATAATAGATACTGCATAATAGCATTAATCACTTGTAAATTAGACTTGGTATACATATACTGATATTTCTATTTCAAATTATTTCTTCCTGGTGTAAATGCAGAGGGTTCAAACTGAATAGTTAGCAATTACAACACTACATGATAGGCTCTGACTGATGTACAGTAAACATACCAGGGGATCTTGCATTCCCACAATTCTCCATTCAGTTGATGACTGTGGTCTTCCACAAGATTTTGCTGAACAAGATAGGATACTTTTAGAAGGGACTGTAATATCTGGCTTACATTGGTGCCTTGGTGTTCCTTTGAAAAAGAACAACAAATGGCTAAACTATTTGTATTTTAAAACCTGAAAAGCGTTTAAATAGATAATTCTGGTTGTATGTGATTTCAACTATAGTATCTAAGATTACTGCCAATATATATAGATTAAATAATTGGATCAAGATTTTTAATAAGTTAGTATAGATACAATCCTAAAACCTATTTACTTATGTAACACTGTTCTTCTCTCATATTCAGCTAGTCTTTTGACATTTATTTTTCTATCACAATGTTAGTTTCATACAAAAGCAGTATTTTCAAACAACAAAACTTGTAACTTTTCAAGCCAAACTCTTAAGAAAATTCATAAACACAAACAGACAATATGTATAAGCAATATGCAAAACATGAGAACAAGTAAAATACTTGCCATAAACAGTGAGAAAAATTGTCTGCATAGTCTCTTTTTGCTCCTCAACTAATTTCAGGTACAAAGTATATTCCCCAGTATCGATCAGAGATATATTTTTCAAGCGTATTCCAAAGGATTCATACTGTTCCACTCTCCTCACATACAATGGTGCAATGTTAAATCCATAGGATTTTGATTCAAAACATATTGGTGTCGTCTTATTGTAGTACCAGTGAAGCTGTCTTATAATTTCATTTTCTCCTGTTGAATAGTTCCATACTAATAGCTTATCTTGTCCTTCACAACTTGTAGTTGTTAATGTCTCTGTGGTCCATGTTAGAGCTGGAGAAGGAAGAGAGGAAATAAACTGCTAAATTCTTAATATTTCACCTGCGATTACTCAGGTCTGCAGTGTTGTTTTGCATTTGTGCATATGGTATTTTAGTTTTTGTCAAATGATGCCTTGGAAACAAAATAAAAATAAATCAACCATCCTTTGAGCTTATATTCATGATGGCAGTGTTCACAACTGATCTGCCCTGCTCAGCATGGTCTTAACTTTTACAACAGCAGGGTTTCTTCTTGTTCTCTTTAACTCAAAGGGAAAAGGGATATAGAACAGATCTATTGATCCTGCCATAGAAAAAGCCAAGACCATTAATAGAAATAGTCTTTCTTTCCTGTTGTTTAGCAGGCCTAGAATTTAACATAAATTTCTTTCATAAATTGTAGCCAGAATAAATAGTAGATTGTGAAATTTTCTGATCCTTGAAAAGATTAAGACCCTGAAAGGTAGCTGTCTTGTTTATACACAAAACTAAGTCTGCCACCAACCGTATCACACTTGTAACAATGCAACACCCAGATACCCAAGACACTGGCATATTATTGACACCTCTGCTGCTCTCAACGGAAAGTCTTCAAAAAGAACCACCTATGGTCTCTTATTGACAACCAAAAATTCATAAGGGCACATTATGTGTGCCTAGCTGAACTTATATCATAGTACAGTAGCAGGAACAGAGACTTAAGACCATTGTTTGCTGTCCAATCTGTACTACAGGCCTTTGAAACTAAATAACTGGTTTAAGAAAATGAATAAGAATTTCAGTCACTATTGAGAGAAAAAGAGATCTTTATTATAGACCTGTATTTATGCATGCAAGGTGTGGATCAAATATGAATATTAGAAATAGCAACATCCAGCCTTATTTAGGCCTGTAAGTCACTTAAAATAGACAAAACTGACATAATGTATGCATAGAAATCAGTATTCTTTGGCTGCATGTATGCATATTAAGTAGGTATGAAAGTTCATGCTGAATTTGTCTTTGAATACTGATCCTTCAACCACATTATATATGTATGTATGTATGTATATATATATATATATATATATATATATATATATATATAAGGTGAGACCTTGCTATAGCATGCTCCGTCATAATACAAATTCGGATATAACACGGTTGTGGTTTGGCTCCTGAATTTTTCATATACATGTACTTTTCTCATATACAAATTTTTTTCTTTCTTAGAAGTATTAAAAGTTATGTGTAAAAAGTTTATTATCATTTTTGAGGAAGAGATCTTGCATGAATTCTAATATAAGACGATTGTGGCATGGATCCTGCAATTTCATATACATGTATTTTTCTCATACACGAAAAAGTTTTTTCTTCTTAAACGTACAAAAAATAACTTGTAAAAAGTTTATTCAGGGATCACGCTGGGCTTCACCAATGTGGCAAAATGTGATTTATCTTCCTTACTGGCAACAACATATACCATTTGGTGATTTTTCCCCCCAACATTATTGACTGCTTAAACTTGTATATACAACCTTGGGTTTGGATTCAAGAAATTCAGAGATATCATGAAAGGAAGCAGCAAACGTGATATAAAAAGCACTAGAATTAATCTGTTGTTAGATAACAAATTCTTTGTTCATATTGACAAACCATCTTAACAACGCATTGTTATATCATAATCCGCCTATTCTGACATCAGCCCTGAATAATGTATGCTGTGAGATCTCGTCATTTTTTATTTTAAATTAACATTTATGTAGCATGTATCAACTGGACGAGGCACTATCTCGTAATGGATCTTTCAGACGAAATAGTGTCAGATTATCAGCCGCTTGCTAGTAATTGATATATTTATTTTGACTGATCTCTGTATGTGGATGGTAAGTAAAATTTCTCTTCTTTTCACTCATAAAGTTAAATCCTTCAGAACACTCATATTTTCTGTAGTACTCCCTGTCAGAACAGAAGAGAACACATGTGTATTCATTGTCTGTTGGCCATATTTTACAAAATTCTGACACAAGCATGGAAGACAGCATCACTGTGCCACCAGAAATGTCACTACCCCACCACAAAGAAACAGATATATTTGCTGGTCTATCTATGCTACCAGGACTAGCTATAATCAACCTACTTTTGAAGGCAGCAAAAGTAAATGCTTCTATCAACCAAATGACAGCTTATTCCTTGTTTTTAAAATGTACCCAGACAAAAAAACGTTCTGCTGAAACTTCAAAGAAAACTGATCACCTCTGACATGGTTCCCACACCTTTCTAAAAATAAATGTCCAGGTCTTTTCCAGGCTTTTTCCAGGATGAAATTAATTTTTTCAAGGTTCACATATAACCATTACTGAATGGAATTAATGAACATTTTGGATTATAAAACATGCATTTTCCAAATCTGAGGATGTTTCTCTCTCAAGACTCTCCAAAACCTACATGTCAGAAAATATGATCACATACAAAACCACAAAATGAATCACACAAAACTGGTTGGACTATATTCCTATAAATTGGCATTTAAAGCCATTTCAATGTACAGAATACAAATTCTAACCTTACTCTGCTGACCCGCATTATGTTGCTACATGGTAACAGGCATGATAAGCATAAATTAGTTTTGTTTCCTTTCCAACCTTTAATTCTAAAGAATTCTATAGCATTATATGTGCATGTTACACAAATTAAACATTTCTTATCACAATATGAAAAAACTACAATAAATGCAAAGTATTAGAATCTTACCTTGTAACGAAAAAAGTTTAACCCTGAATTTATGTGTGCCAATAAAATCTCAAACAAGATTTTTCAACCAACCCAAACTCCTTAAGATGATTTGGTTAAAGATTTCATCATTTAAAATCATTTACAAACAGGCTTATTTAAATTTTGACAAAAGACCTTCAAAATTATATATTGTTGTATAAACAAAGACTGAATTTTCTGTAAAACCAACTTGTCTTCTTGTAGTTCGATAAACCAGTCCCCAAACCTGTATTGAGACAGTGGCTCTTATCGTTTCTTAATATATAATAAAAGGGATGACAATTTCCCATTTCTCCTGTGTCCTATTTAAGATCTGACAGCAGTGCTTCAAGCTACATGTCACTCTATAATAGTTTCGCACCGAAGTTCAGCTCAGAGATTCGAAATGTTTCTAATCTGGGTTTCCTCCAAATATTCCAAGCCCATTTTTCACATTTGGACATTTAGGTTGGAGTGTGGGGTCAGAGCAATTACATATCCAAAATTTGGAATTTGCTGCCACTGTAAGATAGCTTACCAGCGGGCCTAGCAGATTTAAACTATGTTATATCAACTTATACCTGCATGAAATCGATAGGAAGATTATTTATTTTCTCAAAAATGGCAAGTATTATAGATGAAACCTGACCCAGTACTCACCATCTGCTTTACTAGTCACATGACTTCACAAATCTCAAACAACGATATCGAAGTCCAATAGTCAAGTGATATCAACAACAAACTCCTTTTCAATGTTGTTGTACAAAATTCAATTATATTAAATGAAAGTCTGATACCATTTGTAAAATCCAGAAAGAACATAGAATTCTCAAAACATTTATTTCGAGAACAGTGACAAGAAACTTGGCCAGTTTCATTCATCAAGCAGAGTAGTCTGGTTCCCTGCTTTGTATGCTCCCTACGTTAGAGAGCACATATCAACTTGGTAGTCACGTGATACAACAAAACTCTCAGAATAAATTGTTTTTTGTATTTCTATTACAACCAGTATGTGACTTTCATTTAATTTTTTTTATCTACAATATCTGAAAATGTCGGTTGTGAGATTCTGTGTGCTCATGCGATTAGCAATCCAAATCGCCAGTACCAGCTCAAATTTCCTCAATGCCTTAGTTTTATCATTTTTCAGCAGATTAAAGACTTAACGATTGTAATACTTACAATTTCTGAGAAAATAAATAATTTTCATATTGATTTGATGTACATATAACTTGATTTAACCACGTTTAAGTTTGCTAGCCCATCTGCTAAGTGGCTATGCTTTGCCGCCACCATGTTGGCCTCTTGTGATGCTAGATTGGTTTTCATATCTTCCATATAACAAAGATATGGATATTGAGCTGTCTGTGCAAAAAAAAGTCTACTAGACAAATCTAATCCACTCAGCGCTTCGATTGTCTCAATAAATATATGTATGGCAAGCACCCACATGATCTATAGTACAACCTCCTAATATCAGAGCTCGATAAATTTAACTCATGATCAGTTTAGTTACGAATCCATAACGTAATTGTTTTGGGAGTCAAGTGATACATCATTAGTTGGCAAAAGAGTGATCAATCATATTTCAATCCTTTTTTCTGCAAAAGATTTTTCTTAAATATAGGAATCAAGATAATACATAAATTTTATGAGGATTTAGATCAAGTTTGGATGGATGGGAGGCCTGTCTGTGATATCCTACAATGTTTAAATATGCATTTATCATTATTTTTTGGAAATTAGGACAAATTTGCTATATAAAAGTTTGCTTTTTTTTTTAAATCTGGATATTAATATGGATGATTTGAAGTGGCAATAAAGGAGGATAACAGAAGAATATTAAAATAATGGAATTACCTTAAGATACCAAAACTCCAGTACATGTGTATGTATTATAAGTTTATTACATGTACACCAAAGTAAAACCTTTTTCAAACTGTGATGACTGATTAATTATTAAAAGTATTATTTTTGTCAGCAAATTCTAAATATTAAATAATTATCTTAAGCTCATAAAGTATCACTAGTAAAAAAGGTCAGCGAGTCTTCAAACTGAGAGCATAGACTGTACTTAGCACTTGTTGACTACCAAACAAGTAATGACCATCAGGATTTTGAGTGGCTATTATATAAATATTGCCTTTGGCAAAGATGAGAAATTTAATTAGTGATTATTGTTTTAATATTTTGACCAAAATAATAGGTTTTCACATACAAAGCAATGTACATGAAAATAAAATCGGTGTCTGAAGAAACTTTTCGATGATTTCAAAAGAAGCAGGAAATAATTCTGAAATGATTTCAAGGTGTAATATTTATAATTAGTAAAAGAACTTCATAAACTTCAAGTTGGAAATAATCCTATCAGAACTTCCTGTTCCACTTATTATTCGTGTGAAATAGGCATTCTTTTGTCTCAGTTAAAATACTTAGGAAGTAGAAGAAACACATTACAGTGAAACCTGCCTTGAAAGACCACTGCTATGTAAGACCACCTGCCTTGAGAGACCATATTCTCAATGCACAAATTTAATGATTTTGTAGCATTGTGGCCTGTTATGAGACCACCTGTCTTGAGAGACCATAATTTTATAGCAGAAAGGGTGGTCTTTCAAGACAGGTTCTACTGTATTACAACATATTGTAGCTGTTTGTTTTCACTATACACGTGTATAAGAAGTAAGATGATCTGCAATTTCTCTATTAAAAATGATGCCTGAGATGTTTCAGCCTAAGACACCTCTTGTGGGCATACTCAATTTGCAGATGGGGGCATTTTGAAATTTTTGTGGAAATTTGTGCTTTTGAGATAAAACTTGTCCACTTCCAAATCCTTTTCAGATCAATACTGCCATACATTTTGATCTGTTCCTCATTCCGCATGTAAGTTTCCAGCACACCTGTTTGTGGAAGTTTAGTTTTCTGTGAACTCAAGAAAATAGGCTTGTCTATTACATGTACATACATGTTGTTTTTCTTTTCATTTTCAAATATCGGCAGAATTTCATGGCCTTTTTATGCCTTGATTATAGGGTCTCTTGCATTTGATACTTGATCAAATTCAGATCTTTTTACTATATTCTGAATTTGATAATAAAATGTGAAGGAATCCTAATTACTATGCCAAAATATCTGTATATGTGCATAGTTTATTGCTGCTAGCAGCAGGCAGGGTGAACCCTACAAATTGGTTTCGAGCAAGTTTTTCATAAAATAAAGGTTCCTACAGGGGCTGAAAAAATAATGTCAATAACGCTAAACCGAACCTCCTAACTTTTATTATTACCATATAGTTTGAAAAACAAATAATAAATCGTTTGTGTTAGCTTATTTTTGTTATTTTATTTTTGACGTTTTGTTTTTTATGTTATAGTGGGTTTAGTTTACTCGCGGGTCACTCAATTTTTGTCGGCCACCCTGCCTGCTGCTGTAATTTAAACAATTATTATAAATATTATTAATAATGGTAGTTATAGGCGAACCACATTCAGCTAGATTAGCTCGAGAGTGATTAGAGGCAATTAGAAAATATTTACCTACCCGTGATGCTGTCAAGCAACAATTACAATCGCGTCAGGAATCTCATGTTGAATTTGAAGAGGATACAAAACAATTATTTAAACCTATTACAAAGACAACTAAACCTCTTCTTCCTGTTTTAGAGAAAACTGCTGAAGCAACTGAAAAAATAGCAAAAAGAACAAAACAGACAAAAAGACTTTTACGTGGACTTCCAGCTGATATAGCTGCTGCTCAACCAATACCTGTAGTCGCTGAAGCATCAGCCCCTAAACAAAAAAGTTTTGTTGAACTAATAAATAAATTTAATGAAGATACTGTTGAAGTAATTAAGAATGACATTAAAAATATGAAACAATTAGCTGAATTTGCTTTGGATAGTTTTAGTTGAAGAAATCAATTAATGAAACCTGAACACGCTAAGGATATTAGAAATTGTAAACAATGGCAAAAAGCATTATATCGCATACGATATAATGTTGAAAAAGTTAATACTGATGATCGATTATATCAGGAATATCTCTATGAAATTGATAATTTAATTCAATCAAGAAGAGAAGAAGCAAAACAACTTAAAGAACAGAAACGACTAGAAAAGGAAGAAAAAAGAGAAGCAAAACAGGAAGAAGCAGCAAGGCCCAAACGAAAATATACAAAAAGAAGACAAGCTCCTCCGCCTCCTTCTGAATCATTGGAATTACCACCACCACAACAACCATCTCCATCTCCATCATCATTATCATTACCACCACCATTAAGATCATCATCACCTCCTCCACCACAAAAACAGGATCCACAATTATTATTATCACCGTCTATGTTAAAAATGGAGAATGAATTAGAAAAAATAATTAAAATTATTGAATCTCGTAAAAGTGTTATCGATTCAATGAGAGAGAGGGGTATGAAACCTGCCACAATAAATCTTCAGATTAATGCACTAATGACATATATAGACGATTTAAAGGAATTTGGATTATCAGACTCTGAAATCGATAAGATTATTCCAAAACCTTATTATAGTGTTAGTGGGAGCGATCTCTCTACCGGAGGTGATTTTACTCTATGTCCTAATAACGTTATCTCCGATGTTGAACGACTAGAAATCCTCATCGGAGGAAAACTAGCCGGAAATAATTCTCCAGAAATAATTAATGAAGCAGCTGATATTTGCAGACAATTATTTACCGGTGGTATCATGGACGTTAATGTTTATCAGTCTCTTATTAATGAAATTGCCGATGACTACTACAGTGACTGAGTACGTAATTAAATACAATTACTATAATAAAATGAACGTACATAGTACTCAACGTGGACCAACCATGGTCAGGGTAATAAACTCACGATTACCAGTATACAAAACAACCTACGGAAATGGACTAGGTGATGTTGTTCAGGGTCTATTTAGAAGGATAGCCCCAAAAGCAATACCGATCGCAAAGCAACAGGGCATGAAAGCTATTGATGTTGTTCGTGAAAAAGGTATTGGTGCTATGGGTAATCTCGCTGGTAAAGCATTTTCAGCGATCAAAGATAGACTAGCACGATTAATACGACGAAAACCTCAACCAGTAAAATTACCTAGCACTGAAGTAATGCCTGCAAATGTCAGTAAAATAATAAATCAAGTTGCTAATCAAAAACTAGCAGAGTTGGCTGATGTACCAATGTCAGAAAAAGAAAAAAATATAACCGCTAGTCTGATAGCAGGAAGTGGTCTTCGTTTTAGACGATAATAATTATAATAAAGATGTTCAAGCGCATATCTGATCCAGCATTTGACATGGACGCACCAGTACTTAAAGATGAGTCTGTGCGTGATTATCAATATTATTCTTATGACGCTCGAATTCCAGATCAGCGTGGACGAATTGAACTACAAGTTCAGGATACAAGTAGGTATTTCTTACCCGCTGAGGCTTTTATTGAAGTAGAAGGTGAAATTTTTAAAGCTGATAATACTGAATACGATAATAATGTTGCTTTTGGTTTTGTTAATAATGGTATTATGGCGTTATTTGACAGCGCCACTTATATGATTGATGGTAAAAATATTGAATCAATTCAGAAGGACGTTGATGTTGCTACAACAATATTAGGTCTAGCACGATATAGCGACGATTATTCAAGATCAGCTGGTCCATCAATGATGTTTGTAAAGGACACTTCTGATCACCCTAACAACATACAATATAATATAAGACGACCTAGAAACAACGCCAACACTAATGACGCTGATGTGTGGCCGGTGGTTCATGGTGCTAATCCAGAATTTAATTTAGGATTTACAACACGTAAATCAATGTTGAAAGATAGAATGTTTTCATGTGCAATTCCACTTTCACACATATTTGGATTTTGCAGAAATGTCAGAAAAGTTTTTTTCGGAGCTAAACATACGGTTGTACTCGTACGAAAGGCTACAGACGATGATGCAATATGGCATGTTGCAGGTGCTGATGATGCTGCGACTAGAGCACTTCATGGTAAAGTAGTATTAACCAAACTTTGTGGATGCCAGTGATGACTCCAACAGTACCTGAAGAAGATCGGTTACTTGCTTTTTTGAGTCAAGGTGGTAAATCAATGTTGTCATGGTTAACAATGACCACAGATGCTGTTCAGAGCGCAATTAATGGTTTATTTACATGGCAAATAGCTTCTCAACAGGGAATAGCAGCACCACGACATATATTTATTGCGCTTCAGGATAATACACGTGTAGGTAATGAAACAAAAAGTTTAATGATATTTGACAAACTTGGTGTTTCCGAAGTTTCTTTAAGAATAAATGGACATCAAGAACCATCCAAGGATATATTACTGAATTTCGATCAAAATTATGTAGCACGTGCATATCACCGTCTAATGACGTTCATCGGCCGTGATCAAAATATTGATACTGGTTTACAAATATCACAATTGGATTTTACAACCTTATATCCAATTTATTACTTTTCGCTCGAACATTTAGATTTAACCAGACAGTCAGTAGTCGATATACATTTTCGAGCCCGTGTTAACAGAAATATTATAGATATTCCTAATTACAGAGCAATTGCTCTCATACTCAGCGATAAATCAATGTTACTTGAAGGTGTTGGTGGACGAATGCGAGTAGTTGATGCTCCAGTAGAAAATATGTAATTAGATCGTTTATGATAATTATAATGTCATATAATCACGTTAGTGTTAGTCTGACTCCTGGTCAGATTAAAAGGATACAATCAGCATCAAAAAATGACTGTGGATTAAAAATATCACTAAAGAAAGAGCAGATGAGTGGCTCAAATAAATTATCTCTTACAGAACGTCAGCTCAGGCATTTCAATGAAGCCAAAAAATCAAATAAAGGTATAAAACTTAATCTTTCTGCGGGTGCCATTAAAGATATCATTAAGACGGGTGGTATATTTCCACTTCTTGCAGCAATACCAGCATTAATTGCCGCTGCAGCCCCAGCTGTTGCAAAAGCAGCTGCATTAGGCGCTGTTGGAACCGCTGCTGGAATGGCATTAAAGAAAGCAACAGGAAAGGGAATCATGCACGCAGAAAGCTTAAAAAAAAGATCACGGGCAAAACAACACGGAAGATGTCTAAGAGCACCAAACGTGCCACAGCCGGGTCGTCTAAGATTATCAGGCCCAGCATACGGTCGGGGTCTAAGATTGCCAGGGACTCCACATTCATGGTATGGAAAAGGCCTAAGATTACCAGGGGTAGTTTACTGATATCTCCTATGTCCAATTTTGATTTATTAGATGATGCTAAAAAATTAAAATAAAAAATTTTAGAGGAGTTTTTATGCGTGATCAATTACCGAAACAACCAAACAATATTGAAATAGGTATTATTAATCTCGATGAAAACTCTGGTCCAGGCACACATTGGGTTGGATATGCAATTGATCCACGTGGAATTATTTATTTTGATTCATATGGACTAGCTCCACCAAAAGAATTCTTAAAGTATATTAGTGGCGATCAAAGTACTCCAATATGGTATTCAACGCTACCAACACAAACATTAGCTGATCCACCAATATGTGGTCGAGAAGTACTTAACGTACTTGATGCTGTATCAAAATCAACAAAACCACCTCACAAAGTTGTACATGAATATACTACGACGTCACATTTAAACAGACAGTAGTAAATATAATGGTGGACATTTACGGAAGATCTTCTCGTGGTAAAGCTCAGCAGCAAGCTGATTTATCTAAATACGCAACTCTCGATCAGCTCAGAAATGAGATTGATGATTTATTAAACATAACCAGTGTTGATCAAAATGAAGTAGTTGTTTTTCAGGATAAGGAAGGACGATTAAAAACTAGTAATATACAACTGCCAGATGTACTTATACCAGTTCCTAATGCTGTTGTTAATATAGTTACTTTTACTGATCAGGGTAAAATACAAGATTTCGGTACGTCAGTCAGCGATTATATTAAGAAAGCTGGTGATTCGTTCACAGGTAGCATTATTATGAATCAAAATAAAATTATAGACCTTGGAAACCCAGTCACAGATACAGACGCCGCAACAAAGAAATATGTCGACGATCCAGAATCTAAATACGTATTGGCCAACGGCGGTATAATGCGTGCATTTCTCAACATGAATAATAATGGTATTAACAATCTTAGAACACCAGAATTTGATTTTGATGCTGCAACGAAAAAGTATGTTGATGATAAGGAAATTCCTACTTCAACTTCGTTAAAAACAATCGGTGATGAAATTACTACACTTAGTGCTACTTTTTCTAGACATGTAGAAACGTTCTTAAATTTTCGTAGAAATGTAAACAAAACCATTAAAGATTTTTTTGGGGAACAACCAACCGTTGACATAAAACTCTCCGATGTCAACATGAAACTCAATGAAATTGTCAGTGGAATACCTAATATTGTTCAAAAAACTAATCTGATTAAAATTCCACACAGACAAATTAGAAATATCGTGTACACAGTAGCATCAGGACTAACAACATGGTCACAGCAAAATAACACTATTAAATATACCGCAGAAGTTACTGGTGTGTATAGACTGTCTATATTCAGCTCTGCAAAGTTTAAAATTTATACTACAACATTTCCGTGGCGTCATTCAACAGATGCTTTCTCTGGAGTTGTATCCATAGTGTTAAATAAAGATGCTGAAGAAATATTTTTACTGGAAGCAGATGATCAAACAATAACCGCAACGTCTTACTGGTGGTGTTTGGAATTTGTAGCTGAAACACCACAATTAGTCACTTAATATAACAATAATGGATCAACCTCAGTCTCGCATCGACGTTCAACGTTACAGATGCAATCAGGTATGTGAGCGTCTGACTAAACTAAATAATTTTATTGATTATTATAACACGAAAATAAAAAAATACAAAAGGCGTATAGTTGTCATCGATGTAGTTGTTTACTCGGTTTCTGCTGTTATTGCTGGAACAGGATTATTATCAACATTGATGATGACAGCACCTACTGTTATAACCATCGTTGTTTCAGCATCAACGACTATTGCTGGAGTTCTCGGTATTATAGCCAAAAAGATAGATACCTGTACAAATGCTAAATTGCACGATTATATGATTAAATTACATACAGTGGCAGAGGCATGCTCTAAACTATCTTTGTACATTTCTTCGTGTGTCAGTGATGGTGAAATATCCGATACTGAATTCGCGATGATGATGAAAACCTATGATGACGCATTTAAGGTGATCGCTAATGATTTTAATGAATTAAATAACAACAATAATAATAATGACAGACAGGGAGTTACTTCAGCAGATCGTCACTAATACGACTCCGTCAAAAACCACTATGATATCATTAAGTTCGACCAATCCGGAATTTAGTGTCAATTTTCCAACATCAATTCCAGCAAAGGAAATAGCATTAGCACAATTGCGAGTTTATTATAGCTGGCCAAATATTAGATCAAAACCATTTGGTGGACTACAGCCAAATAATTCATTAGTATTCGCTAATAAGAATAAGCCTGATGGAACTCCTGATTGGCAAGTAGTTGCTATTCCAACAGGCAGTTATCAAATAGAGCAAATTAATGATGAGTTCCAACGCAGAATTAAATCTATTACAGGAAAAGAATCAAAAATAGCAATTACTGTTCACGAACCAACACTATCGGCGGTTATTAAAATAAATTCCCCTGATTATTCCGTAGATATTTATCAAAGTTCGATTAAATCAGTATTAGGATGGCCTATGTTCCACCGGTTTATCAAGGACCACCAGAACCACAACGATCTGATTTCGTTGTAGATGTTGAAAAATTTATAAAACTTCCAGAATATCGAAAAACTTATCCGTTTATAGAGATTCCGGATGCTTATCGTGGTTATGCACAGTATACTCATTTTATAGATTTCGTTCGGGGTAAAGGTACAACAAGAATAGCAACAATTAATGTTGAAGAAATTAACTCAAAATCAAGACCAATTAAATCTGAACATGGACGTGTACTTAATGATCTAAGAAATTTATTTTCCAGCATCAGCACTTCCTACAACGATGACTTAAAAAATCAAATAATTGAAACAATACAACATTTGAATCAGGTTGCATCAGACTTAGAATATGTAAATAAGGCTATCGTTGATAGAGAAAAAACATTAAACGTACCGGTAGATAGATTTCTTAGTACTTATATAGTTAATGAAGATGATCCTATTCAGCATGTAAGCTATAAACGTTTATTTAAAACAGTATTTCTTAAATATTATGGAATCACAGAAGAACAGCTACCAACATTTGTAATTAATTCCGGGATTTAACTATGAAGAGCTAAAGAAATCAGTTAATGATCTTATTGATGAACACTTTAAAAGAATATGTGATTCATGGAAAAAATTAATACCCACACCAACTATTCTTAAATATAATAATGATCCACATGGTGGAGGTCGCCATATCTCACCTGGTATTGTTAATATAACATCTACGATCGCGGTCAATCTAGTATGTGACGTAATTGATGACAGCTATCAAGTAGATCTTTCAAAATCTAACCAGGCCCAACAGGGGTATATACTATATGCATTTAGCCCTCAAGTACCGCCCGGGTGGTTAATTATATCTGAGCCAATTAATCCAATTTATCTACGTGTACATAATCCATTATTGTCAAGAATAAATTTCAAACTTACTGACCAGACAGGAAACATTTTGGATCTACGAGAAGAGTCACTTAACATTAATTTGTATATACGCTCGTAGAACGTCCAAGTAAATAATCAGGTGGAAAAAAATAATCTGATGGGTAAATAGGTACTCTAATTCATGAAATTATTAAAAAAACATGGTTTTTACCCCTGGGGTTTTTACACTCAAAAAATCAAACATTTAACAGAAAAATATAAAATGTGCTGGGGTTTTTGCTCTCAAAAAATCAGAAAAATCATTAAAATTTAATTTAATTTTTTTTTTATATATTAAAAGATCTTTTTTTTCTTAAATAACGTTAATTTGATCAATGTGTTTTGGCAGGTTCAATTCCTACTGCACATGTAATAAAGCGAGATAACTCTGTCCCCCCTCTCTCCGCAGAGTAAATTGAAAGATTATTTCCCTTACTACTACGTTCGATTTTTACAGACAACAAATACATCGTTTTTCGTTAATTATTTAGTGATTTATTTGTTCTCCGTTAGCAATTAGTTGTTAGTAAAGCATCAATTGGTAACAGAGAGGGATATTGATGCATCTTTTAACTCTGATAACCTTAAATTCACATCGGTTTATACGAGTGCGTAAAGTTATTTTTAGCTCTAATAACGAAAAATCGACAATAAATACACATTACCATCCAATTATAAATTCGTAAAATTAATCTATCAGTCTATGTTAGAATCCTTGGCAGTGGTAAATGAAAAACAGGTAAAGCTATTTGCGCCTCTTGCATGTTCGATCGAAAATATTAGATCCGAACTATCTCGTGAATACGAGAAAAAGAAGATTGTGGACAATCATGTAATGCAATTAAGAAAAATTATGTTATTTGATTCTGTCAAAAATGAAAGTGACACAGAGAGCGACGATGAATGTACCCATGGCAAAATATAGAGTTGAACTATATACAATTTATTTATTAAGAGTACAGAGTTAGATATATTCAAATATTATCGACTGATCATATTTGAATGAATATGCTGATTTGTATGTTTTATTTACGACAAATTGTACTGAAACAGGATGTATGCTAAAATGTTTTGCAGCCGCATACATTGATGGAAAAGTTATTTCTTGGTCTGTTTCTGTATTTATGGATTTAATAGCTCTCTTTTTAAATACTTTACATTTTCCAGTATTTCCACGTGCAGAATTCTGACTAGGTGTAATAGCTTGCAGGTTAGATAGCCGATTATTTTTGGGATCTCCATCAATGTGATCAATTACAAGTCCATTTTCAACTACTCCACGAAAACATTCGAATATGAATCTACTTGATAAATAATTTTTATTTCCAGCATGAAATCTAAAATAACCAAATTTATCAAGACTACCGACTGGGTTTTTTGATTTACAGTGTCTGATTACACCATCTCGGGATGCTTCATAATTTGTATATACTGGATGTTTAACAAATTCGTATTTATTACGAAATGCTTCTTTTCTTAATTCTCTTATAATATCATTGTCGATCATTTCATCATAAGTCTGATTTGTCTGAGTCATTTTATATAATAATATTATTTGTCTAAATCATTGTTTTGAAATCTAACCAGATAATCTTCTACGGTTTTTATAGGAGATTTACCTGACAATGTATTATTTTTTTTGTCATAATATCGTTTTAGTTCCCTGTATTTTTTTCCACCACATTTTAAACACAATTGAGTTTTTCCTCTGAATCCAACACCGCATTGAATACACGGTATTGGTCCTGTACTTCCATTTTTGATACTTTGCGCATGATTTCTGCAGTATTTGTTCACGCACAATTTATTACAAGGAGAAGTATCTCCAATTTTGAGCCAAGCACATTTGTTCTTTGTTTCAAGCATTATATATACTAAAATTTTAATTTAAATACTTGTCTTAATTATATGAACAAATTATCTGCAGTTGAACCTAAAAGAGCTAGATTTGATCTTGACAGACTATCAGAATATAAATTTAGTACTTTGATGCAAGATCTGGCATTAACGGATGAGGATGTAACCGAACGTATTCGTGAAGCCAAGAAGGAATTTCGTAATAGTGGTGCTGCTCATGTATGGTCAACATTCAGAGTCGGAAATGTTACTAATATAATGAATGACAAACGAGGAAAAGCAATTATTAATCACCTTGATGATCAAAAATATTTTATTTTAATAAAATTTATTGTAAATACAGAAGAAGATACTTGGATTATTCGTGACAAGCGTGATCCAGTCCGCATACAGTCAGGAAGTAATATTGTTCTTTTGAGTAATAAATCTAAACCCGGAATACTAACCGGTATTGATAAGCCATATTATGAACGGGGGTACCCTGTGACTGCAGTTGTATATGCAATATATCCGCTGAATAATAAACCTGATGTCGGGGATCTTAAGCCGATGAGATTGTCAGAGTCAAGAATAAACTGTGTAGCTGAACGAGTTACAGAACATTTCATAAACGCGATACGTGGTAATGGTTTAACAGATTTGAGGCGAAAAAAATAAATACGTGGGCAGAATCAGTTAAAGATACTGGAGCATCTATTAAAGATGTTGCTGATCTAGAAAAGAAATTAAGATTTCCAATAATGGTAAAGACGTTAACAGGAGAGATTTTATATAAACCAAAATACATAAAAAATGGAGCTCCTATAGATATTATTGATCATAATTCGCATGCATGGACCTCAGCAGTAACAATATTTCCACGAGATAGAACGGTTAAATTTTATGATGGTCATACATTTGATTTTATCAAAAATATCAGTAAAAGTGACCCTGTATCCATTTGGTTATTTCAAAGTTCAGAATATGATTATTACGATCAGTTTGTATGGCCTAATGGTGATATTTACCGTACAGAATCTCTTAATGTAGAAATAGAACATCTTGCGCTGAAATATACTTCTGACGATGTCAAAGTTAGACAATTATTAAATAATTGTTTTACAGTTCCATCTGTAGCGGCTCATTTCGCTCAGGAAAAAAATTTATGGAAACCAACACGATCGGAATTTCTTGAAGATATCCATAAAAGCTGTGTAGAATATGGACACGGAGGATTGTGGAATACTAAATATAAGTATTATGACGTTATATCCGTTGATATGGTAGCGTGCTATCCTGGAAGTTTTCTTGGATACGGAGAATGTTCTGAATACTTTAAAAGATTCGGACATCCATCACACGAGATGACCAGGGTTGCGATAAACGAACATTTACCAGAATTTGACTTAACCGGATTTGCTCATGTAGAATCATTTGAGTTTGCAGAAAATCTCCATCCGATTACTTATGCTTGGTTTGGAAGACATTTTTCAGAAAAATGTTGGGTTCCAATAGTACTATTGCGATATATGCTTGATGTTGGAATTTTAACATTATTGAAGGTGAGTGAGGCAATTATATCGTATCGGTTACAAAAGCAAGTTTGGTTACCAGAACCAAATAGATTTAATATTGATGATGCCAGGAAAGAATTTCCTAATCTTAATGAAGATGACATTATTAAAATTACTAATAATATACGTAAATGCAGGAATGAGCATGATGAGAAACTTGCAAAAGATCTTGGTAGAAAGATAATTGGTAAATTTACTCAAGGAGGAGCATATGATCATAAAAGACACTGTACGAGATTGATTATGGACGATGCTGAACTCGATTTTATAATAGCTGATACAACGGAAAAAAACACATTTATAAATCGGAGTAATGCTTATTTGTCAGACGGAACCAAACTAGGTACAATTGTGAGTTATCTTGATGGTGACTCACCGCAATTTACTCATTTAAGATCATCTATGTTGGCATATGTTTCTATAAATCTACTGTCTATGATAAATAGATTTTCTCGTGATGCTGTCAGAGTCGCCACGGATTCGTTTTATATAAATAAAAAATATACAGATTTATTAAAACCGCTACTTGGTAATGGTGAATGGGGATCATGGAGAATAAAACAGGAAAATATACTTAGTTATTCTGAATCTGCCGACGTTGAAATTAAGGAAATATATTACAAAAATAATAATCAAGTATCAGTCATTATCACCATCTGTATAAGATCCTGTGGCTAGACATAAGACTGTTTATCTTAACGGATGCGGTGGTTCAGGTAAAACAACGCGTGTGATTAAATTATTCACGAATAATGATTCAGATATAATTGTTTTGACACCGACACATAAATTAGCCAGGGAAATAAAAGAGCGAGGAGTAAAATCATGTACATATCATAGTTTCTTTAGATGGTGTGGAGACACATGGACTCCCGAACGAATGGGTGAGAAATATATACCTAAATATATTATATGGGATGAGATATGCACGGTGTCGTTAGAAATATTAAAAACATTTCTTGATTGGCTATTGACAAAGAATACTGCTGTAATAATGTGTGGTGATCATGGTCAACCACCACCCTTTATTGGACAGTCACCACATGAATGGCTGAAGAATAACGTAGATTATTATGAGGAAATAAATGATGACCACAGAGCTATTGATGAACCGCTGAAGGAGTTTAAAAGATTAATCAGACTACAACCAGACAAAGTACAATGTGAAATAATGCGAGGAGTAATTCCAGAGACTTCTATGAATGATTTTCTGAGTTTATGGAATCCCGCTGATTTAATAGTTGCAAGTAGAAAGATAGTTCGTGATGAATTACAGGAGAAATTATTTCTGTTACATAAAGAAAAGTTTTCAGATCAACCTGTACCATTATGTTATCGCCCAGCAGATACTCGACGACAGAATATTGATGTTGAAATTCCTGGTGGTGGAATACAGAATCTCGTCTTGAATGATATTATTTTAGTCGATATTAATGTTGTTGAGAATGCGCCGAGTATGAATAAATCACCGTGGACGTTAGGATACGCTATAACTATTCACTCGTCACAGGGGTTAACTATTTCTGATACAAATATCTGGATTATAGATGATCGGATCTAATGGTCAAATTTAGTCTATCTCGCAGTTTCTAGAGTCAGAAGAATATCTCAACTACATAGGGTTATTATGAATTTTACAGAAAATAATAATCAGACTGTTAATAATGACATAATAAGAAAAAAACTATCTGGTTATAAGCAATGTGACAATAAAAAAATAAGCGTGACTTTGATATTGATACTGAATTTATTATAACACTAAAACAACGACAAAATAATCATTGTGCAAGCTGTAACGCAGTAATGTTATGGCAATATTCGAATAATAATCCAAGACAATTTACCGTAGACAGAATTAATAGTGATCTTGGTCATATACGTGATAATGTGATGCTGACCTGTCTTGAATGCAATCGACGTAGAGGTTCTGGTTATATAATTGTATGTGGTGGTAACTGTGTGTCTTTAGGAATTACCTGTAATTGTTCACGCACAAATCCACGTTGAGGGGCTGTCGAATCCAGTCTGTAGATTGGCGGTCTACCAGTGGATCTAACCACACTAGAAATTGTATGTGTAGTCACGCTCCAGATAGGATCGGTTGCTCTTTTTTTACCACCTTCAAGTTCGCCAGGTTCATATAAATATCTTATAGTTACATTACCTAATACTGGTTGAGGTTGTTGTCTGTCATTGCTACAGGGTATATATCTTTTTGTAATCGCATTAGAAGGTTTCATGGAAGTTGAACGAGTAATTTCGTTATTTAACGCAGCTATCACACTTGGTAACCTTGCAACTCATTCACGAAATCTCTCACCGGACTTAAAGTCAGTAGATATTTCTTTTGCGTATTAGCATCCAAATAACCACTCGGCAAGTGTTCGATTAAATCATTCAACGATTGCCTGATCACGATGAATTTCAGTATGTCCTCGTCTGATTTTAATGTTATGTTTTTTCATCAACGGTAATACTGCACCAAGAAATTCTTTGCCAGGATCAACCTGTAATAACTGTGGCCATCGCAAAGGTCCTCGCTGATAAATTCGTTCAAACGCAGATGCAACTTTAGATGCTGTCTTTGTTGATAATGGTTCCGCTTCTTTATATCTACTTGCAACGTCAACGACAGTTCATGCGTATTTGTATGTGCGTGAATGAAGTTTACCAATTTTAATGGTATCGTGTGGCAAAAATAAAATATCTGCTTGATGAACCTCATTAGGGACGCTGACATCAAAATGTGCATATTGAATTTTTTTAGGTGGTGGTAGATAAATTTGCCATATCGCCTGTGGTGTTAACCACGCTGCAGCAACAGAACGTGAAACTTTTGCTGCTTCAGATAATTTAGTAATCGCTGATCTGCCTCTCCAATATCCTCTTGGGCTATAATAAATGGATTCCATTATAATATTTATATAATTAATTACCAGCCTCTAACATTATTTTACTTTTCATGGCAGATTTTACTAGAAAACTAGCTAATTTATCTCTGACAGATTTATTGGGTATAGAATTTAATGCATGAATCAATTTTACATCTGCGAGATGCCTTTGTTGTAAATCTTTACTTTTATACGCAACGTCATGAACATGACATGCTTGATCAATCTTATTTATTGGATACTCTCCTGATCTTGGTTGATCTTGATTATCAAGTCGGATATCAAGCCGAGTTCCAGGACCATAATAATTATATCCAGGAAGATGTTTCTCACCGGGGTATTTATCCCACTGAGTTCCTGGTAATTTTCCTAATAAAGTGGCAATATCTCCACCTGTCTTTGTTTTGACAAATTTGTACTTCTTTGTACCACATTTTACACATTTGCCCGTCAGAGCACGTCGTTTATTCTTCGTTGTTATTGTAGTTAATTCAGCAGTGGGTGTAGGAATTTTACACCGAACACAATATAGACTCATATTATTTACTATATGGATATAATTGACTTTTCGGCGACACGAAAACAGGAACCAGTAAAACATCATCCAGCATTACCAAATTCGATAAGGATGATTATAATAGGTCCATCTGAATCGGGTAAAACACAACTATTACTAAATTTAATAATGCGATGGTTAAAATGGAGTAAACTGTATTTAGTAGCACCATCTGTAGATGATCAACACTGTTATGAAGTACTTAAAGATTTTAATGAAAATGCAAAATTGCTGAATGAAAACGGTAATGATGTGGTTGATTTTATTACCGATATTGATGAGGCTCCATCTGTAGATGATCTAGATGGATTTATTAATAATTTAGTGGTGTACGATGACGTTATGTTGGACAGACAAACAAATCCAGCTAGAATATTTTCTCGAGGTAGACACAAGAATACAGATGTTATATACGTCACTCAGCGTTATACACAAATACCGAAGGTGATCAGAGATAACTGCAATATTTTAGTAATGTTTAATGGAGTAGATAATTATACTTTACAGAATATTTATTATACTTGGTGTTCAGGGGATATGGATATGATGAAGTTCAAAAACTTTTTTGCTCAAGCACAGGCTATTCCATTTGGGTATATAACAATAAATCTACATGATCCAAGATCCAGATATTGTATAGGTCTAGATAAAATCTTTGGTTAATTAACGATAGCAGCAGGCAGGGCGGCCGACAAAAATTGAGTGACCCGCGAGTAAACTAAACGCATTATAACATAAAAAACAAAAAGTCAAAAATAAAATAACAAAAATAAGCTAACATTATCTGTTTTGGTAATAATAAAAGTTAGGAGATTCGGTTTAGCGTTATTGACCTTATTTTTTCAGCCCCTGTAGGAACCTTTATTTTATGAAAAACTTGCTCGAAACCAATTTGTAGGGTTCACTCTGCCTGCTGCTCTGCTCCATGATTGGTAGTTGGTATCACTAAAAAGTCTTTTTTATTAACATGAAACTGACCTTCTTAAAATCTTTTTGAGTAAATTTGTCTTCACACGACACATTCCTTTCTCACAGCCGGAAGCAGTCATATGTTATTACTATTGGCCAATGTATAACCAGCTTCTTCAGGTATAGTCAAAGCTTTGATATGTAATTGTTGTGATTCAGATTGTGGACTCATATAAAGGTTGATTCTTCATGTTGATGTCATCCTCTTGTGCAATGACTTTAAGTGACTCAGCACATAACAATGGCAGCTGTATGGTCAAAATCAGGCAATAGTTATCAGAGTAACATACAGGTCATGCAACTTAATGAGTGAAATATTTTTTGTTAAAGACTGAAAAATAGAGCTCAATGTCACTTGTTCAATGTGCTGTAGTAGGCCACAGTGATCTGCTTTCTATGCTCCAGTGATGAGCTTGTTGTTGTCCCCAACATTGTAGCAATCAAATCATGCAACTTAGTGGGTGCATTCATCTTGAGAAATATAGTCAAAGGATTACAAATGTTGCTCAGTAGCTAACATTTCACACTCTTGTGATTATGTTAAGCTTTTTTTATCATTTGGCTCTATTTCTTCAAAACTGTTCCTCAAATGTGTATTAAACTTAATAAGAGGAGTTATTTGATGTACTTTATTTAATTTACACATATAAATTGGATCACACTGACCAAACTTTTTCTTATTCTAGGGACCAGGCTTGTTTATTTTCAATATACACTGACACAACTGTGTTGCATATTGAGTGTGGAGTTGCAATTTTACATTCTGCGTCACCCAAGTCATGAACCTGTGCACTCTTATGGGCAAGCTGTTTCATTAGGAAAAAATAATACGCCCACAACTTTTCAATGTTGGATGTCCATTCATGTCTCTGTTGAAACTAGCAATGAACAAGTTGTAAAAGGTGAAAAAATCTGTAAGATGGAAATAAATATCTATTTTAAAACAATGTATCTGGCAATGAAAACATTCAAGAATTGTGTCCCCTGCCCTTGGAATCCATGTGTAACACTGACAGAATACTTCATGAACTATTCCATGGAATTTTTCTGAGCCTATTCTAAATATGCCCTTCATGTGGAGAATAAAAACTGGCTGTACATTACATGCAAAAGATTCAGTATGAGCCTGCTCTTGGCACCACACATAATTTTCGGACTTTGAAGAATGCTTGCAATTACGACATTGGTTTCCTTCACTACTGCTAGCAAACAGGAGGATAAGCATGCTTGCAGCAGAAGGTTGGAAATAAAAGCAACACTGTTAGCATGCTAATGGTATGCATAAAATTTCAACTCCTACTACAATCAAGGCTGCAATAAAACGCTTTGTTAATGGCACCATGACATCAATAACAAAACACCTAGTACACACTGCCTTGTGGGAAGGATGATATAACACTTTCTGGCTCTATTTTCTAACACTGTGAACCTCTGTTAGGCATAACTGTATGGAGGAGAAGATCTAGAAATGTGTTCCAAACTAAGTTCTTGAGCACTGTAATAAGGCTCTTGTTGCAAGAGCCTTCTCATTTCCTCCAATCAGTTTATGGAGAACTTGTGGTAAGACTTTTTCATGATATGTTTGTGCGCTTTGACTTTCTGTGAGCAATTAACTTGTTTAATTTTTCTTGCCACTTTGTTAATGACCACATAAGCGTGTTTCTTGTGTTACATAGCCCAGGCTTCATTTTTCATGGCTGTGCATAATTTATCAACTTTGTGCTGAGGATGAGTATAAACTCTTCCCTGATTATGGTTTTGTCATAGATATGTGATCAGCAATGGTATTGATTTTTGTTTCAGTCAAGAGATGAATTTCACCGTGTTTCTGAGGCTCTTACTGCCAGATGTTGACTAGTGAAATTTCCAGCCATGGAAACCAACCAGTAGCCCAAAGCTGTGGCCTCAAGGGCAACTGTAATGGGTGTGGTGATGATTGTTAACAATATGCCAATCCCTGCCACAATGGTGCATATAGCCACACCTGTACATGTGCTATCAGTGCCATCCAACATGTTTACTGCATGCTGTTACTTTCTGCAGAGGGTGCACTACTGTTTGACTTCAGCTTGTAAAGATTTTAAGTCTAAGAGATTATTTTAGCTGAAAACCTTGTAGATCTGCTTAAATGCTTTGGGAAACATTATAATTACTCTATATGGAATGTGATCTGAAGGTTTAATTGATAAGGAGGGATGTGTGGAGGGTTTAGCTCTCCTGCAGGCACACACCTCTAACCCATCACTGGTGTACTGGCTGCATGGAAATGTTGTTTAAGAAAATTTCAGTTTCCAAAATATAAGTTACTGCAATGATAAGGTTTTCAACCTGCCCACCACCACCATGCTCACCAAGAGGCACAAATAGCAAGCCTTGTGTTCAATGGGCTAGTCAGTACATGTTAACCTGGTCAAATACTGTAATGTGGCAGAGCATATCTTTCTCAAATATAGTTGTTTCTTTCTGCTGGATAGCCAAGTTATAGATGGTTCTGAACACCATGATGGGTAGGTAACCACCATGAACATTTCACTAATGCCATATTGTCATTGTAACAAAAATCTCAACTCATCAAGGGCAATTCTTTTGGCTCTTGTACCTTCTGCTGCAGTGAAAGTGCAATTACATCAAGCTGGTTGTGAGTTGGTTTAGGGTGTTCTGGGTGCTCCAAGTGCTAAATGTTTATTTGCTTTGCATCCTAATTCCATCCAAAACTGAATTGAAATCCATCTTAGCTGTCACATAATTATTTATTTGTCTTTAGCAAGGACTTAAATGTATCCCAGGCAAACGTGTACAAACTCACTTCCTACACTCACTTCACCTGACCTGAGCACACTTGTAATATGAAAAACAAGGGCATCCCTCCTCAGTTTCAAAGACCCTGACTGTATCATTCCAGTGTATGACAGCTATTCACCCCAACCCATCAATTTGAATGATTATGAAATAAAACATGTTGGCCATTTGATTTTTAAATAACAACTACCACTTCAATTCTGCATTGCCAAAATCACAAGCTTTATCATTATTTAATAGCATACAAACAAAACATGATTTCAACTGATTCTCAAGAAAGAAACAAACTTGAAAATTAAATAAGAAAAATGCAACATGTTAGTCTTATGGTAAAAAAGGATATTAAAAGTATACTAGGGAAAAACCATTCAGGCAATTGTAAAACAAAATATCAAGGATGGACAGAAATTCTGATAAAAGTATGTACAAATAGTTTTACAATCTCATAAATATTATTCAATATTTCTATGCTAACCACAAAGCAATGTCTGTAATGCAATAATCCAGATTACAGAGTTTAAAGTTATTGGTTCCCAGATGCTGATACACATTATAAGCACTGGGCATGCATCTATACTTTTTCATGAGGTGCTGTAAAAGAAAATTAAAATCATCTTCAATTACATTTACATTGAAATAATGCACATTCTATTTTGCCTTTCTACTCTTGACAGTGACCCAATTTAGCAAGACAATGAGAGGAAGTGCAACAACTATCAATGCTTAAGGTTGTGGCAGGATGAAGCGTGAAGTACTGATAAGAAAAATAATAGTATTAGTAGTATAGTAGTAATATTTCTAGAATAAGCACTGATTAGGATAGGGCAAGAGAAGATCAAAGAAGATGGTTAGGAGGAGGAGTGGTAAACATAGCAGCAATTATGTCTCTCCAGATCTCAGGTACATTCAACTGTTCCATTACAGACTTCATTTAAAAAGGTTTTTGTAGCAAAAGAGTGGTTCATTTGTCTGGCAAGCAAAACAAAAATACTTTAATCTGATCTGGCCAATTCATTGGTTTGAGGTAATTTCAGTAGTATTAATATTCTGATCTTCAAAACACAATACAAACATTCATACAGCTGCAGTCTGTAAAGGTGTGCAAACCAAAATTCCTAAATGAAATTGTTCAGTAGCATATGTGATGTCTTCATTTACTTATACCTGTGTACCAAGATAACAAAAGGATCCATTCACTCTATGTTTTCATACTCAGGTGTGATTTTGTGAAGCAGGCTGTTGTTATGGTTTAGAGTAACCCATTGATCATTGTTGTTGCATTACAACCTGCTTTACTGAAAGACAATAGAATGACTGAATGGATCTTGTTGCAGCATCTATTTAAAGCAAAATATTGCAAAATTATGTAATCTTGTTAGAGATAGACCCATGCATATAAGTATTTTATAGCATTTTAATGTAAATATCCGAAATCCAAAACTAAACTATAATCCTGAGGATTCATAGTGAACTATATCCTTCGACAAAAAAATGGTTAAATACTATTGCTATGAGAATTCATGGTTGCACATAACTTGTTTGCAATTTCAAAGTCAAAATTTGTTGTTTTTATTAAGCTCTTCTTAAATTTCACAAAAAGTCGAGCCATGAAACATTTGCTTTTAATGCTTAATATCTACTGCAATATAAATGTTGGTGTTTTCCAACTGATTGTTCAACCAATATAAAACCAGCTGGGAGAAGACTTGCTGCATCTGATACAGAATCATAAAAGAGAAGAATAATAAAATTATTCCAAATACATCATACTATTTTCAGATATCAGTGAGAAAAATGTATTCAAGAGGTAAACAGTAATGTTCATATTTCAATAAAAAGAAACCATTGCTACAATCATTTTCAGTTACAGTTCTTCATATACTGAATTATTCCATGCCAGACTGTTTGATGTAAAAAAAAAAAAGATCAAAAATTGGTCAAGACATGCATAATTTGGTTTTTTCATCTAGTAAACTGACTGACACAAAAAACTGGAAACAGCTCATAGAAAAACATGGATTCCCCACATGTTGATCTAAACAAGGTCTTTTATAGCTATGAGAAGATAAATATGCATCACACACACATACACACTTCAAAGAACCCAGTATTCACACAGAGACAAATATGTAAGAATAAATCCAATATCAAAACTAAATCAACTGCACATCAATAATATTATCCTTCTATATGATACATGTATGCATATAAAAGTATGAGCAAGAGAGAAATACATAAATTAATAGTTAAACAGATAAACTCATGCAACAACAGCTTATATTTGTTTCATTCATCATCATCTTAGTCTGTATTAAAGATATCGAGCATTTTTACATTTTCATTTCATTTCTTTCAGACAGGACATCATCAAATTTATCGTGTTCTATGAATCTATAACCAGATGTTCTACTTACCCACTGACATTCTGATCATTACACAGAACTTCAAAACAAACATTGTTGCATATACTGCCATATGAAGAATTTCAGGATTCTGAAATCATAAATTTTAAATGCTTTAGTAGATTTTTCAACATAATCCTTCAATGCAAAATCAGTACAAAACAAAATAGAAAAGGAAAATTCTAAGTGAGTGTGCATAAGTGTACATTTATGCATGGAAAAGCTTAAAAAAAACATTAGGTATCTACAGTCATGGTTTTAGGAGAGAATCATAAAAGATAGATATACGTATAAAGAGATATATTCTGATAGTTACATGTAAGTAGGTATTTCAGTTAGAATGGGGAATGGAAATACTGAAGTCTTTAATAAGTAAGCCTCCAAACAGCATGGAGACACAAACAAGGTTTGGGATGATCTTTCTAACAGCAGAACTGTCATACAACCTTTGCGAAAATATGGGAAAGTTTTTTAAAAAATAATATATTTATCTGCTCATTTGTAGGCTGGTCACAAAATACTATATTCTATGGTAAATATTAAACCTACTTACAGTGCTTAGAACCTACCATATAATTCTACACTGGACAGAGAAAAATGGACTGATAAAAAACAAGCCTACTTAGTAGAAATTCCATTAAATGTGTTATCAGTGACATTGGTATGTATGCATGTATATATATATATATATATATATATATATATATATATATATATATATTGCTTTCTTTCTATTTAGATTTCCAGCATTGGTGTTCATTTTCTTGATTTCAGTAAAAGAAAAATATACTATTGAAACTTTGATTTAAGTCAAAGGGTGATATTTTTTTCTCCTCAATTCTCTGATATGTTTCATGGGTTTAGGTGAATCTGAAAAGTATGTTATACTTTACCAAAAAGGGGCAATGAGTGGCCGAGTGGTCTAAAGCGCTCTCCGTTACGGATCACTGCCATCTCACCTCTGTCTGCCTGGGTTCGAGTCTAGGATTCGGCGAATGTGGATATGTGAGAAAGCTTGCCAGTAGCTTCTCGTGGGTCGGTGGTTCTTTCCGGGGATTTCCCGGTTTCTTCCTCCACCATTAATACTGGCCGCCATGTATAGCCTATCGTGTGCTGAAAAATGGCGTTAAGCCCCACAACAACAACAACAACAACAACTTTACCAAAAATAGTGTCATACAGTTTTAAAGGACTAGGTTTACTTTACCCTCTAAATGACCATAAATCTGTTAATAAATATATTTTCTTGGAAAATTACCTCTATCATAAAATGATACAGTATCAGTAAGACTTAAAATTATTAACTCTGTAACATCACAGACAATGCCAACATCATCATGAAATGTAAAAGTACTGAAAAATGCAATTTTGTCAGAAATATAACATTTTGGGACATTTACCATAGTGTGCATGCATTACTCGCCATGATATTTTGCCAAACTATGTTGGGTTGTAAATGCTCTCTATACTAAAACTAAAGATACATTTTTCTTCAATGCACTTCAGAAAATCATCCAAGAATTACTATATAAACAGAAAGTTCTAAATTTCTAAAGAAAACTTGCAAAAAAATTATGAATATTTAATCATAATTAGCTTAAGAAATAATTATTAAACTAGGTCAAGAGGTCTGTGTGTTTTATGCCATATGGCCCCTTCCAGGAATTAACATTATACTGTAGGTTTGCATTTGGGAGACACTTGGGTCCCCTGCAAAAAAAAAATGCCTATAAATTAAATGTGGAGATTACATTCTGGCCCCCTATGGGAATAGTAATGTAAAAATGTCTTCATTTAACATGTTGGGAACACTCACCCCCACCCATGGAAAATATAATGTTAACTTCTGGAGTGATATATGCCATTTCCATGATGAAAATTTTCTGGCCCCTTGTGGGAAATGTAATGTTAAAAATTTCTGATATAATACCTAACACACCCCCTACTATCCATCTGCTGTTTTGTATGTACTATCCACCACACACCTTACTATCAATCACCTATTTTTGTTATTACATACATACATACATGACTATCCAGCACCTGCTTTTTCTTTACTACAATCCATCAGTGTCCAGCACCCACTTTTTGATAAACTATTGAACACACCACCTACTAACCAACACCTAGTTTTGATATACTAACCAACATTGAAAAATGTATAGACCACAATAGGAAACGTGATGTTAAGAATTTTTGCTAATATCCAACACACTCTCTTTGTTATACTAACCAAAACATATGTAGGACAGTGGAGATCTGATTTTAATGAGATTGCATGCCCAGAATAAGTCCAATTGCAAGTATTAATTTCCATGACTGTTTTCACATCTCTCTCAATTAACACAATTATAATGACACATTATGTATGAAACTGAGAAAGAAATACTTTTGTTTTAGGCCAGAGGCAAAAACAAAATTATTTCTTTTTCAGTTTCTCATTTATTGGAATTCTGTTCAAATGTAGTTCATCAATACCTTAGGAATACTGGGCACACTTAAGCCTAGCAAAGTAATACCAACCTTTTCACTTCCATATCATTTTATACAGGAAATGTATCATAACATAATCTACTATATATTGTTATGAGTTTATGCTCTTAAAATAAGAAACAGAAAAGAGTGAAAGACATCAAACTTTGTAAACTTTAACAAATAATTTATTTCCCTAGAATACAAAGTGAAATTGAGAAAAAAAAGGACTTATGGTATTGCAAATTAAATCCCAAAATAATCCAAGAATTACAGACACAAATCCTAGTAATTTCAAGCTCTGAATAAAACTCAGTACAAGTCCCAAAGAAATCCAAAAACTGAAGGTGATGATGTGTCTGTTATAGCTTATAATGTGTTGATGTGTCAACAATCTTTTGTTAATTCCAGGTTTGAATACACTATAAATTCCGTTGAATGTCTCAATCCAAGAATTTTTTTCAGAGCACTTTTGTATTTCCAAAGAAAATAATCACCTGAATTCAATAATTTGAAGAGATAAAATTTAGCCCAACTGGTCCCAACATAATACCACTTGAAAGTGCTAGATGTTAAGCACGAATGACCAAGTCCTCACAATCACAAGATTATATAGTTCTCTTCTTGACCTCAGGTCACAATTAGCATTTTCTATAAAAAAAAATAAACATTACCTAATGGAAAATAACCTTCTAGAATGATCCTGATGTTTACAAAACTATAACCTGCATTATGTATAATTCAGTTAGGAAACTCCAAAACTTTGACCCAAATAAACATATTTACCTCTTCTATTAATAATGATCCTGACATTAAGCCCATACACAGACAGAATAATTTAGCTATGTATTAGTTGTTTACAATGAATAAAATATGTAAAAAATTCAATCAGGTCAAGCAGAAATGAACTCAGTTTTGGACAAGGTCAAGTTCAACATACAATGTTACACTGCAATAGCATGTAATGAAATATAAAAAAAAACAAAAAAAAACTAACAAACAAACAATTAAATTAAATACATATAACAACACATATACCAAACAAAATCTGTAAAGCATCCATACATTCCTTGATTTAGCCTATGTGTCCACATGATTGTAAACATTATGCATGTTCCTGCATAAAAATCAACATCTATGTTTATGCATAAAATAAAAGAAAATTTCTGTCAAATAAAACATTTTGTGTTTTGCAATAAAGAATAGATGAAATGTATCACATTCAACATGGTAGCAAGTTACTGTCAGTAGATAAATACAATTTTTCCAACTTATTTTTCTCATCCTGAATGCCAATTCTTTATTCAATTATTCCTGAGCTGAATGTCTTTTTTATAACACATTCCCTCAGCAAAATATGAAACGATGCAACATTAGATCTAAAGTTTCACTTACCATTTTCATCAGTAAGTTTATTGGATTTATATTAGTACACAAGCATTCCAAAATTGTCCACACATCAGCCATTTGGTTTACATATACAATGTCCTTTTGGCCATTTTGTTTCAGGAAAGGTCAAGGTTACAAGTATATGTGTGTATGTATAAGTACAACAGTGGACCAGTTTAGAATAATGTATACATACTCGAACAACTGCAAAGTATAAGAGAGATGAATGAAAGAGTTGCACACATGCACTCACCTCAAAACAGAACAGAAAAGTATAAATAAATGATAACTCCAGAAATTGTACCCTTAAAACCTGCCAAAATACTACAACAATATATAAAGTACTGTAATTAAAATTATAACTTAAAATAAAAAAGAACCTCAGGGCTGAGGTCACACCCTGTCAAAAACTAGTAGAGGGAAGAACAAAACGGAATACAACCAACAGAAAATACCAGAAGAGAGGCGAGTACAGACCAGGAAATCTCCAGCCCATGAAAACTTGAATATTTAGAACAAAACTAGAGGAACTTTGTTCCAAATTATTTCAACATATTAAATATTTAAGACTTCACGTATTCAGAATGTTACAAGGGGACATCTCTAAAGCTCTAACCAGTCATATATGCCAAAACAGACTTGGAGTTGTCCACAAATAATACAGTAGAAGCCCATGATTCCATTTATCGTTAAGATGGATCAGCAAAGAATGAATTTGTCTTAGCTCATATTCCTTAGTCATCATCTTTTTTTTCAGGTATGTTGCTGTTCTTTTGGGTTAAATGCCATTTTTCAGTGTATGATAGGCTATACACATGGTATAACTGGTGAAGGAAGAACTCGGAAAGACCCTGGTAAGAGCCTCTGACCCAAGACTTGAACCCATGAGGGTGGAGGTGAGATGGTAGTGATCGGTAAATGCAAGCACATTTTACCACTAAAACACCCCCAACCCACCCACCCCTTTCAGGTATTATGTCACATGAAGGACCTTTAAAACCACTGTTTAACAAAATTATTCAAGTCATCTTAGCAGGCCTGGCAGTGATTCACAGAATCCAAAACCATTTTGTCTGTTTAGACTCGTTGTGAAGAATGATAGTACAACTGTTCTGGGGAAAGACAACTGAATGGAAAATTTACATTTTATGAAATATTTTAAGACAATTCTAACTTGATATTTATAAGGTAGATAGAAAATAATGTTTTTATTAGAGTTTCTGTTGTTCATAATTGTTATAAAAAAGTATAGTTGCTATTTAAAGTTTTAAAAAAAGTCTTGCTGATAGAGTAATGTGTACAGTTTTTAGTTATATCATATTTTTCAAATATACATGTAAAAATTTGTTTTGTGTTCCTCATTTCAAGACAAGCTATTTAATGAAAGACACACACTGTCGACCAATCAAAGATTTTCCTCAAAGCTTTGATAGTGCTTTCAGTTATCATCAACAGTCACAATTTTAAAGTTAAAAATAACCAACAACTTCTATCCCCATGCATCTGTTAAAAAGGTAGGGATTATGTCATCCTGCCTGACTGTCTGTTTGACCCTCCATCAGTAATGTGTATCTCCTACACCATTAAGGACACAGACTTGAAACTATGATTGAAGGTAGTCTTTAAATGTAAACACTGGTTTCAAAATTGTAATTATGACCGTGTATTATGGTTGGGTAAGTATTCTCAAAGAAACATATTTTACCAGGAAAAATTGGTTCCTTCTTTAAATACACTACTCGATCTTAAAACGTCATTGGTCAGCTATAAATAGGTCGGGAAAGCCTCCCACGTGATCTGCATTTGTAGTTTTACTAATCACAAAGTGAAAATCTACGTCTTTATTTTCTCAATCATAGGAAAACTAGCAGATTTTTTAAACAAATCTCCTTATAAAATTAAAGGGTAAATTCTGCGACATTAATTTTAGTCTCGTGAGACTTGGTTTGCATCAGTCCGATGCGCGCTTCGAAAAGAACCAACTGTATCCGTATTGTGACAGTTATGGCGGTGAAACACATTAAGAAGATTGGCCAGTGAAAGGGCAGTCAATCATTCCGTGTACTGCAGTTGCATATTAAGTGGGTCTGATTATGACCATACAAGTTGTGCGAAAAGGGAGAGAAGTGTCTTCACTGGTATTTTTTTTAATAGTACATATATAACTGATAAGTTAATTGTAAGCAGCTAGATTAGCCCATGTGCCCTTTTCTGGTTTCCAGGATGGATGATGCATGGCAGTCAGAACTGTGTCATCTCCATCCAGTATTTGCAATGTACAGTTTTAATATTTTTAGAAATAATGGACAAATAAAAATGTAACTCCAAAATGTGTAGAGTTAGTGAGATTATCAAACACAGTGAATGATCAAATCTGTTGCTTGAAAACAGGGACTTGATCATGCAAATATGGAGACCATGTTACTAAAGAAACTCCCTTTTTATCTGAAATGCAGACAAACTCACAGTGTTTGAAAGGGGGTACGAAGCAAATGTATACATTCACACTCAGGAGGGGTTAGAAAAAGTCCACCCTGCAACTGGGGAGGGGGTAAAAAATGGCAGTTTTCAAATGTACTAAATGGACAGCCCCTTATCCTCACCTGGAATAATAACTCTTATTAGGCCAGCAGTGATGATGAGACAAAATAGTTTTAGTCATTTGTTTTTTTATATTAATGTTAGAAATGGAATGGTTGCGTGAAATTTTTATTATTGTTTTTTACAAAATTATTATACAGCTTATTTTATTTTAGACAGTACAAAATGTTACTGTCAGAAACTGAATAGGAATTTTGCACCATTTTTGACCATAGAAGATTGATAATGGGTAATCCCTTGCAGTATTTATTTAATCTCTGGACATGTCCTCGCACCAAGCTGTTATATCTCTGGTACGCACACACGCACGTGCACACACACACACGAGCTTAAAAGTACTTTACCCCCCCCATCAATGCCAACATGGGCAAGGCACTTTATTACTATGCCCTGGTGCTAAATCACTAAATAACCAAGTAGTTTCAGCACTCAACTGTGAAATAGAAGAAATGGTTTTATCTTAGATTCCTAGAAATTTTTATTGATCAGTATAGTGTGCTTCCCTTTGAAAGACTTTTTTTTAAAGTTTCAAAATATAGCTGCTGCTTATATCATAGCCCAGATGCCATTTTATTGTTGTTTTTTGTTTTTTTTTTTGTGGTAGACCAATTTGTGACTTTACTACAAACCAACTTCTATTCATGTTGATAAATAAGATACAAAAGATGAACTTACGGTTACCGAGGAAGAAACTGCCATCAATGATGCAAGTGCTGCTCTTAAAAAAAAAGACCACCAAAGAGAGTTCAGTACTTGATGCAGAATGGAGTAATCCTGAAAGTAGCCAACAGGTACAAAGTCAAACAGTAGTTGTTTTATTTAGGTAACGTTACTAAATTGTACAAAATATCAAAAATTTTCTTTTGATTTCCTGTTAAAAAGTTTACAATAAAATTGGTATGTATATGTATTTCAACAAAAGACTATGGTATTACTCTGATCGCGCTACCAATCCAATTGGTGAGGGGGTTCATGTTAATAATACAGAGGTGATGACAGAGTTTCCTTCAACAGCAGGTAGTTTTAAAAGCCATTCAGCTTGTATATTTACATGTTATGTCACATGTAGATAAATAACAATGAAGAGTGTGTTATTTGTCATAT
The DNA here is from genome assembly GCA_016617855.1 of Megalonaias nervosa. Classification (NCBI taxonomy): domain Eukaryota; kingdom Metazoa; phylum Mollusca; class Bivalvia; order Unionida; family Unionidae; genus Megalonaias; species Megalonaias nervosa. The sequence continues at coordinate 23,366 of JAECUM010000398.1, read as the reverse complement.
ATTTCAATATCTTGTTCACTTCTGCTGAAATGTGGGGTCACATTTTGGTATCACAACATGAAACATAGTTACAACTCTAGTAATCAGTACAGAGCACTGATTATGTTCAGGATTTAAGTATGTGTGTCATAGGGGTTATCTCACATAATTTTTAATAATGCTTATCATTTCTTTTCTTATTATACAGGCATCTACCTCTTTGAGCCCAAGGCATTAAGATGTATGAAGGGAATTTCCTGAAAACTTTGCCAGTTTTTAAAAGATCTTGCCTTCAATTTAGAAATGATGAATCCCATAAAATTGTCAAGATAAAAAAAATGTTGAAAGAAAAAAGGTTTCTTGGTTCTATTGTTATTTCTGTTATCTTTGTTTCAGTAGTTTAAATTACGCAAGTACATGTTCAGAGATGAAATTATGCCATTTATAGATGCCATTTATTCATGTTTATGAAATTTCAGATTTAGCATTTGTCATTGTTGTACATATTAATGTCAAACATGTAACTGAAGTACCAACATGTCATTTATCTAGAACATTCAGTTTTCGAAATCACATTTGCTGCCATGAGACTGTTGCTATGATCTAGGTACATGGCAAATGTGGATTTAGATACAAGGGTTAGGGTCAACACTGCTTGTGTTAGCTTTGTTTCAGATGGAGTTGTCATGAACAACATCTTTTGTTCAAAGTTTGTTAGTTGACTTTACTGGGTCTCAAATTGCAAGTGGTCATTCATATTCTTGACAAACTTGAATTCCACTTAGAAGTTTGGACAATTTATTGTCTTTATCCTGTTAATGATTGAAACACAACTTTTTAACAATGATGTAAGAAATCATTTTGGTAATATATTTTGAAATAAAGATGTTAAATTGAATGCTGTTTTGAAGTATTATTTAGACCACTTCACAGCTATAAATAAGGCATAACGAAATATACATAATTTTGTAGAATAGATCAGTATATGGTGACCTTGTCTATCACATTTTACATCTACAAACAGGAGTAGAGTGGTTATAGAACAGCATTTAAGGTAAAGGAGTGACTGTCCATTCTAATAGCATTTCAGATGTGCTAAATGTTACAGAAAATGACAAGAGTAAAGTAGAATGTAGACATTGTAGCAATCCTGCATGCATGTCATGGTTTTGCAATATACACCTAGGCATGTTAAGTACTCTTAACATAGCCCTAACAACTTTTATAAGCACCAGTCATCACTCAAATGTGCCAATTTTTACTCTCAGCCAGAGATGAACATACTTAAAGCCTAACGCAGGTCCGCTGGCCTGAGGCCACCTGATATTCAGAAGGACCACTAATGCTCGGTGGTCTGTGGTGCCTGCAATTTTAGACGGGATATTAAAAATATATCTAACCTATGTTATAGGATCGTATAAATCTTTCTTTAAATTATAAACATGTCAAACATGACAAAAATCAAAAGTGAAATGAAGCTAAAACAAAGATCATGCCTATGCCATTTAATCCAAATTATCACTGTCGTTTGGGTGCCTGCCATAAATTGTCATTTGGGCACTTATTTTGTTAATCATATAAGAGCATCTTGCATTTAGGATACTGACTTTATGTGGTTTCGCGTGTTTGAAAAATGTGGAGAATTTTTATGGTGTCAATTGCTGCCATCCCCTCAAGACAAGAAACTCTAAATATGTGTGTACGATAAAACCAAAAAAGAAAGAAAATTACAAGATAAGTGGAAGCAGGAACTTCAGTGGCTAACCCACAGCAAGAAGAAGGATAAGATGACATTTTCAGTTTGTTTTGCGTATAATATTATGGGGAACATTTGTAGTTGGCTGCAGCAACTTTATAATTGGTACAATCAGAACCCATGAGCTGAAACAGCAACCCCTGGCTATTCTGAAAGTGAGGAGTCTGTTATGTTGCTGAATAAAGCAGCCTTTGAAAAACTACGTGTCATTGTTAGAAATGCTCATTTTTTTGAGAAACATGGATGCCCATATACTATGTGAAATTATGTGAGTTGGACAAGGTTTGGAAATAGGCAGTACCTACCTGATGGACAAATATTGTCAGAAATTTATCAGGGCTATTGCCCATAATCGTTGGGTCAGAACAGGACCATATCATTTCCTGCAGTCATTTTTTTTCTCAGTTATTAGTGATTGCTCCACTGACACGTTTAACAAAGAGGCAGAAATTGTATATGTTCTTTCAAGTAAATGGTAAATGTTGTAAAGTTTCATTGTATACTTTTAAATTTAAACTACTAAACACAAGTTTAAATTAAGATCCATTCCATTTATAATAATGTAATCTCTTAAACCAATTTAAAATTAGACATGTTCTAGTTTAATTCTGTTAATTCAATAATTTAGTATTTCTTCTTAGGTTTAAATTCATTTTTTTTGTATAAAAAATGTACCCAAGGTAGACAGTGAAACCATCAGTCTTGCTATAATGGGTCTTGTGTCAGAGAGATATAGGAATGAATGGATGAAAAAGAATGTTGCAATGGGAACTGATGGTGCATCTGACAGTGATGTTGATGCTGCTTATGACAATGATTATGATGACGATAATAAATTCCATGCTCAAGATTTGTCAGCATTACAAAAGAAAGCATATAAAATGTTGATGAATTTAATGTAAACTGATAAAATAACAACCTTGTATGCATGTTTTATTTTATTGTATAAATTATACATTGTTTTTCACTAAGTAGATCCATAAACAAAAAAGACTTTATATCAGAAGGACCAACATTTTTCAAAAGCAGGAAGTCCTGCAGGTTTCCTACTTATAAAAGTTAGTGTCAAACCCTGACATCATTGCATATTTTATGCTATATCTTGAAATAAAATAATATTCAGACTTTGCTTTCTACGAGTCAAATATTTTCCTAATATATCCCGCCGCCCCAACAAAAAACTTGTATCAGTGGGTGATTTTGTTGTTAAATCGATTCTATTGGTGGGTCCTGAAAGGCCTAAATCACATCTAAGCGTGGCTACCCAATTTCAAAACTGCCTTCCCCCGGTCCCATGTATGTTTTAATGGAACACCCCTAAGCAGAATGATCAAACAAACCAAAAGAAAAAATTCTTGATGAAAAAAGAAATAAAACTCCCAAAATATCTGGAAAAGTTTTAAGGAATTTGGAGCAGAAAGTACAAAAATAAGACAGATATATCATCCCTTAACTTAATGGTTGAAACCATGTTTATGATCAGTATGATACTGCCAATATTTTCAATGAATTCATTGTAAATATTGCCTCTAAAATGACAGTATGTAAGTTAGACTCTGATCAGCCAGAACTAAAAAGATTCTGTTCCACAAAACTTCCAATTGATACTAAATTTGAAATCCAGATCCTGGAAACAAGTTCTGAGTTTTTTTTTAATTACCTCAAATGCATGGATGCTTCTAAATGTACAGGACTTGACACGATAGGCCCAAGACTTCTTAAGGCAGCTACAACTGCTATTGCTGATAGTATTACTATTACTTTTTAAGTCTGGTGCTGATTTCTTTTGACAAAGGGTTCATTGTTTTCATAAAAGACTCTAGCCAACTTGTTTTGATGAACGGTGCACGTGCTATTGAAGTCACTGCAAAAATCAACTTTTGAGGACCAAACATATGCCTGTATGTTAATGCGATGTTAGCCTGGTGGCAACATCAAATAACTGTAGAGCAAAGTGGGAACTGGCAGCTTGTCAACATAAACAATATGAAAATAGAATTTGTTCAACTTGGGACAAAGGTATTCTGTTGACGTGTACAGTAATTTTTTTTATCTTGACACTGACATAAGATGAAAAATTGGGTAGTAATAATAGACCACGAGACAGGAACTTTGTATTTTTGTCGACATCAGGTCATGTCATATAACACTTTTATGAACCAATTTGAATGATCAATGTTATTTTTCTTGGTAGGGCTGTAAACTGGAAGCTTTTTAGCAATAAAAATATAATATTTTGGATGGTGAGTGTTTTACTCCTATCAAAATACTATGTGCATAAAGTTATGGTGACAGTCATCTCAAGGTTACTTTCATATGATGCCTTGGGTGTAACATAAAGCCATTAACAGTAGTTTTGTCAAACATTACCATTTTACATTGTTACTTGATATGACTTTCATAATCTTAGCCACAAAGTTATGGTCGCCTGCCAATATGCATATATTTCTTGCCAAGTCTTGAATTTGACACCAATATTTATAAAGATGAAACAGAATATGGTTAAATCCATGATAATCTGACAGTGTTTCACATACCACTTTCATGGTTCTATCTTAAAAGTTAAAAGTATTTGATTTCTGTATCCAGGCTGTAGCTCTGAAACTGTGTTAGGTATTAGGAAGAATTTGTTTGTGATCCAGAGAGTGTGTTGCATGCCATGTTTTATATCACTTCTCAAGGTCAAACCAAGAACACTTGTGGTGTCATGTTAAATTAAATACGCCCATTAATGCATTTTTTTTTTACAAACGTCTTAAATTAGGCATACTATGTTAACACATTGTCTATCCAATCTTACTAAAAGCAGATCGCCACTGTCCTACATGAAGATCTGACAGTGACCGCTCAGGGGTCATGTTCTGGTTACCTATGCTATTACCATAATTGCTGATTTTATCAGCTAATCAAATGAGGTCTTAGATCTTCCCATTTGGAAGACTGAGCAGTATAGCTGAAAAGCATCGATATGTACAAAGGATTTGATTTACTTTCTAGTTTCTGAAAGCTGCATTTCCATTGGCTAATGCTAGGGTCACCAGAGCATGACCCACAAGCGGTTGTTGTCTGATCTTCTTGTAGGACAGTGAAACTCTGATTTTAATCAGATTGATTGGATATCCATCCTTCGGTTAACACTTCCTTGTCTATTCCATAACTTTGTGACAGCTGGAGAGATTGCAAGAAACTCTACCTATTAAAATATCATGACTAGATGGGCTACAGGCTAAACTTCAGAGCAAGGTATGTAGTTATGTTTTTGTACATTTTCTGGAGGATAACTTACACTGCTTAAGACATTTTAATGAAACTTGTAAAAATTATACATTATAATTTGATACCTCATCCATAACTTTAGTCTTGTGCCTTTGGGTCACAGCCAGGGAAATATAAATCAGCAACCTATGTCCATGTACAGGTATAACATTTGAACCAATGAAGTTATTTTCATGAAATTTTAGTCTGCTGTATATCTGGACTTGATGGTGTCTCATGTATTCATAGTCATACCCTCGGCCCCAAGGTTAAGGTCAAAATTTTAATGGAAGTCAGTGACCTGCTTCCTAATCACTTTTTAACTACTTAATACATTTTGATGAAAATTTATCCAAATCCACACTTTATCATACAGATGGCAGGTTGTAGCTCTAAACTCAGTCACTGGAATGGAAAAGGTACACATGAAGAGCATATATGTTACCCAAAGCCTTGAGGTAATGTCAGATCTCATTGTTTAGGTGCCATATTCAAGACCAAAGTTGTAGACTTTGAGAGTTTTGTTTATAACATGCTTTTATCATCAACCTATTTGATACTAATGTGAAATACATGTAGTGGCTGCCTTGAGTATCCTCAATTCAGCCACCTTGGTCATGGATGATCATCAATTTTCTGTGCATGCAGCAATAGCATTATAGTTTAATAATGAATGTTAGATAACTTTCCATTAATTTTAGCATGACAAATGTTGGTAGCAAAGAAATCTTCACATGAACATATTTGTGAAATAGGCTTAGAATATAAGGAGTATTCCAACTGCTGGAGCTTCATAGAAAGTGAAACATACATATACAGTATCATATATTATTTATTTGTCATCTGTCCTGCATGAAGTGAAAGAATTTTTGTTTCCATAACAACTGGATCAAAAATATACCTTGACATTTTTAAAAATAACTATATTTGGTTAAACATTTCAAAGAGCATTTCATTTTTTTGACAGTGTTCATAACAACTATTTAAACTCGATAGCAACCAGGTAAAAAGTACCTTTTTCATAAATATCCCCAAAATACTATATATTTTTACATCTCCCCAACCCCAAATACAATGGTAAAATTTTAATGAAAGAAGTGAAGGAAGTTATTTATTATGTCATAATCTACAAACAAATGTGTGGATCTTGGTCTCCATGACAACTAGGTGAGAAACATAATTTTCACAAATTCAAATCCACTGCATTTAGTGCTATCAAACTTTCAAGAAATGTTCAATGCAACATGTTTTAATTTATGCTGTTTCATACAGCCTCGAAAGCAACCAAGCATCTTTGACATCAACCAAGTAGAAATCTGCTTTAATATATTTAAAACTATTATGGCAATAAGTCAAACTTTACAAAGTTACAAAGTTTACAAATAAAAATAAGTCCTTTACATTTTCTACAATTGCTGTATATATGGCGAACAAGATAGATACTGTCTGCTAAAGGACAAATGATTTATTTTGGCGGGGGGGGGGGGGTAGGTTGGGTACCTTGGATATTCTTTCAAACCAGAAATTATATTTTTTCTTTACCTCATAACAGTTAATTCTCTTCAGCAAATAGCAAATATAATTGGATATAACAAGTTGTTTTCCACAAATTACAGCAAGATTTTTTTTCAAGCAATCTTAAGGCTGGAAATTGAAGTTTTGGAAGTTATATATTCCACACTACCAAAGCAACATCCCTTAAAGTGAAATGGGCAGTCTTTGAGTTTAATGTAACCCAAGAAAAATCTCGAAGTAAGTTTATACTGCAGATTACTATTTTTTTTACCGTTATTTAAATTTAAGCCTAGTGAGCCATAATTGTTTTTCGTTAATTATGTGTCGTATATCCCTTGATAATTCACTTCATTTTTTGGGAAAGGAGTCAACAGTTGTGACCATTCAAAATAATTTTGTTTATACATAAATGCCATTAAGTTGGCAGTATATGGGATTTACTGTGTCCATCTATCTATATGAGTGAGTTCATCTATCTTACTTGTTCATGCTAAACTTCCTATACAGCTTCAATTATTAACATTTAAGTTGCAATAATAGTGAATGTGGGACGAGTATGCATCTATCATATCAATAGAGGGCTCAGCCTTATATTCAGTTACCAGTATTTCATGAGAGAGAGAGAGATGTTATAATATAAACTTAAATAACACTTTGAGATGACCCACTGACCCTATTACACAACACATTACTTGCTCTATCCACTGATCTAAAACTGTATATATAAAAACTGCTTTACATTACTATGTATTAAAACTATTTCATCCCATTGGCAACAGCAGTACATTAATAAATGTGCAAGCTTTAACATCCATTCTCATGCCATTTATGCTAAAGATTACGAGTTCGATTTGTCACATGGCTGTATTACATATTATCAACATCTATTTTTTGATGACATACATCAAAGTTTGGCTGTCTTTAAATGCGATTTTCTGCCCTGGTAGATTAAATACAAACTTAATTTCAAAATTTGTGACATACTGAATCAGACAAAATGAAAGTAAGGTACATTTTTAAAAACTTGTGTAGTACTCCTTTAAACTTGACTGTTGTGTTAACTTCCTGAGTATATTTTTACATACAGGTCATTCAGATGCAACACATGATGACAGCCATTTTCAGAAATGCACAAAAGCTACAATAATAGGAATGATAAGAATGAAACAGTAACAGGATGCTTTAGTATGTTTATATATATATATATATATATATATATATATATATATATATATATACTTGTATATATTTCATTTGTATTTGTTAGTTTTTTCCCATGATTATAGGTTATGCATAATTGTATTTTGGACTTAACATTGTCAAAAATCAAGTTTGCTGTGTAAGTGAATAGAGACAATGATGTTATTTTTACTTTGTAAACAAATAATACATAGTTAATTTTTCTCTAGGAGTGTGGGTTAAATACTAGGATCATTATCAATAAAGGTAAACATGTGTATTTGGGTCTGGGTCTAGGATATTGGAATTTCCCTATGAAGAACCTGTTGTACATGATGTTTCCCATGTTCTTTAGTTAATTTTAGTAACATATTTTACCTGTTTACAACTTAGAGTCTTCTAGAAATGAACTTTGGACCTACATCCTGGCTCTGATTTTGTGTCTTTGTTTTTTTAATAATCCTGTTTATTCTTGCAATAACATCAAAAGCATTCATTGGTATTGTTGTGTTCAGGTTTTGATTTGGGTGGAATTATTTATTCAAATATTGTTCTAAGAAATTATAAAGTGCTCAAGTGGACAAAAACATTAATTTGGAATTATACTGAATTCAGACAAGGGCATCTTGGAAAATATTATTGATTAATTGGAAGACTGTTAGCACATCATCACACTTTAGGCCCCTGTACATTAGTACATTCAAGACTACAGACACATCAACATCTTCAGCACTGGATCTTATTTCATACACCACTGGAATTTAATTAGAACTTTATTCATTAGGACTGGTGATAAAGCTTTCTCTACTATTTTGGATTTAAGTAGCAATACTGTAAGTTCTTTTTAAATTTTCACTTTGTATTCCAGGGAAAGAAATTATTTGTTGAAGTTTACAAAACTTGCTTTATGCTCTTTTGTTACTTTTTTAGTTTAAAACCATAGAGTCGTAATAATGTGTGTGTGTATATATATATATATATATATATATATATATATATATATATATACACACATGTAGTTCCAATTTTTGAATTGACCGTGTTTTCTGCAATATGGTTGGATGTAAACAATCAAGTGATACTGATCTGAAATTTTTTACACATTGATAAATTCTGTGGACTATTTTCAGTACCCTATTTCCAGGTCATTTTATGTGAAGTTTTATCTATATCAATGCCTTATAATAATAACAACAAGCCCCCACCCCCACTGTGATTTCCGATCAAAATCAACAAACCACAGATTAAAATCACCCATTAGAAATTAAAACAATGTAATTACACAGACATTCCTGCACTCCAACACTCACCCCTTTCGCTGACGAAGGCATATAGCAGACTTTACAAGCCAGTCTTCTGAAATTTTAATTGCATTTAGGGCCAATAACATGTACCAGCAGCTGTTATTAAAGGCCAGGGTCATGTGATGAGCAAGGGATCTTTGTAAAAAATGAACACGAGTTTGCTTTTGAAATATCGAAATACTCAGAAAGCATGAACAATGAATGATATAGCACATGCCATACACATGCTTAAAATTATAAAGAGAAATAACCTGGTTTAAACAGCATCAAACTGCCTTTTTAAACTAAAAAATGATCATAACAAGTTCCTTAAATAGGTGGCAGTGACCCGTTCTGACACTCTACCCAATATTACTATAAATATCGACACTCTTGGCTAACGAAAATGGGGCTACGTATTCTGTCGCAGTGAAGAGACTAATGAAAGAAACTTCAAGCTACCTAAAAGTGAACACTTTGTTAATGAAATCTACTGATATGATGACAAAATGAAAGTAAATTGGAATTATAAGGATTAAATGGCCATGGTTAGGATATATATATTTATATATATATATATATATACACACACACACACACATTACTTGCTTGTATATGGTACATATAAATTATAGGTCAATTGTAAGCAACAAACAAGAGCCCCTGTGATCACACTTATTACACACAGTCAGCTTTCTACTTTTTCATCCATCACTAATGTGACACTAAAATGACAATTTTACTCACCTTCTACAAGTTTTAATTCCAAGACTTCTCCCCAATTGACAGTTTACTAATCTATGGAGTCTGCCACAAGAGATCAAATCATTGATTACAGCTTATCTATAAATAATGTATGCACTTGATATATAATTTACATGTAAATTGTAAGCAATGATATAATCGCATGTGGAGCTCACTTGCAAATGTTGCCATTACATAATTTGATACTGTCAACAAACTCAGGTGTTTTGCTAGGACTTGACTCTTCTTTGCCTACAGATATAGTGAAGTTTTGCAGTTAGAAGTTATGAAACTTCTGATATTGACAGAATATGAACATGCAAAACTGTTGGAACCATGACAAAACTGTTTACAAAAAGCATGTAAAGTGGTCACGACACCATGGATATAACCAGACTCAACAGCTTTAAATGGCATTTAAGGGGTATTGGTCAATTCAGGACAAGTGGTGGGCATTAGTACTCTAACTGTGATGAAATGGCTAACAATTATGGTAAGAATATGTCCCATTTCCTTCATTTAAGCATCCTGCAACATTAAGCAGTGAGCGAGTGAAAGAACAACTTATAATACAAAAATTCCATACCTTTTTATCCAGAGTGTTGGAGTTTATAGCAATATGGAGTCTATATGCACTGAAAAAAAAATAGCACCGATACTAAAGAACAATCCATTTGGTGTCAAGAAATGGATATTGCGTAAAACTTGGAGAAATGTCTTTTTCTTCACATAATGTTTGCAAATACAATGCATTTTTTTCAGTGCTGGATAGACTTTAGAGTAGTTCCTAAAACAATGGTAATGTGGTCTGTACTGGCAATAATCAACATTTTGTGAAGATGACAAGAACCAAATGTATATGTATTTTGGTAATAATAATAATGACACAGTTTTCAGGTGACAAACATGATGATTCCCAAAATGAATGGTTGGGAAAATTTTCATGCCTTTTAATTCATGCTGTACATTAATCTATTTATCAGGTCAAATCTTCTGGACCACAATTGGTAATTTAACTTTCTATACTATGCTAATCAATGAGTCCTGAGTTTAAATCTCAAACAACTGTCCTGGTATACTTGCAGTGGGTTTAAGGCAAAATATATACAAAGTATGAGTCTGGTCTAATATTTTCCCTTTATGTTCCCATCAGGAAAGAATGTATGTGGAAACCCATCCTGAAAACATGCAGAATATATGTGATGAATCTGATGTTACAGGACATTAACTGATGCTGCAACACTTATGGAAATATGAGCATGGGGATCAGATTGTGAGGAAGCATAACATATTTACTGCTGTGTAAGAAATTTACAAAATATTAATGAAAGGAACAAGAAGTTTCACAATTCAAAATTCCATGAATAGACACTTTCTAACATACAACAAACATTGTGCATTGACTTCAGTCACACCTTTTTGAGGACTTGCACCTTTAGCCACAATATGCTAATAATTTACACAACCATTTTCAGTCTATGTATCATGACCCTCATAAAACCAGGTTAATAATGTGCCTAAAATTGACCCTTGCAGTGCATCTGTATCTCAGCTCTTCCTTGGCATAGCCCAGGTCATCATTTGGACAATTGCCATGATAGTATCATATATGTATTAAAAGATAAATGTTCACACAGTAATAATACTGCCCAGTGTGTCCAAAGTTGCTCTCTAGTAGTTAGCAAAATTACAGTCACCTTAAATGACAGGTGTATCTGATATTAACATACATGACAATATCGTCAGGTGTGAATGGAATAAAGGTAACACAAAAACTTACAGCTTTAAACTCATAGGTCCATTTCAGGCTCCAGAAAGTGATAGAGTACAGCGGTAACCCATCAATGATCTGTTAGCTTCTGCAATTATTATAGTTTCTTTTCATTGAAATGACCACACTAAGACAACATATATACTGCTGAAGGTATGTGATATATGCAGAGAATGGCAATTACCATCCCAATCATCTTGTATATATAAACCGTTGTCGGGTGTATGACATTTCATGTAATTACCATAAAATTATATATAAATATATATAACATAAGAGTTTCTTTATCATTTGTTGCACATCACCTTCACCATGTCAGTAGGTCAATATTTTAATTGGTTGCCCATGTAGACCACCAGCTACATTAAATCATCTCCTTATATCCTGCTTCCTAAAGCACCCCATGTAGCCAGTATTCGAATGTCAAACACTAAACAATATTAATAATTATTTATCACAAATACCAATAAATGTCACCAAAACACCACTAATATATATGCAACTAACTGCACAAATAAGCGTCAATTCTTTCCCTACATGTGGCCTGTTTGACACATCATATGGTAGAGTGTCATATAACTTTTGGTATATTGGAATGCCATCATGTTGGAACCCAACAAAATAAACATCCATACACGTTTATGACACTAAACACCTGTGGGTTGACAACTTAGTAATTTTTAGTGGGACTGAAAATTCAAGATTTTTATTTTCACATATTAGGAGGTAATAATCATAAACATAGTAAGTCTTAAGCAGCCAGCATGTTGGAATTTATCCGTGTATGTTTCATATTTCCGAGTAACCTGTTTACCAAACAAAGCCCCAATTCAAGGTCATTTCAGCCATATGGAAATGGCCAGTGCACAGATCAAGTTATTTCTCAAAAATGTATGGACACTGAGTCACTGGTGTTATTGTGTGACAATTTATTGGTAAGATAATTTCCACCAAGTTATTTCATATACATACTATGTGTGATTTGGTTTTTAACATAGCTTTATCAATTTTTCAGTCATATTGCTATGATGTCTGCAGTGTGGCAGCTTATAGCAATGTTTAGTACTGGGTCATTGTACCGCAGGCATGTAGCATCAGGTCCCACCCAGTTACATTATCCTTACACCAGGCTGACTAGTCCTAACACTAACCTCTTAATGCTGTGTGCCAAGCGAGGCAGCTGCTAGTACCATTTTTATAAGTCTGTTATGATTTGGCTGGGGCTTGAACCTGTAACTTCCCACTGAGGCGAACACTCTAACCACTTCAGCCACCAGAGCAATATATATATATATATATATATATATATATATATATATATATATATACTAATTTTCATTCTGACAAGGACAATAATGTTAAGATTTTTTCTCTGGAAATTAAAGTGTTCAATTTACTTTACTCAAACAGTCTCATGGCAAGATTATGCTTTTACAAATGCAGTCCCCTATTCAAAATAATATGACAAAGATGAATGTAAACAATCATGTTGGTTTGTTTCACATATTTGCTATTATTCTGTACAGGAAGCCTTCCTTGCAGAATCAACTTTCAATGAACATAATGTCAAATTATCAATGTAGTTTTTAAACTATAATGAAGGTACTTCTTTTAATCTGAGTAAAGTGCAAGTGACATGCTGTACAAGTCAGTGGTTGAATTTTTTTTTATACAATGACTATTATTTTACAACCTATTTAGATTGTGTGTTTAATGTCTTTTAGTTAGAGCAAAAATGCAAATTTTGTGCATGACATAAATGTTATAAAGTTCTGTAGCAAGTACCAATAACGGTTGTAACAAACTGGGCATCAACCTGAACTGTTCAAGCATCCTGAATTTATGGCAATTGATGCTACAGTATAAATTATATTCAAGTCAGTTCAAAATAATACCCTCGATGGTTCTTACTAGGGTTTGCTCAGTTTCTACTTTCACCAGTTACACTGTCACGCATAGCCTAACTTGCACCTAGAAATTGTGTTAAACACAACATCAAAATATTACCCAACAGTAAACACAATATATATATATATATATATATATATGTATGTATGTATGTGTGTGTGTGTGTGTGTGTGTGTTACTTTTAGTACAAGGGTTTATAGTTATGTTCAAGGATTATATACACATCTGTGTGAGAAATGTGGAATGTGGATGAGCTGAACCAACTAAGAAAGCTTTTTCAGTATGTTGCCAGTATCTTAAATTATTTCATCATCACTATTGAAAAGTGCCTGCAAGTTTTCTCATCTTTATGGTGATTACAACTAATTTTAAAACTGTATTTATTGAGTTGAGTAAAACTTGAGCATGATTATATTCTGCTGAAATAAATTTATAGGAAAATGAATATGGGGCAAGGCAACTTGGACTTGGCAAAGGTACATGTATTCTTCAGATGACCACAAACGTGACTTACAACATCATTCATTTTTTGTCCTAATTAAAAATGAAGCTCTAAACATGCTTTATAACACAGCCAGGAGTTTTAGACTATTCATTTTCACGAAATTATGTATAACCAAGTTTTTTTCTGAAAACTAACAAAAATCCATTTTTGTAATTGCAAACAGAACCTCATTTCATTTCAAGCATATAAGAAACATTTCAGACATGACGTTTATAATTCATGGATGCATCTCTATTGACAATAAGCCTGGTTCAGTTGAAAAAGCTGCACTTCATTATTCATGCACTGTGCCAACCGCAGAATCGCTACAGTGGCCCGTATCGTTGCTTACAATTTAACTGTCAGTCATATTTTACACTAGGCCCTATATGTATGACTGATAGGCCCAGTTAAATTGTAGGCAACGATACGAGCCCCTATGAGAATCACAAGAATCGGGCGGTTATAATAATACTTTAGTGTTATCAGAAATTTTCGCCACATGTTATTAAAATATGGCGAATTTTTTCTGACAACACTAAAGTATCCAATTATGGATTATTTGATTTGTGTAAATGCGTCAACATGACCGAGTCGACATGCTCTTAACATCTTACCTACGATTTCGTTATTCTATATATCGTGCTGTTCGCGGTAAAAATTCAAAACAAAGATTTAGGCCTAGTCTGGTATCATATTGTATTGCACTGCGTTACACTCCGGTCCTAGTAAAACCAACAAGACGCGCAAAGACATGCAAAAGACGGCACATAGTTTAAACTGACAATAGTGAAAAAATTTTAATGTTGATACAAGATGTATAAAAATTAATCTATAAGAATTAGAAAGCCTAAATCGGGTTTAAGTTAAAGTTTGTTTCTTAAACGAAACGAATAAAAATATATTCATATAGAAGAAAGTGTTTAGATAGCTTCGTTTCGTTCAAGGTTCTTACCATCCTTCTTGGCTTCCATCGCATTCCAGCCAAAGGAATTTGAAAAGATGTCCATTTGCTTGTGAGGGAATTTGAATTTATTAGGAAAAGACATCAGAGTAATTAAAGTCTAACTAAAATATTATAACTTTAATTTGTAGAAAGCGTCGATATGGGATAGAGAGTGTGTGAGATATTGCTGAAAATTTGACTTATCGTTCCGACGTTAATAGATTCGGATTACGCTACACAGCACCGTTAAAATTGCAGTATGATATCGACCCCCAGAAGATAAATATCAAGGTCATTGTCTTACATTGTAGGACGAACCGAACTCGACCGGTTGACGAAAATAAAATAATGCAGGGCTGAATGTGCTTTCGATTCCGCACCAAAGATTCAGGTGCTAATTTCAGTAATGAGTGTCCTAAGCTCGAGACTGCTAAAGGACTGAAATTCCACCAATAAGACAATGTCTCTTTTTTCAGTTACAAGTAGGATAAGCTCCCATAAAGATTCTTTTTACTAAAATTGAACTTTCATTATCAACCAATCCTGGAAGCCAAACCCATATACATTCTATTTCCAGGCTGGCTCACATTATTCGGTACAATTAATACTGTGCATCCTGCAATGCCTATTGAAAATAATACTAACTTTGGACACACGGTATACTACCCCTGTGTTTTCATGACTCGCGATATGTAGGCCTATTCTGCGCATGGCTTTGAAAAAAATGTAATGTTTATGCATCGGGCTATGCAAATGAAATGCATTACTTTGGACTCTTTCTGTCAGCATTTCAGCCGAGGAACTAGGTCAGGTTTATGACTGCTTTTACAAAATTCAACCTAACAAGTGCCACTAAATGGCAAGAGATTAAAGAAACTAAACCGATCTTGTAAAAAGAAATATAAAAGTTCAACATTTTATTAAAAAAAATAAGTTATTATGTTGAAGAGAAACAACAACAAATAGGATGTAATGTGTTGACAACGTCTCGTTTATGGGAAAAATAATTACTAACGAATTTGGGAAACAGACTATATGCCCGGTGAATCGTTTAGCAATCCGTTAGACCGGCAAGTTGACAAGTTCCTTACCAGACGATTAAGTGGGTGTGGGACAACTTCTTGCAAAATTAGAAACTTGGATTAAGATACATTGTTGTTCTAAGGTAAAAATTTCTATCTTTTAAGTAATGTTTTTATTTGTATGATTCTGAATGATACATATTAAAAAGCTTTTTTCTGGGTAACAAGTTAAAGAAAGTTATGTGGTGGGTCTTCATGTTGACATTTAGAAATCACGTTATCATATGCATTTTGAATTGAAATGTAGGATACTTTGTACACTTTATGAATATAATTTACCTAAATTAATGGACCATCGTCCTTTGTTGATATAAATTGGATTTTCGACCAAGAACAACACGCAATCAAATGTTTAAAAAAATGAGGTATCGTTGCTCAGAATTACACAACCCGCGGAATAGGCCAACGCCGTAGTATTTGCACTCAACATTTGTAATGAATTTTGCTAAATATTCAATAATGCATTTTGTCAAAATAATGGAATATTATCATCATTATTTGTGAAATATTTCATCGAAATTAAAACAGATGCAGAAAGTTCCTTGTGATAATATATTTTATATCTACATATAGTGAGTACTGGAAAAAAAAAAGAAGTGCCCAAAGACGGTGCAGAGGAGTATATACTTATATTACTGGAAAATATTTACTGTTGATAACAAATTTATATAAATAAATATAAATAATTAGAAATGCTTGCTGTGTCTATGTGTTTTAACTCACTTAACATAACGACAATAGAAGGAAGGAAGCGATTTTAAACTTACACTACTAGAAAATATTTACTGTTGATATAAAATTTTCGATATATGGTAGTGAAGTGCTAATGTAATGTAATCCGATTATCAAGTGTCAACCCGTGTTACAATCACATGGAGCAGAGTAGACACGCGCTACATGTAAACCAGTTAACATGGTAACAGTACAAGGAGAGCTTCAAAATGTTAATTATACAATACATAGGTTATTAATCTGTGATTAGGATTTTTTCTCTTTATCTCTATTCCCAATTTTGTTTATATATAATGTTTAAATACTTATCAATACAAAAATTTCTACAGTTTCAAACTTCTCTGTAAAGAATAAGTATATGAAATATATCATTATCCGATTAAATGTAAACCATAGACCTAATGTTGCATGTGATTGGAAACCAGTGAAATGTGAAGAACTAGTCAACAATTCACATGTACTTGTGAATGTCTAACTAGTGGACTACAGACGAGTTATTTATGACATGACAATTTAGCTTCAACTACAGATATGTCAGGTTCAAAATGTCTCATGCTGTTTAGTTGGCAAAATCGTCAGAAGAAAAATGGACATGCTTTTTAAAATGTTGTACATGGAATAAAACCAATGAAATAATAAACTTACAGTCGGGTTTCACTTGTATCTTTGTAAATATACCTCGTCATCTTTTTTATATGTACTATGTCATTTGTTCACCTTTAATGTTCGTTTAGAGATTTTCATTTGTATTTCCATTCTTTTGGGTCAATTTATCAATTTATCATGTCTTTATGCTGTTATGTATATTTAATTTGCATTGTTTGTTGGGTTTTCTTAATGAGTGTTTGTTATGTATATCTGTATTTTGTAACTAATCTTTGTCCAAAATCGACCGCTCCGGGGGCCTAGTGGTTAGAGAGTCTGCATCGGATGCGGGAGGTTGCGGGTTCGAAACCCGGCCGAGTCATACCAAAGACTTGTAAAAATGGTACTAACAGCTGCCTCGCTTGGCGCTCAGCGTTAAGAGGTTAGTGTTAGGACTGGTCGGCCTGATGTCAGGATAATGCGACTGGGTGGGACATCATGCTTCAAGTCTACGGCATGATGCCCCAGTGCTAGACATCACTATAAACTACCACAATGCTGACATCGTAGCGATATGACTGAAAAATTGTTAAAGTTACGTTAAAAATCCAAATCACACACACACACACACACACACACACACACACACACACACACACACACTAATTGTCCAAAATCAAGTAAATGGTGTACCTGACCAGTGACATTTATCTTGTGACATATCTACAGTACAAATGTATTCCACAGAACCACGCTATATTTGACTTGACCTCCATTCAAATAATGCGTGACGTACTTGACTGAAATACGTGTTGATTTTAACCTGGCAATCCAACTTTCAGGGAAGTACATATGTGTACTTTTCCTACTCCTGACCAGCCACAGAATTAAAGAATTAAATAATGAATGTCACTAACCCAAACGACTTAAATAAAACTATATTATAAATTAATATAAAATACAAATATCCGTAACAATATCATGCTGTTTACTTGATAAATTAATAACTTTTGCCTTTAACATCTGAAGTGGACACAGTCTTCTTGCTGTGTACAGTTTTTTATCTAGTTGAATTTAGTTAATCAAATTATTATTCACTGGAATTACAAAGTGCTCAATAATATTCTTGAATTAAAACATTATTTTGGATTTATATTGAATTCAGACAATGACATTTGGGATTATATTATTGTGATACATCAAAAGTCTGTTAACAAATTACCACATTCTAGGCCATTGGCACAACAGAACGTTCGATAATACAGGCACATCAAAACATTTAAAATCAGAATTTATTTGGAATGCGACTGGAATTGAGTTGGAAATTTATACAATTGGACATGTGATAGAACATTTAGGACTATTTGGGATTTAATTCATAATACTGTAAGTTCTTTCTAATTTTCAGTTGATGTTCTAGGGAAAGAAATTATGTGTTGAATTTAACAGAATCTGTTGGTTTTCGCTCTTTTCAGTCACATAGGTTAAGACCATAGCGTCGTGATATAAAATAGGGGCTGTCGTCCGGGATACGAAGTTCCCTACTATATTGAAGATAATTTTATTTTCAAATTTAATATTCACTTTGCTTCAGAATTTTTTTTAAGTCCGAAGTATTTTAATTTTTCATCTTTGAGAAATCTATAGCGAAACAAACAAGTTTTCACAATGTCAGTAAAGTTCAGAACTTTATTTTAAATCCTTCCCAGGAAAGGTTAATGTCCTTGAAAAAGGATGAATTGCTCGAGCTTGCAAGACAATATAATCTTTCTGAGGCGAAGGATTCTTCAACGAAGCATGAAATACAAAATACTTTGATCCAATATTTGGCAGAAAAGAAATTTTGGATAAAAGTGTCTTGGGTTTGATTAGTCTGAAATCAAAGTAATAGAATTGAAATTAAAACATCATGGAAATAGAGTTAACAAAGCTTCAGCTTCAGAAAGAGGAAAGAGAGAAACAAATCCAAATGAAAATGCATTTGCAGAAGCAAGAAAGAAAATGCAGTTGCAGAAAGAAGAAAGAGAAATGCATTGCAGAAAGAAGAAAGAGAATTGCAGTTGCAGAAAGAAGAAAGAGGGGCAACTGCAAATGCAGATGCAAATGGAAAATGAAGAGATGGAAATGCAATTTAAACTTAAAGAATTAGAGCTAGCAAGTGGAAAGCACCCCCTCCTTTACACACAATATCAGGTTTTGATGTTAACAGAAAAATTGGATTAGTAGCCCGTTTTAAAGAAAAAGAAGATAAATATTTTCCTCATTTTGAAACAAATTGCTGAAAATTTGAAATGGCCAAGATAGAATTCGACTCTATTCTAACAAAGTGTACATATTGTCACAGCACGTGAAGTTTACATTTCACTGTCAGTACAACATAGTGATGAGTATGATATGGTTAAGGAATATGTCTTGAAGTGTTACGAGTTGGTACCCGAGGTTCTTACAGCTGGCGACTATTCCTGAAGTAAGATTTTTTTTCTCAGTAAATCTTACTCTCAACAGTGTTTTGGTAATTACCATTTCAGTCTCAATCTGGCACAACTTTTAGGTATCAAGTTTCTGATAAGACTGATCAGAAATCCTTATCTCTTCTTACTTGCACCTATTGCAAGAAGTAATGACACCTTATTTCTAACTGCTACAGACTGAAATATATACAACATAATCAAGGCATAGAAATTTCAAATACTCTTATTTTTAAGCGTTCAAGGTCACAGTCATTGTATTGAAAGCAATATATTGGTTGGGTCAAATACATCTCAGTCTGAGTTTATTATGGATAAGTATGAACCATTCATGTCGAAAGGTTCTATATCACTTATTGGTGATTCTGACAAGCCAATCCCTATTAAAAATGTAAGGGACACAGGAGCTTCTCAGTCTTTTATTATTTGGTAATTTGTCTTATTCTAAGAAGTCTTCTTCCAATGAAAGTGTTCTTATTCAGGGAGTAGAGTACGGCTTTGTTAATGTTCCTCTCCACCGTGTCATTTTGTCATCAGAATTGGTCTCAGGACCTGTGACAATCGAAGAGTGAGGACTATACCCATCGAGAGTATTCATTTATTACTAGGCAATGACCTAGCTGGAGAAAAGGTTGTGGTTAATCCACTTGTAACTGACAAGCCTTGTTTAGTTCAGAATGCATATCCTGTTGGAAAAGAAATCTCTGAGTTATGCCCTGCTTGTGCAGGTACTAGAGGTGTGGCAGAGAAAGTTCTTGAGAATAATGTTGATCAGGAAATTATTCCTTTAGCTGACACATTTATTGGTCAGCCCTTTTATGAGGTCTCAATTTGCTCCTGGCACGGATCAGTCAAAAGTATAAATCACAGAGGTCATATTTTTACCATTCATTCTCTTTATTTTAATCAGGGCGACAAAAAGAAAAATCACTCATTTTCAGACTGGAACAAGATCCTGAGATCTCCTGTTTGTTTCAGACGTCTATCAGCAAAATTGAAGCCACACATCGCAATTTCTAAATAATTCTAATGCACTTGTTGTTTTATCAGAACCGATAGGACTATTAAGATAAATCGTTTTATGTCGTGAAATGAGATCATGGACCGATTGTACCGATGACGGTTGTGATAATTATTCGTTGCAGTGATACACACGATAAGTTTTATAATCTACAAATTTTGAATAATTACGTATTCGTTCATTTTTTCTTCTCCAATGACCTCATGGAGCAGAACAGTCAATATGCATCATTGGAAGATTTTTAAAACAGTCTAGGTCTGATATATATATATATATATATATATATATATATATATATATATATATATATATATATATATATATATATGACTCTAACAACGTCATTTAGAAATCGGGTAACCATCAATAACAGGTTTATTGACGCATGTGCAAGCATCGAGGATCTGAGATGAGTAAACTGGGGCGAATCGCCGTCTTAGTAGCTGATCACAGTACCGATCGTGGTTCCATTTGGTAAGTTTGCACACTCCCTGGACGCTAATACGCTCTTCGCTGCCGTATCTGTGATTATAACATCAAGTTCTGCTTGGTCCATAATTAACCTTGTACGTCGGCGCTTGTTATCAGATGAGGCTCCCTTGCTAAATTTGCCAATAATACTTCGGCTCATATCTTTTGCAAACGATATATCGTCATCCTCTCGCAGCCAGACTAGCTTTTGTGGCCTATATGAAATTATTGCCGTACTCACTGTCAACGATGTCAATATATTCTTATGAAGCATAAATCTCGATAACACTATTGGAGCCCAAACACGTTCATTTTTTGCACAGCAGTCTAGGAGATTTATCTCCGTACCTGGCTTATTAAAATGAAGACCAAACCAATGAACAATAACCGGATGTATGTTTGCTGCAACCTCAAATGATTCAGTCTCGGCAAATCCAGCTAGATCCACTTCTGGCAGCGTACCTTTTATTGCAGCTCTGGTCATTTCATGTGTTGGATGACGAAATAGCGAGAAATACAATTCACATTCACCCTATCCAAAAAATCTCGCGGGGTAACAAACCATATTAACTGAAATTACATCAGCGGAATTATATTTTGTGTTCCAAAGGCCACTGTGTCCTAATTCAATGTATGAACGCGATACATCATCGAGAAGTCTCCGCGGTGATGGGCGCCATGATTTTTTTTTGTTCGGCGATACGAGTAACCGCATTCGAGATTGTAAAACAATTATTCAGCAATTCATCTGTGTCGATTTGTGAATCGACGCTGGTATATTTTAGCACCACCTGTTTCATCTGATCATGGAGAGATTCTTCACGATAAAGTTTACCCGATGGTAGCACAAATTGATCAAACCGGGATCCACTGGATCCTGACTCCGATTTTGGATCACTCTGAAACAGCCAGACTGATACAGGATCATGCTTACTAAAATGATAAATTTCCTCAAAAAAGTATTACCGTGGTAAAATCTAGTAGGTCTTTTGGGTGGAAAATTTGTTACCCTTGCCGTCCACGCATGAGCTTTGTGGTCGACTAACACTATCGGGCGCCTTTGCTATGATAGTTGCAGGAATCGTAAAAAACCTGGTCGGTTATTGTTTTTACCACCATGGGAAACTTTGATCGCTTTTCCAACACTGCCATGTCTTCCATGCGTGCCCCCTTGTCGTTAACACGCTCTGCCCATTCGTTTATTTCTTTCTATTCACGTTTCTGTAAGTCCATTTCCTCGAGGGGCTTTCATAAAATTTTCTATGACCCGCTGAGCCACACAATTTAAGATACCAGTGGCCGCAGAAGCGGCAGGGGTGCTTGCACCCCGCATCGGTTGAAGATCATTAATATCAGACTCATTTAAACGATGAAGTGAGTAAACAACAGAGAACGCAGGGTATGATTTTTCACAATATAGATTTTCAATGCCTGTCAGCATTCCCGGTGCAGAATATTTTTTTTTTTTTTTTTAATCTGCAACGGCGGTATGCTCGTGTTTATTGAACAAAATCGAGTTTATCCCGGATAATCCATGTTGGGCCATCATGGCCCTCATCATGTTCTACAATAAATTTAATTCTAAGCTAAACGATCAATAATCATCGCTGCCCTTTAGCTATTCATTGATGCATCAATAAAATACAATCGTTATCTATCCGGAACGTGACCAAATACGAGCTGCACCGCCCCACTTAAATTCCTCCTTGGCCATTCTGATATGTTCGTGTAATTTTGAATCAAACGGTGGGCGTTTTTTCTTATCGTCTACTCCATCAAAATTCAACCTGGCCACGGCTGGTTTAATCATAGATAATCATGCAAATTGTTTCGTAGTTTCTAACAATTTAATCTGATTTTTTAAATTTTCTAAGTCAATGTTTGACCTAGCAAGAGCTCGTCTAACCCCGGTGAGATTATAATACTGTTCTTGCAATTATTTTTCTACATTCCACCTACACAATCGATAACTAAGACAAGTTCCTCTAATTGACGGAATATTATATAATAATGTCACGAGCAAAACATACTTGTAAGTGACCTATGATTGGATTGAAAACGCCATGTGGAAAAAATTGTTTTAATGAGTATTGTAGTTCACATATCGCGAGTGCTGGTCGAGGAAGTTTAGGACCAAAACCATGCGTGAAATGTGCAATGGGGGTGAGGGGAATGTCCGAACTTTGT